>PVKB01003651.1:0-29953 GCA_004027205.1 Ctenodactylus gundi | reverse complement strand
TTCCCAGTAAGGACAGCCAGGAGGGCAGAACTAGCCCTCTCTTTGTGCTTCCGTTTACTCATTTATTTATTTAGAGACAAGGTCTCCTCTGTAGTCCTGGCTGGTCCTGAACGCACTCTGTAGCCCAGGCTGGATCGAATACATGGCAATCCTCCTGCCTCAGCTTCCCAAGTGCTGGGCTCACGGGTATGCACAACCACACATTTCTCAGTGGGGTTGGGGGATAGAACCCAGGGCCTAGCGCATGCCTTGCAAGCTCTCTAACCATTGACCTACAGCCCCAGCCCTTCTTTAGGGGTTTATACCCCCAAATGTTCTCCTAAATGTAATGGTTTAACCTTACTGATTTTGTATACATTGTTCTGGGTTTTTTTGAGACAGGGTCTCGTTCTGTAGCCCAGGCTGGTCCTGAACTCACTGTGGAGCCCAGGCTGGCCTTGGACTCTGCAATCTTCCTGCCTCAGCCTCCCGAGTGCTGGGATTACAAGTGTGCACCACCACGCCCAGCTTATGTGGTGCTGGGGAATTGAACTCAGGTACTTAGCGCTTGACTTAGCACTTGCTAGGCAAGCACTTTACCTACACACACACACACACACACACACACACACACACACTCACACACACACAAGCATTCCATTGCCCCAGCACGTGGCTACGGAATTTCCCAGCAGAAGGGTGGAGGATCCCACCGGACCTGGCTGGGACCCTGAGCTGAGGACACAGTTGGGAGCCCCCGGGGGCAAATTTTCGAGGTGAGACAGTCTGGGGAGGCTTATGGGGCTCCTGGAAAGAGCAGGCAGGGTCGGATCAGATGCCCACGGGAAGAAACTGAACCAAAAGGAAGAAAACCTAAGAACACGGCAGGTGCACAACCTGTGAGTCTCCCATGGGGATAGAAAAGTGTCAGGTCCTACCAGCCTGCGTGGGAACCCATGAAGTCACAGGACGTTGGGCAAATGTTTTGCCGTGGTGAAAGAGGAAAATTCCCTGGCGGCAGCTCTGGCTCCAGGTTCCTGTCATCCTGGCTACATGGAGACCAGTGTGGGGAACACGGAGCCCTCGAGTGAAAAAACAAAGCTGACCTTCCAAGAATCAAACGGTGGGTGTTGTTTTTAATTCACATTGTGAGTGAGGATGCAGCTCAGTGGGAGAGCACTGGCTTAGCCTGGGCGTGTCACACGCAAACGCACACACACGTGCACACACACACACACACACACACACACACACACCAGAAAAACAAACGACCCCCACAACCTTTCCCATCCAGAATAAAGTTCAAGAATGTGCACTTAAATTTATGAAAATCCAAAAGTCACGAAGACAAAATTTATAACATTTTGACATCCAATAAAAAATTACTTGAGGGGCTGGAGGAATGGCACAGCGGTTAAAGCCCTTGCCTTGTCAGCGTGAAGCCCAGGGCTTGAGTCCCCACCACCACATAAACCAGGTATGGTGGTGAACGCCCGTCATCTCAGCACTCAGGAGACTGAAGCAGGCAGATTGTCCTGAGTCCAAGGCCAGCCTGGGCTCCATAGTGGGTTCAGGACCAGCCTGGGCTGCAGAGCAAGACCCTGTCTCAAAAAAAAAAAAAAAATTGCTAGATACATAGCCAGATGTGGTGGGACACGCTTGTAATCCCAACACAGGGGAAGCTGAGGCAGGTGAATTGCCATGAGTTCAAGGCCAGCCTCTGGGGCTCTGGACTTAGCTAGGTGGTTAAAACATTTGCCCTGCATTCACAAGGCCCTGGGGTCAATTCCCCAGTACCACATAAAGATTAGCAGGGTGTGTTGGTGCATGCGTGTAATGCCAGCACTAGGGAGGCTGAAGCAGGTGGACTGTTCTGAATCCAGGGCCGGCCTCGGCTACACCAGTGAGTTCAGGAGCAGCCTAGGCTGCCCGAGTCCGTTCCAGTCAGCCGCGCTATGTCTCACCCTGGAGTCTGTCCCTCTGCCCTACGGACTCCAGCGCTCTCAAAGGCTGAGGCAGATGGATCGTGAGTTCAAGTTCAGTGCAGACGACTGAGTGAGATCTTGTCTTTATTTTAAATTTCACTTAACAGTTGTCATATTTATAATTTGGATGAGTTGGTTTGTTCTGAGATAAGATCTCCAGGCGGGTCCTAAGTGATGTAGTCCAGGCTGGACTCAGACTCACAGCAATCCTCCTGCCGCAGCCTCCCGAGTGCTGGGATGACGCCATATGCACCACCGTGCCTGGTTTACGTGACGCGAGGGAATCAAACCTGGGACCTTGCACCTACTAGGCAGGTCCTTGGTGACTGAGCTATGCCCCAAGCTCCTGTGGTGGTTATTTTTTTATCTTTTTTTTTTTTTTGAGACAGGGTCTCATTAAATTGCTAAGTTGCCCCCGCGCTGGCCTTGAACTTGTGATCCTCCTGCCTCAGCCTCCCAGAGTGCTGGGATCAGACGCACAGGCCTGACTGACTGGATCGTTCTTGGAGTGTGGAAGAAGGTGATGGAGACAGGTAAGGTTCAAGGGACAGGTGAGGGAAGACGGGGTGCTGCTGGGCTCAGAGGGGAAGTGAGTAGCCGGGGGGGAAACCAGAGGAGGGGCTGGGGGCTGGGGAGGGACCTGCTGGAGAGTCCTGGGGTGCCGCGGGTAGGGGGCAGAGTGTGATGTCAAAAAGAGGGCTGTGATATCAGGACCTGGTGGAGAGGGCGGAGGTGATGTAGGGCCATGTAGGGGGTGGGTGACACAGGGCGTGGCTGTGGACGGGGCAGTGACGTCAGGACCTGTAGGTGGGGGGTGATAACACTAGGGCCGGGTGGTGGGGTGACACCGGGATTGTGGGGGGACAGTGACACCAGAGCCAGGAGGTGGGGTGGTGGCATCAGGACCTGGCTGTTGGGATGGGATCAAGTGACACGAGAGCCAGGCAGTGGTAGGGGGGCTGTGACATCACGGCCGGGCAGTGGGGGGGGGCGGTGACATCAGGCCCGGGCGGTGGGGGGTGACATCAAGGCCGGGCGGTGGGGGGGCGGTGACATCAGGCCTGGTGCTGATGCTGGCGGCGCGGTGCATTGTGGGCAGCTCCCCGCTCCGCCGCCGCCGCCGCCGAGGAGCCGGGCCGGCGGGATGGTCGGGGTCGGGAGGCCGCCGCCCGAGGGAGCGGGCCGCCCCGCACCGCGCTGAGCCGCCGCCCCGGCCCCGGGGGATGCGCCGCCCCGCGCCGCCGCCGCCGCAGCCGATCCGCAGCGGGGACAGAGCAGGTGAGCGGCGCCCGGCTCCGGGGCCCCCGCCCGGCTCGCCGGCCGTCGCCGGCGCCCCTCCCCCGCCGTCCCCTCCCCCGCCGTCCCCGGCCCTGGTGTCCCCGGCCTCGCCCCGCTCCCGCTGTCGCCCCTCGCCCGTCTCCGGGCGGCGGCGTCGCCTGGCCCGGCCCGGCCGCCCCTCCTCTGGCCCCTACCGCTCTCCCGTCACCTGGCCGGCCACCGCACACCTGGCCGGCGCCACCGCGGTGACACCGGCGCGGTCCCGCACGAGCGCTCCCACGCCGCGTCCCCGTCCCCGCTGCGCACGGCGCAGCCGGCTCTTCCCTCCCACACGGGCCGTGCCGCCGCGGTCCCCGGTCCTCCGTCTCCCGGCCCCGCGGGCCCTGGGCTCCTGGGTCCCCGCACCGGGTCGACTGCTCCCGCGGGGCAGCCAAGTTTCTCGGTGTGCGGTTCCCACACTGATCGGAGCTGAGCGCGGTCCCCGGGAGTCATGGGAAGGACAGTGGCCCGGAGGGTGGGGCCCTGGTTCCCACCTCACCTGGGCCCTTGGGCTTGCCCATGGGTGGGAGGGGAACGGCACAGGGGGCCGGGACCCCCGCAGGGCCTGCCCCAGGCCTGGGAGCCAAGGGAGCGCACCCCGAGTCCGCAGCTCTGTTGTACTTTCTGGCTGGCTCCGGGGTTGGGACCAGGGCCTCCGGCTGCTAAGCACATGTTCGGGCCCTGAGCGCACTGTCCCACCGTTGTAGGCCGCTTCCCAGCAGTAGGGGGGCTTCTTCAGTGTTGCCCCCCCACCCACCCCTCGCCCTGAAGCCTGTACCCCTGCCTCTCCTCCATCCGGTATAGAGTTGTGGACTGGAGGAAACAGTTCAGTTCAAAAAAAAAAAAATGACAGTGTCCCCCGCCATGGAAATCCCTTCTCCACGTGTCCCCAGTGGCACACCCCGACCTGTTGGAGGGTGTCTGCACGGGCGTCACATCTCACCTGAACCCTTATCAGGGTGTCCAAGACCCACAGGCCCTGCAGTACTCTGTCCCAAGGAAGGTCCCATTAATATTCCATCTTTTTTTTTTTTTTTTTTGAGATAGCGTCTCACTCTGTAGCCCAGGCTGGTCCTTGGTCCTGAACTCACTATGCAGCCCAGGCTGGCCTTGGATTCAGGGCAATCCTCCTGTCTCAACCTCCTGGAGTGCTGGGATGACAGGCATGTACCACCATGCCCAGTTTATGTGGTGCTAGGGAACTTCTCTGTAGTCCGGAGCTGTTACTGAGCTTACTGTGTAGCCCAGCGTGTAGCCCAGCGTGGCCTCTAACTTAAGGCAGTCCTCCTGCCGCTGCCTCCTGAATGCTGGGATTATAGGTGTGCACCACTATACCCAGCTAATCTTTATGTGATGCTGGGAAATTGAACCCAGGGCCTTGTACGTGCTAGGCGAGCTCTCTAGCCACTGAGCTAAGTCCTGAGCGCTGTCCTTCCATCATCTTTAGATACTTTTGGCCACTTTCCTCCTCTCCTACCCCCTCCTAGATGGAATCCCCAGCCCCAGAGACTTCCTTTTTTATTTTTTCTCCTGTGTGTGACTCTCCAGGGTCATTCTAAGGGCACAGCAACATATATGTAAAAACTATTGGGGACAGAGGAGCGGACAAGCTCTTGGTCCTGGTCCTGTACTGGGGTGGCACAGATCTCAGGAAGTTGCTTTCCTGGTCCCCTGCACGTGCCCACCACAGCCACAGACAGAAACATGTAACACAGGCACACATAGACACACAGACATGGAACAACACATAGACTTACTAACAGACACACACACACAGAAGGACACATGAAGATAACCCCTCACATGGAGGGGGGCATGCATGCACACACACAGACACACACAGACACACACACACACAGACACACACAGACACACAGACACACACACACACAGACACACACACACACACACAGGGAAAGCACACACTTTTCCCTGGTGGCTGGGCTTTCCCAGCCCACCCAGGTGGGAACCGCCCCTGAAATTCACCTTCTGCTCATGGAGATGTGACAGTGGCTCTGACTGATGTGATCGCTCAGCCCAACCAGCAAGATGCCGTCCAAGGTTGCCCCCACTGCCGCTTCTGCACACCCAGACCTGTGGCTCTCTGTCGCGCCTCTAGCCTTCTGCTGGGCTGTGCCCACTGTCCTGCTGTCCCCAACTCGGCCTTCCCTTGTCCCTCCTGACCGGTCGTGGGGCTCTAGTCCTTCTGGAATCCGCATCTTTTGTTTTTATGTGTTTGTGTTCTGCTGTACTGGGGAATTCACATCCTCAGCCTTTTTTGATTTTGAAATAGTTAGGTCTCTAAGTTGGCTGCAATCCTCTTGCCTCAGCCTCCTCTGAGTGCTAGGATTGTAGGCCCTGAGCCATCAAGCCCATGTCTTGTTTCTCTGGCTTGTATTTACCCCCCCGGCTTGCACCCTGACCCCCCTTGCACCCCAAAGCTGGGTCAGCGCCCTATGGAGAATGGTGTGTCTCGTGGAAATGCTCCCACTCCAAAGGTCTGTCCAGTGCCTCCTCACTTTCCTGTGCGAGCTCCCAGGCTGGTTAGAGCGGGCCACTCTGCTGTGGGACTCCCTTGGGTCCCCCCTTTGTTCAGGAGGGCTTCCCCTGTCTCAAGCCTCTGATGCACAGCTATTCGGGCATCTGGGGCACACAGAAAAGGTGTGGGGGGACCACAGGGAGTGTGGGTTATCTGGACCCTCCTTGGCTCAGGTCTCCTATGCACAGTGTGGGTCTCAGTCTGGTCCACCTCACAAGACTTAGCACACGTCTCCGGCCTGTTCCCACACGGACTCAGCCTGGTGCCCTGAGCTCCACATCTCTAGGCCTGCAGTTGGTGTGTCCCAACCTCGCCTTCCCTCCCTGTGGAGATCTTTCCAGTCAGTGACCCTTGGAGCATCTGCCCAGCGGCCCAGGGAGGATGGCTGCAGGGAGGGCGGAGGCTCCCTCCCTATGTCCCAGGGGGTCCGCGCCTGCTCACAGCCCTCTCCCTCCCCCAGGTAGATGGCCCCTTCAGGGCAGACCCTGCGGACACCCCTCCCTCCGGCTGGCGGATGCAGGGCCTAGCGGCTGCTCTTAAGGAGGAGACCAACATGAGTGGGGGAGGGGAGCAGGCCGACATCCTGCCGGCCAACTACGTGGTCAAGGATCGCTGGAAGGTGGTGAGTGAGTGACCGGGCGGGGAAGAGCAGTGGGGCACGGGGAAGGAAGCAGGGCACCGGCGACGTGTTAGGACCGAGTCCTAGATGCCTCTACCTTGGGAGCGAGCTGTCCCCGAGTTCCCTGGTATTTTGGTCATTTGGGGGTGGTTTTGCCCGCACGTGCTGACCGTGGCTTTTCCCCAGTGCCCTCGGTCCAACCCCGCGCTGACAACCCCTCTGACACCCCTTTTCGGCTGGGTCACGTTGGACGGGCTCAGCCTGGAACAACTCCTGGTTGGATGTCTGTGCGGGAGCCGCAGAGGCCCGCGGGCGGGGGAGGCGGTGGGGGAGGGGCGCAGTCTCCGCCGGACCTTGGGGAAGGGCAGGAACAAGCATGTGTCCCTGCGCTTCCGCCGAGGAGAGGAAGACTGGGTATGAAGGAGGAGGTCCCGCGGGCGGCTCCCACCGCATCCGCACTCCATCTTCTCCATCCATCCAGCCACCCTCCTCCCTTCGCCGCCTCCTGCGGCAGGTGCAACAAGCCCGGACTCCATTTCCCAGCGTGCCTTGCTGCTCCGGCCCGGGACTCCGGGCTGCGTGGCCTGTCGGGAGTTGTAGTCCGAGCTTCCTTGGGATCGGGGGCGTAGATGGGAGAAGGGGAGAGAGTGCGGAAAAGGCAGTGTCGGGAAGAAGACCTGCCGTAAATCGGCCCTAGTCCCCTCAGTTCCCTTCCTTTCCGTGACTCAAGAGCGCCCTGATGGGGCCAGATGATGGGACTAGAAGGGGAGCGTGGTCAGCACGGGCGTGGGGTCGGGAAGTAGGGGCGGGAGGACAGCAGAGGTGAGGTGTGTACTGAGTGTGTGCGCGCGTGCGTGCGTGCGCGCGCGCGCGTTCACTCCCGCGCACCCGCGTGCTCGGATGGAGGGGCGCCTCAGCTCTCCGGGGGTGCCAGTTGGTGAGGCCTGGGTGCAGGCGGGTCTCCATGGCAACAGTCCCCGGGCCTTGGCTCCCAGGAGAAAGGCCAAGGTGGCGGCGTTTCGGTGACGGGAAGGGGGCGGAAGGGGCGGAGAGGAGATTCCAGCGTCCCGGGAGGGAAGGAAAGAGCTGGGCCTCAGTGGGGGACTTCCTGACCGGAAGAGTAACGGAAGGGAAATTGGGGGCGCAGCCACGGCCGTCCTGGGGGCGGAGCTTGGTTTCTGGCCAGTTGGGGGCAGAGTGACCCGTTCAGGAGGAGGTGAGGGAGAGGCCAGGTCCGCGCATGCGCACGCGCCTTGCTCAGGCTGGACCGCTCGCGCTTGGTGAGGCCGGGACTGGGACCAGGGGCCTCCGCAAGCGCTGCTCTTTCCCGGGCGCAGTTCTCGCCTCACCTTGGCCTCCTGCCCGTGTCCTGGAGAACGAGAGAGGGGGCGTGCCAGGTGCCCCCCGTTCTTGGCCCGTGGTGGGACTGGGCTGCGAAGTGGAGCTTCGGAAGCGGGAGCAAGCCGCCCGGCGGCAGAGGCGGGAGAGTGGCGAATGGAGTTCTCCCTGGGCGATTTACCTACTTACTGAGATCCTTTCTCAAAGTAAGAGCTGGAGATGTAGCTCAATGTGATAGTCCCGAGTCCAATTCCCAGTGACACACACAGGAAAAAGTTGTCAGAAGATGGGCAGTGGTCAGAGAAAATGGGGGTCAGGGACTGCCGGTGGCCTATCTTATTTTTTTATTTTCTTGAGGCAGGGCCTCACTCTAGTCCAGGCCCGTTCTGAGCTGACTTGGTAGCCCAGGCTGGCCTCGAAGTAGGAGGAATGTTTTTTAAATAACAGTTCATTCTCCCTGAGGGGTCCTTCTCTTCAAGTGGCTAGCAGACAACACGGCCACCCCGACCTCCTGCTGGGGAAACCCTGCTGTTGTCATAGGGGCCCCAAGGGAGGAAGTGAGTGAGGGTCAGTAAGGGCCAGAAGTAGGGCAGAGACCCGTGGGGGAGGGTGGCCGCGGGATTGTGGCTGGCCTTTGCTTCTGCGTACCTGCGCCCGCCACTCGCACACCCCCAAAAATGTTAAACAGGAAGTGAGAACTCTATAAAACACCCTCAAGACTTCTATCCAGTGCTGTTCTGGTCCGGCAACCTTTCTGCCTCAGTCAGCCTCTGGCTGATCAATCTCTCCGTTTCAAAAGACGGTGTGTGTCCTGGGCATTTTTATCTGGTGCATTTGGAGGTTCCACCGAGATTTTTCTGGACCACACCAGGAGCGGCTGCAGGGCCCAGAGATGGGAGCAAACCATGGCTGATTCCCCACCCCCCCAGCGGAGGTACCGCCCGAGATGCTCCAGGCCCCAGAGTGCGAGTCCATTGTGGATCGGTCCCAGAGAGGCCCCTCAACCGCCCCAGCGTTCGGCCCCAGGGGATCTGGACCTCCTGGTGCCCCATTTCCCTGTTACCTAGTTCCACAGGTGTGAAAACCCGAGGCCCAGAGGTTAGCTGGTTTGTCACGTTGCTGTGACCGGTTGGTGGGCTCAGGCCTGTCCTTCTGCTGGGCAGCACAGCCACCAAAAATCAGCTCATCCCAGGACGAGGCCCGTGGAGTTGAAGGGGTCTTTGTGACCAGTTCTGGTCCCCCTCCTCCTCCCCCACTTTCCCCTCTTCCACCCCCTTCCCCTTCTTTTTCTAATTGCCCTGGATATTGAATTTAGGACCTTCATCCCCAGCCCTCTTTAAAAATTGTTTTAAAAACTTGAGCCTGGGTCCTCTTTTTTTATTTTTTGCTGTGTTTTTGTTCTTTCTTTTTTGAGACAGAGTCTCACTCTGCAGTCTAGGTTGATCCTAAACTCACTGTGTTCCCCAGGCTGGCCTCAAACTCATGGCAATCCTCCTGCGCCTCAGCCTCCTGAGTCCTGGGATTAGAGGTGTGTGCCACCACATCTGGTTTACCCAGCTCATTTTTATTACTTATTTGAGACAGGATCTTTTTTTTTTTCCCTACGTTGTCCAGGCTAGGCTTGAACCTGTGGTCCTCCTGCCTCAGCCTTCCAGAGTTCAGCATCACACTTCCCCTGCTGATACGGTCCGTCCTTCCTGATCACACTAAGGATTCTGATTCTATGGGCCCTAGTCCAGCTCAAGGTGCTGTTTACTGGAGTGTGGCCTGGACGGGCCTCTGTTCTTCCTGAGCCCGTTTCCCCTCTGTGCAGTGGTGCCCAGGGTCACAACTGAGCTGGGTCCTGGCTCCGGGCGGTGCTTGGCCACTCCACCCCGCCCTTCCTTACAGCTTCAGCATGCTCTTGGAGTACAGAGTCCCAAGAAGCCGCGTTACATTTCTCTGGAGTCAGCCTCTGTCCCCTCTGGTTCTGAAATTCTTCCAGAGTTCGACTAACTTGCTTGCAGCTAGAAAGAGTCTGTCGCCAGCTGCTGCCCCTTCCTCTCCGCTTGGTTCCTTCCCTGGGCGTGGGTGCCTTCAGGGCTCGCCTAACTTTCTGCTTTTCTTCATTGTCACCTGCTGGAACGCCCAGGCCACCAGTACTGCCCTGTGCTCTTCCTCTCTCCAACCTGATCTCAGCCTCCAGTCAGCAGTCACTGTGGTTCGTAGCACTAAGCCTCCAGAGTTTCGGAGCATTCAGCATTACCAAGCATACCGAGTCTCTGAGCATTCTGAGTCATTATTGGTTCTGGAGTCACTGAGGATTCCAGGGCCACTGGGTATTCCCCAGTATCTGAGCATCCCAAGTCAGTGAACACTCCGAAGCCTCAGGGCATCTGGAGTCACTGAGCATTTCGGAGTCAGAGATCAGTCCAGAGTTACAGAGCATTGCAGTCACTGATCATTCCAGAATCTCTGAGCATCCGGGAGTCACTGAGCATTCTAGAGTCACTGCGCATTCTGGAATCTCTGAGCATCCCAGAGTCACTGAACATTGTAGAGTCACTGAGCCTTCTGGAGTCACTGAGAATTCCAGAGTCTGGGAACATCTTGCGTCACTGATCATTCTATAGTCACTGAGAATTCTTGCACCACTGAGAATTCTAGTCTCAGAGCATCTGGAGTGCCTGAGCATTCTGGAGTCACTGAGAATTTCAGAGTCAGCCCTCTGGAGTATTAGGAATCACTGATTTTTCTGGAGTCACTGGGCATGTGGAGTCATTCAGCATTCTGGAGTCACTCATCATCTCAAGTCACTGAGCATCCGGGGACAGTCAGCATCCAGAGTCTCTAAGCATCCCGAATCACCGACCTTCTGAGCATTTCGGATCAGGCAGTTAGCCCCTGTCTGGCTGTTTGGGCCGAGCCCAGTGAGGTACCAGCTGGCGAGGTGCCAGGCAGCAGTGATGACAATGGAAGTTTCTGGAGGCCTGGCCCCCAGGTGGAGAGGGAATTACATGTTCTCTATCCCCTCTCTCTCATGGTCCTGGGGATGGAACTCAGGCCGAGCTACATTTCCTCCTCAGCCCCGGAGTGCTGGGGTGACAGGTGCACTCCACTGCACCCCTGCCGTGCTGTATTCACACGTAGACTTCTTCACTTCACCTGCTTTCCCATCATGCATCCTTCAGGATTCCTTAATCTCTGAGTTGTAACGAGTTCTAATCCTCTCTACAACTCACTTGACTCGCTGCTTTCCACACCCTACCAGCTCCCTGTGGTCCTGGGAATGGAGCCCAGGGCCCTCACGGTGAACTACATCCCCAGTCCATTTTTTGTTTTGAGACAGTCTTGCTAAGTCAGTTGCCAGGCTGGGCTTGAACTTGGGCTCCTCCTGCCTCAGCTTCTCAGAATGTGGGGGTCACAGGCCTGCATCTCTGGGCCAGTTTTGCCCCCTCTGCCCATCTCACTGCCTTCTGGGGGTAGCAGGAAGAGGCCTGGGGGTATAGCACCCCTCCACTCTTCTCCACAGCTCCCTCCCTCTGCCCACCAGCCCTGGAGAGGAGGTCACTTGGTTTGGGGGCATCTGTCTAGGGTCCAGGAAGTGATCTGAGCTGCAGTGGGCACAGGCCTTGGGTACCCTTTGCTGAGTCTCCTCCCCAAGTACTGCCCCTTCTGGTGACATCTTCTGGGAGACTGCCAGCCCCAATATGTGGCAGCTTGACCTGAGGTGCCAAGGTCCAGGGGTTGGATTTCCTCCAGGAAGGGGTGGCTCAGTCCTGGAGGGGGTTGGGGAGCTGATATTTACGAAGGCCTCAGATAGCAGATAGCAATTGCATTAGCATCTTTCTTTCTTTGAGACATGGCAGATCAGGCTGGTCCTGAACTCACTATGTAGCCCAGGTGGGCCTCAAAAATCACAGCAAGGGCTGGAGGAATGGCTTAGCGGTTAGAGCACTTGCCTAGCAAGGGTTGTGTCAAGTGCTAAGTACCTGTGTTCGATTCCCCAGCACCACATAAGCCAGATGTGGCAGCACACACCTGTCATCCCAGCACTCGGGAGGCTGAGGCAGGAGGATTGCCGTGAGTCCATGGCCAGCCTGGGCTACAGAGCAAGACTCTGTCTCAAAAAACAAAACAAAACAAAACAAAACAAAACAAAAGTTACCAGCAATCCTCTTCCCTCAGACTTCCAGTGCTGGAATTAGAGGCATGGGCCACCACACTGGGGGCTTGGGCCCAGAGCCCTATGCTGACTGCCTTCCCTGACATCTGGCCCTGTGAATGTGGGTGCTTGTGTGTGCTGGGGGGGCTGGCTGTCTCAGCGCACTGGGACAGGGTACTCAGTGTGGCGGGGCACAGGTGAGGTGGGGCAATGTGAGGTCCCCCCAGGACCCCGCGTCTCCATTAGCAGAAGATACAAGCCAGCAGGGGTGGGACGACCAGCCGGCAGGTGGTCCCTGAGTTCCCCTCTCGCCATCTTCACAGCTGAAGAAGATCGGGGGCGGGGGCTTCGGCGAGATCTACGAGGCCGTGGACCTGCTGACCAGGGAGAACGTGGCCCTCAAGGTGGAGTCAGCCCAGCAGCCCAAGCAGGTCCTCAAGATGGAGGTGGCTGTGCTCAAAAAGCTGCAAGGTGCAGGCCTGGGAGCGGGTGGGAGCGAGGAGGCGCTGGGATTAGGGACTGGGGGGGCGGTGTGGCAGGGCCGCAGGTGGCATTGGTGGGCGGGGCCAGGGC
The DNA here is from genome assembly GCA_004027205.1 of Ctenodactylus gundi. Taxonomy (NCBI): domain Eukaryota; kingdom Metazoa; phylum Chordata; class Mammalia; order Rodentia; family Ctenodactylidae; genus Ctenodactylus; species Ctenodactylus gundi. Next base: position 17,459 of record PVKB01003651.1, on the reverse strand, counting down.
GGGGCGGGCAGCAGCAGGTGCTGAGCGCCCCCGTGCCCTCAGGGAAGGATCACGTGTGCAGGTTCATTGGCTGCGGCCGCAATGAGAAGTTCAACTATGTGGTGATGCAGCTCCAGGTGCGTCCCCCGCCCGTCTCGCCTCCCGGGGGCCCGGAGCGGGGGCGGGGCCCAGGGCGGGGAGGAGGTGGGCTGAGCGCACACGGGGGCGGGGCTGGGGTGACCTCCGTGGATGGGAGGCAGCTGAGGTGGGTCCCGCCCCCAGGGCCGGAACCTGGCCGACCTGCGCCGCAGCCAGCCCAGGGGCACGTTCACGCTGAGCACCACCCTGCGGCTGGGCAAGCAGATCCTGGAGTCCATTGAGGCCATCCACTCGGTGGGCTTCCTGCACCGCGACATCAAGCCGGTGAGGGCCCCCCCAGTCCGCCTCCTGCCCCCCTGAGCCAGCGCAGCCCACCCTACGCCCCGAGCTTGTGTGCCCCTGGCTGCCCACCGGCACCTACCCCAGCCCGGTTCCTCTCAACTCCTGGGCCTCCGGCACTCCCGGCCCGAGCATTCCCCAAACCCGGCAAGAAGTGGGAAGGGCATTGAAAGTAGGGCACTGAGGGCTCTGTAGGAATTGCAGACAGATCTTTCTTTCTTTCTTTTGTTTTTTTGGACACAGGGTCTCGCTCTGTAGCCCAGGCTGGTCCCGAACTCACTGTGGAGCCCAGGCTGGCCTTGGACTCAGGGCAATCCTCCTGCCTCAGCCTCCAGAGTGCTGGGATTTCAGGCGTGTGCCGCCATGCCCGGCTTATGTGGTGCTGGGGACTCGAACTCTGGTACTTAGCACTTGACTTAGGGCTTGCTAGGCGAGCACTTTAACCTCTGAGCCATTCCTCCAGCCCCTGATTTTTGAGTTTTTGTGTTAAAAAAAAACTCACGTAAAAGAGATGAAATTATTATGTATTACAAACAAGCATCAATAAAAGAAGAAAAACGCTCTGACCACTGTTACTCCTCCAGCCTCCAAAAATATTTTTAAAGGGATAAGCCAGGCTTGGTGGCACAGGCCCGTAACCTCAGCACTCTGGGAGGCCGAGGCAGGAGGATTCCAAGTTTAAGCGTAGCCTGGGCAATTTAGCAGTTTAGTGAAACTGTCCCCAGAATCAAAAATACCAAACATAGGCTGGGGATGGAGCTCGCCTTGAAAGCCCTGGGCTTGATTCCCAGTACCGCAAAGAGCGAAGAGAGGATGAAAACCGAAGCCCAGAAAGGTTAGTTGAATGACCCAGGGACACACAGCAAGCATGATGCAGCCCTGCTACTACACACCAAGCCTGCTACCCTGCTGGAGAGTGCCGAGAACATGGGGCTTAGTAGCCCCGGGGACAGAGCTGACTGCCACTGTGCGGTGGGAGCTGTGAGTCAGGGTCCTTGCTCAGCCGAGGCTACCGCAGCCTGCTGCACTCCTCTAAACATGGTGCCTAAGAGCACGTGGGGCGGGGTCCCTCGCCCACTCAGAGCTGGGCCTCGTGGGCCCCGTGGATGCCCGTCCCCGGCTCAGTGCTGCTGTTGTTCCCCAGTCAAACTTCGCCATGGGCCGGCTGCCCTCCACCTACAGGAAGTGCTACATGCTGGACTTCGGGCTGGCGCGGCAGTACACCAACACCACTGGGGACGTTCGGCCGGTGAGTGCCGCCACTTGGGTCCCTAGAGGCAGGGACTTATGACCGGCCTCCCCTGCTTCCCCCTAAACTGGCCTGTCCTTGTCCTCAGTACCCGCTGTGGGCCTTGGTGGACACCACGTCCCCAGCATGGGGCCTTCCAGGCAGCTGTGAGCCGATGTAGACCTGGGGTTGGGGAAGAACGGTCCCGGGGTGCGCCTGGCTCCTCCCGGCCTGGTTTACGTGGGGTGAGGCTGGTGCGGGTCGGGGGCAGTCCTGGGAGATGTGCTGGGGTCGGAGGTGGCCCCCGAGGTCCCTGGTGACATCCTTCTTTGCAGCCTCGGAACGTGGCTGGGTTTCGCGGGACTGTGCGCTATGCCTCGGTTAATGCCCACAAGAACCGGGTGAGTGACGAAGCCCGGATGAGGGTTGGGACAGAGTGGCACGTTGGGGCGGGGTGCGGATGCCGTGGGGAGGAGGGAAGAGCGGGTGGAGCTGCGCAGCCCCCCCAGAGGCCGGGGTGGGCAGAGGACTCCCTGACATCACCGTCTTCCCTCTGTCCTGGGGCCCGTCCTCTGTGTCCCCACCATAAGCCACTGTGCAGCATAGAAGTGTGGATAGGTAGCTGGGCCCGGTGGCGCAGACCTGTAATCCCAGTGTCTGGGAGGCTGAGGCAGGAAGACTGCAAGTTTAAGCCCAGCCTGGTCAAATTGATAACATAGAAAGACCCTATCTCAAAATAAAAATGTAAAAGTGGGCCAGGGCAGCAGCTCAGTGCAAAGGCCCTGGGCTCCGTTCCCCGGGCCTACATACGTGGGTGAAAGGCGCAGGCAGATGGGAGGGATCTGAGAGTTTGAGGGTCAGGGACGGACCAGTGGCCTCAGGGAGACCCCAGCTTTGTCCTCAGAGGCTGGCTACCAGGCCTTCCTGACTGCTGCCCCTCCGAGGGTGGCCAGCACCCGCACCCAGGGATGACGGCGAGCCGCGGGTGACTCCCTCCCCTCCCCCAGGAGATGGGCCGTCACGACGACCTGTGGTCCCTCTTCTACATGCTGGTGGAGTTTGCCGTGGGCCAGCTGCCCTGGAGGAAGATCAAGGACAAGGTGAGGGCCCTGGGAGATGGAGGCCGGGGGGCAGCCAGGTGAGGCCCCTGCGCCGCCGGGCCAGGGGAGGTGGAGGGTGGGCACCACCAGGCTCCATCTGTTGCCCCCGCCCTGCCCCCAGGAGCAGGTGGGGATGATCAAGGAGAAGTATGAGCACCGGATGCTGCTTAAACACATGCCCTCCGAGTTCCACCTCTTCCTGGACCACATCGCTGGCCTCGACTACTTCACCAAGCCCGATTACCAGGTGTGCACCTGCCACGCCCTCCCGCAGCCCTGTGGCGCCCTTCTGGGGTGACGGTCCTCCAGCCCCCTGCTCCGTGCCCGTGTAAACAGCAACCCTCCTCCTCCTCAGGCCCAGCGAGCACAGGGCCCCCACCTGGCTGTCCCCGGCCTCCGCCTCCCCCGGCTGGTGGTGCTCTGCATCCCAGGCCAAGGTTTATTGACTCTGACCTGTCCTCTGTGGGTTCTTCTGATTAACTCAGCAAGCACCTAAAGAAGCTTATGGGGGCTGGAGGAGTGGTACAGCGATTAAAACGCTTGCCTCGCAAGTGCAAGGCCCTGAGTTCAATTCCCCAGCACCATATAAAGCTGGGTGTGATGATGCACACCTGTCATCCCAGCACTCAGGAGGCTGAGGCAGGAGGATTCCGGTGAGTCCAAAGCCAGCCTGGGCTCCATAGTGAGTTCAGGACCAGCCTGGGCTACAGAGTGAGACCCTGTCTCAAAAAAAAAAGAGAAAAAGAAAAATTTAAAAAAGAAGCTTGTGATAATGAGTAGCCTTGTGGGGCTGGAGGAATAGCACAGGAGTTAGAGCGCTTGCCTAGCAAAAACAGTGCCCTGGGTTCAATTCCCCAGCCCCACGTGATCTAGGTAGGGTGGCGCACGCTTGTAATCCCAGCACTCGGGAGGCTGAGGCGAGGCTGAGGCAGGAGGATTGCTGTGAGTTCAAGGCCAGGCTGGGCTACATAATGAGTTCAGGACCAGCCGGGGCTGCAGAGTAAGACCCTGTCTAAAAAAGAAAAAAAAGAGAAAGGCAGAGAGTATCCTTATTTTATTAGTCCAGCACTAAACTCAGGAAGCCAGGCCAAGCACGGGGGTGGCGTTCCTATCATCCTAGGAGGTGAGAGGCTGAGGCAGGAGGATCCCAAGTTCTAGCCTGGCTACACAGTGGACGTTGTCTCAAACAAAAATCTGAAGCCAAGTGATGTCAGGTACTTTACACCAAAACTCTGAAGGAGGCTAAGTGGGGTATTTTCATTTAATGAATGCGGAAACTGAGGCATGCCGTCATGGTTAAGAGTTAAGGCTTGGATATAGTCCTGCCTTGCTTCGTGAGTAGGACACATTGTGAGAAATCCGTCATAATTCATTGTAGCGTAAATGTTGTGGGGTGTTTCCGTGGACCTAGGGGTCTGGCCTCCTCCGCACCAAGTATAAACATGTCATGCATGTTTCATATACACTATAAATAGAAATACATTACACATACCTATCTATACATCCATGATACATACATATTGCATAAAATGTGTCATGCATAACCCTGATTCTCACCTAGGGCTATGATAAAACAGCCTTAAATCAGGCACAAGTCCCGGACCCAGAGGCACAGGCCTATAATCCCTTCACATTAGGAGGCTGAGGCAGGAGGATTCCAGTTCAAGCCCAGCCCGGGCAACTTAGCAACTGAGTGAGATGTGTCTCAAAATCACAGCCAAAAGATGGGCTGGGGATGTAGTTCAACGTGAACTCTGCAGATCATTCCCCAGTACCATGAATGTTAGGCACAAGAGAAGATTATGCAACTGAGAAAGATTAGAAGTATGTGAAAGGCTGTGCAGTACAGCCCTCTGTTTCATAGAAATTTTTTTTCTAGTCTTCTTTCTTGTGTTTGGATCCCTAGGGATTCAGTCCCAGGGCCTTCACTCTGAATTTCAATCCCAGCTCCATTTCTTAGTTTTCATTTTGAGACAGGTTCTCTCTAAGTCACTTAGTTGCCAAGCCTGGGCCTGGGCCTGGAATCTTCTTGCCTCAGCCTCCCAGAGTGCTGGGGTGACCGGCCTGCACCATGGCATCTGGCTAAAGATGTTTTTTTTTTTTTTCTATAGAGGGACTGTGCTCAAATATTGAAAAAAGCGTAGCCCATGTCCCATGCGTGACTGTGTGTGTGTATTATTCTATGACCGGCAGCGTGGCAGGTCTGTTCCCACAAGCGTCGGCTGCACGGCCCCTAAAGTCGTGATGTCTGGGACATCACCAGGTGACAGGGCTCTTTCGCCTGTAGTCTGAGGGAGCCTCGCGTGCACCATGTGTTTTGACCACAGCCTCAGTGCAGGGCGTGACTGCACCTGGTTCCCAACTCGGGGGCTCTCCTAAAGTGCCATCACCGTGGCCATTGGGACACACGGACGCTGAATGGAGAACAGGGACAGCCACATCCTGCTAGGACTCTGGGCACAGGCAGAGTCCAGCACCCAGCAGGTGCACGGCACACAATGCTGGCCGCGGAGGTGCCTTCCCTGCCTTCTACAGGGAGCCATACCAGGTGTGGAGGGTCTGCAGCTGGCTGCCACCTCCTAAAACCGGAGTCCCAGGCATTGGTGTAGACGCCTCTTGGGGCTCCCCAGCCTGCACAGCTGCCGTGCTGCGCCCCGAGCTGGCTGCCGGGGTAGGATTGGAAGATGGCCATGGGACCTGTATGATGGAGGTTCTGTGCCCCGTGAGCTGCGGGAAAGCTGCGGGGTTGGGTGCCAGCAAGGGGAGGTTCAGTGGGAGAAACACCCCTGCAGGGGAGCAGCTGGGTGAGTCAGGGCCCCACTGTGAGTGCTCCCTGGGGTTCCTGCCCAGATGGCAGAAAGGGCAGAGGAGTCTGGGGTGGTCATGGAGGACAGGTGTCAGAGACCTTTGCACCTGGCTGGTTGGGCTTAACCCAAGATGATAATTTTTATGTGATTTGTATATCCTGTGTATGTTTTTTATTTAAAATCAATATACCCTTCTCCTTCCCATGTCCCCTCTAGGCCCAGCCCCGTCCCGGAAGGCCCCACTCTCCTCCCTGCAGCCCTAGCAGCTGCCCCCTGCGCCTGGCTAGCTCAGCGTCACCTCTCTGTGCTCCCCCCACCCCTCCCCTGCAGTTGATCATGTCGGTGTTTGAGAATAGCATGAAGGAGCGGGGCATCGCCGAGAATGAGGCCTTTGACTGGGAGAAGGCGGGCACCGATGCCCTGCTGTCCACCAGCACGTCCACCCCGCCGCAGCAGAATACCCGGCAGACAGCAGCCATGTTCGGGTGAGTCTCCGGAGGGCGAACCCATCCTCCCTGGACACCTCTCTTGTAATCGATGCTCAACACAGCTGTGTTCCCGAAGCCCAGGGCTTCTGCCACAGACCGCACCCCCCATCCGTCCCCAGGGGGTGCTGGGCAAGCTCCTCACTTGGAGCTTGTGACCCTTGCAGGTCCCCCCTGGGGAGCCAGGGGCCCTCAGCAGAATGGTCCAAAGCACGGTCAGTGCTCCTGAGGTTAACAGGTGTGCTTCAGGGCCACACATCAAGTCACCATGTGGACTCTCAGTCAGCCCATCTACGTGGTATCTGCTGAGACCCAGAAGTTTGTGATCTGTGGTCAGCACCTTGCAAGTCTGTGACAGGCACTGGGCTGAGGGGATCCAGGGAGAGGCTGCAGAGGAAAAGGGAGCCATGCTTAGGAGGGGCTCTGGGGACTTGGGTGGTCCTGTGATATGGCCCAAGGGGTATCCCAGCTGTTTTTAAATGTTTTATTTGACGGGTGTGTGTGTGTGTGCTGGAGGAATGGCTCAGTGGTTAGAACACTTGCGTAGGCAGGTGATAAGTCAAGCGTTAAGTAACCAAGTTCGATTGCCCAGCACCACATAAGCCGGGCGTGGTGGTGCATACCTGTAATCCCAGCTCTGGGGAGGCTGAGACAGGAGGTTTGTGGTGAGTCCAAGGCCAGCCTGGGCTCCGTAGTGAGTTCAGGACCAGCCTGGGCTGCAGAGCGAGACCCTGTCTCAAAAAAAAAATTATTTTTACTTTTTCATACTGGATATTGAACCCAGGTCCTTCACACTGAGCTACATCCCCAGCCTTTTTTTATTATTGTTTATTTGAGACAGGGTGTTGCTAGGTTGCTAAGTTGTCCTGGTTGGGCTTGAACTTGTGATCCTCCTGCCTAAGTCTCCCAGAGGGCTTGGATTCCACGTGGGGGCCACCGCTCCCTGCTGGTTCTTCCTCTTAGACTTGTTCCTGGTCTCAAGGGCCCATGTGCTGATGCCGCTGGAAACCTGGCAGATCTGAGCAAACAGAGTTGGTAGTGCCAGCCAGGGACAACAGGCTCTGGCAGTAGCTGCCGACTCAAGGGTCTCTAGTCTCGGGCCGTGGGGGCCGGGTGCTAGGCCTGGGGCAGGTCCTCGGCTGAGGCCTCTTGTGTCCACTGAGACTGGCCCTGAGGGCCTGTTCTGGGAGAGGGGCCTTGGGATCGCAGAGGCTCATGACACCTGCCTGGCCTCCCCAGCGTGGTCAACGTGACGCCTGTGCCTGGGGACCTGCTCCGGGAGAACACGGAGGATGTGCTCCAGGGAGAGCACCTGAGCGACCAGGAGAACGCACCTCCTATCCTGCCTGGCAGGCTGCCTGAGGGCCTGAGCCCCAGCCCCCACCTCGCCCCCCACCCCGGGGGTCCGGAGGCAGAAGTCTGGGAGGAGACAGATGTCAACCGCAACAAACTGCGAATCAACATTGGCAAAGTAATTACAGCCTGTAGAGGGTGTGGTGTTCCCCCCACCCCCGCCCTTGGCTCCCAATCCATCCCTCCTGACCACCTTGTCCCCCATCTCCCGCTAGTCCTGACTTGGCCTCTGGTTCCCACCTCCCCGACCCCTGGAGTGCCCAGCCTCAGCAGAGGCACCACTCTGGACAAGCTCCCCGCAACCCAGCTCATGGTGTCCCCCTCCTGCAGACTCCCTGCGTGGAGGAGGAGCAGAGCCGAGGCGTGGGGGTCCCCAGCTCCCCAGTGCGTGCCCCCCCAGACTCCCCGACAACACCAGTGCGTTCTCTGCGCTACCGGAGGGTCAACAGCCCGGAGTCCGAGCGGCTGTCCACCGCGGATGGGCGGGTGGAGCTGCACGAGAGGAGGTGGGTCTGTGGGGGCAGGGAGGGTGGAGTGGGCCAAGGACCCCAGAGTCCTCTCTGTCACATGGTTTTCAGGAAAGGTCAGATGTTAGGTAGGAGGCGGGCAGCAGGGATATGCTGAGAGAGCCCTGCTCAGCCTCGGTCAGACTGCTGGGTCACTGGTGGAGCAGAGGGAACGGACTGTCAGATCCCAGCAGGTGGGCCTCGGGAGGGGAGGCGGGCCTTGGTGGGGATGTGGCTGGCAGGAGTGGGAGGGGCCCCCGAGGGGACTTTCCACCACCTGTTGACCCCTAGGCTCTGATCCATAGCAGGCCCCGCAGCCCTGTCCACACCAGGCTGTCCCCGCCCCAGGGCCGGGCTGGAGAAGAGATGTCTCCTGCCAACATTTAGCACCTGTCCAGGTTAACCACCTCAGAATGGCCCAGACTGTGTTCTTTCTCTGACGTGGACATGGCACCTCTCTTAGGTGGGGATGTGCCCAAGACACGGGAATCTGGGACAGCCACATGGGCTGGCCTGACAGCACTGATGGCTACCTGTTTCTGCAAGACAGCCCGAGTCACTCAGCATGGGGGCCGGACATGGTACAGACGGGATTGGATAGGCAGATTGGAGGGGCGGGGCTCTGTACTGTTCACCGTCCTGCCGGCCTCCGGTACGCTCCCCCGCAGCCCGTCATGGCCTCCGATGCCCTCTTTTCTATATGTCTGAAGACAGTCTGAGCCCCAGGAGATGCAGCAGGCAGCTCCTTACATGGACATGTGAGCAGGAGGACTTGGGTGACCTCCCCAGTGTGTAGTAGTCCCATTTTTATTTTTTTATTTTTTGCAGAACTGGGGACTGGAGCCAGGGCCTTTGCACTGAGCCCCCTCCCCAGGCCTGTTTTGGTTTCTTGAGACAGGGCCCCCCTAAATCTCTAAGCTGTCCAGGCTGAGCTTGAGTTTGCAGTTGTCCTGCGTCAGCCTCCCGGAGCACAGGGACCATAGGCAGACGCCATCACAACTTCTGGTTATGTTGAGCCTTGCTAATCCAGTGTGCCTGTGGAGGAGCACTCGGTTCCGCGGCTCCCAAGCAGGCAGGAGAGAAGGGCCGGGGCGGGCCTGCGTGCAGCCCCCCCCCCCCCCCAACACACACACAGGGGACAGCCTTGGGGCCACGGGCTCAGGGCTGGGGGAGAATTCATGTCGGGTTCCTGCCTCCAGGTAACCCTGAGGATGGGGCTCAGATCCCAGAGATGTTAGGTCTCAGGGTGGGCCCTGGCATTCAGCAGGGGACAGTTTGTCCTTGTGTCGCCCTTCCCCTCTTCACTAACATAAGGGTAAGAGCAGAAGGAAGTAACCTGAGACTCGGAGTGCAGTTCCAGGCCTTGACAGGACAGGTGTCCCAGGCAGGATCACTGCAGCCCGGGCTGGTCCTGAACTCACTGTGGAGCCCAGGCTGGCCTTAGACTCAGGACAATCCTACTGCCTCTGCCTTCTGAGTGCTGCGCCACCACGCTTGACTCTGTGTGGTGCTGAGAATTCAGGGCCTTGCGTTTGCTACAAGCGCTTTAACCGCTGTGCCATTCCTCCAACCCCAGGATCACTGCTTCCAAGGTAGAAGACTGGGAGACCCAGTCCCTGCCTGGGGAGACAGATAACATTGAGGAAACCCCAGGGGCTCCTTGGTTCAGATGTCTTCCACACAGGGTGGGGAATAAATTTTCCTGATTGGTCAGCTGTCCTGAAGCTAAGGTGCAATGTCTGACACCCATGAGAGGTTGGGTATGGCTCATGGTTTTGGGCTCTCAGCTCATGATTGCTGGCTCTGAGGCAGGGACAGTTTGGTGGGAGGGCCTGGCAAAGTGCAGCTGCTCATGGCCAGGCAGCGTGGGGCCACCCCAGGGACCCACCCCGTGACACTGCGTCCCACCAGGCCCCATCTCCTAGCTACAGCACATCCATGGCTGATAGCAAGTGTCCCCACAACCCAGTCCTTCCGAAAACCTGCCTCTTAGCACATGAGCACTTGGAGGCCGTAACAGCTCTTACACAGGGACATCCTAGCCAGACCAGGGAGCAAGGGAGAGAGGGACAGGCTGCGTGTCGGAGTGGGCAGGTGGGGACACATGCATAAGGCTGCAAGGGGATGGATGTGCAGGCAGTTTGGGGAAGTGAGTGATCTGGCTGGGGAAATGAAACGGAGGGTTAGTGAGTCTGGAAGAGGCCTTGAATGCCAGAATGAGGAATGCAGATTTTGCTGTTGTTGAAACAGGGTCTCACTCTGTAGCCCAGGCTGGTCCTGAACTCACTGTGGAGCCCAGGCTGGCCTTAGACTCATGACAATCCTCCTGCCTCAGCCTCCCGAGTGCTGGGATGACAGGCGTGCGCCACCATGCCTGGTTTATGTGGTGCTGGGGAATAGAACCCGGGGCCTTGATCCTGCTAGGCAAGCGCTTTAACTGCTGAGCCTCCAGCCACAGGAATGCAGATTTTGTTCCTGGAGGAGGGGAATTGTTGAGCTGAAAGTTGGTAGGGCTTGTCCTGGGGGTGGCAGGGTGGAGGTTTTGTTTGTCTTGGATATAACCAGAGGGCGGGATGGGCAAAGACAGAGACGGCTTTAGATTCCTGAGGTGCCAGGGTACAGCTGGCGCTCCCTGGGCATAGGAGCCAGAGTTGGTCTTTGGCGTGTTTGCGTCCTAGAGTGTGGTGAGCATTCAGACATGTTTGTTGAATGAATGAATGGACTAATGAAGTCCTTCCAAGAAGTGAGACTGGAGGGTGACGGTCTAGGAGGCAGTTGGGCCTGGCCCAGGATGCCAGTGGCCCTGGGTCAGGAGGTCCCAGGGGGCACATCCACCCCATCCTCTGCTGGGGACCCTTGGGGCTCCCAAGAGGTGAGACACTGAGCCCCGGCCGGTGGCTTTGCAGGTCGCGGATGGACCTTCCCGGCTCCCCCTCACGTCAAGCCTGCTCCTCGCAGCCAGCTCAGATGCTGTCGGTGGACACGGGCCACGCCGACCGGCAAGCCAGCGGCCGCATGGACGTGTCGGCCTCAGTGGAGCAGGAGGCCCTGAGCAACGCCTTCCGCTCAGTGCCGCTGGCTGAGGAGGAGGACTTTGACAGCAAGGAGTGGGTCATCATCGACAAGGAGACAGAGCTCAAGGACTTCCCTCCGGGGGCTGAGCCCAGCACATCAGGAACCACGGACGAGGAGCCCGAGGAACTGCGGCCGCTGCCCGAGGAGGGCGAGGAGCGGCGAAGACCTGGGACAGAGCCCACTGTCCGGCCCCGGGGCCGCGGCATGCAGACCCTGGCTGAAGAGGACCTACGGCCGATGATACCCCAGCCCCTGCCCTCCCAGCTGAGCCAAGCTGACGGCCGTTCAGAGACCTCGCAGCCCCCAACGCCTGGCAGCCCTTCCCACTCCACCCTGCACTCGGGACCCCGCCCTCGACGGAGAGAGTCGGATCCCACGGGCCCACAGAGACAGGTAAGGTTGGGTTTGCACTCCACTTCCTGTCCCCGGGCATCCGGGTCCTGGCTGTGTAGACGTGTGGTCAGCAGATGCCGGGCTGTGACTGGTTCAAGGGCCCAGAGCCGTGCGTGGAGGGTCAGGCGATGCTTCCTAGGGAACGTGCCCTCTCGGTTGTGAGCTGATGCCTGCATCAGGGCCAGGGCGGCAGGTGACAAGCAGTACAAGGGCCTCCGGGCTGCAGGGACCGTGGGCACCACGGCCTGGAGATGGCGCCAGCCGTGGGTGAGGCCATGGCACACAGCAGTTCCGGGCCCGTCCTGGACGCTGGGCCTGTGCCGGGGATGGGGTCGTGATATGGAGGCTGTCCGACCCCGGTGCAACATGAGTCGCACGGTGCTTGTTAGTGACTCCCAGGCTGCTGTGTGGAGCGTGGACTGGAGGGACAAAGCACTGAGACGTGGCCGGCGCCGGTAGCAGGAGTGTTCTGTCGCCTGGACGGGGGCTGAGGCTATGCACACGGGACGAGGCAGAGGGGATGGCTGTCCTGGAGCGTAGGTGGTGGGGACATCACAGTGACTCTGGGAGCTCTGGGTGGGCAGTGACATCCCTGTTCTTAGGGGCCTGTAGATTCAGATTTGGACACAGTGACTTCCCTGCACCTGCAGGATGTCCACATGGCGCCGTGTGGGGCACACCTGGACACACGGATTTGGGAATTTGGAAACCCAGGGAGGGAGTGAAAGGTCGGGCGGGCAGGAGACCCGAGCGTGGGGACGTAAGTCGGAACCGCACTGCAGGAGGACGAAGAGGGAACGCGGCTCTCGTGATGATGGAGGCAGGGCGAGAGTGTGCAGTGGGGTGGGGACCAGGACTGGGGGGTCACGGACAGGGAGGCAGGGTGGCGGTGAGCTGTGAGGGGCAGGAGGGTGTTCTGTGGTCAGGGCCGGCTCCACAGAGGAGGCGAGCCCCCTGAGCCAGGCTGGGGGCACTAGTTGGGACAGGGCAGGAGAGCTTTAGCTCAGGCACAAGAAAGGGCGTGTCGGGGGCCCTGGGAGGCCCAGCCAGTCTGCAGCGGCTCTTACTCATGTGGGGGGACCCAGGGCCAGGCTGCTGGGGCCGCACGGCCAGGCGTGGGCATTCTCAAGGCTGGGCTGGGAGCTGAGGCACATCTCGCGGTACTGTGCGACTGCTGTTTTTTTTAATTTTTTGAGAGGGTCAGTGGCCTCACCAGGCTGACCTTTGGCCTAGAAGTGGACTCTGTGGGTCATAGGGGCCGAGGGGCTGTGCCCTGCTCTGGCCGATGGTCCCGCACTGGGCACTGGTGCAGGGCTGGGGCCCAGCTCTGCCGCTTGTGCAGGCCGGGAAGGCTGCCTGGGGTCACATGGACGTCACAGGAACAGCAGGCTGGATTGATGCCTGTCCCCCTCTGAGCGGCGATCCTGGGGAGTTCACATCTTGACATACTGACTTTGGCTTGAACTCTGATATTGGGGACACAAAAATTGAGGATCAGGAGTTTCACCCAGAGTGGTCCTTGTAGTCCTTAGCTGGTACCTCAGTCTTGGCAGAGCATCGGTGGCACAACTGTGTGACCTGGTCATCGCCCCCATCATAGCTGGTACCAGGCCAGCAGAAGAAGGAGTAGGATCTTTGAGGGGCGCCTTGACTCCACAAGCCAGTCACGTTCCCTCTGATCACGTGCCACATGCCACCTACCAGAGGCACCCAAAGGCCAGGCAGGGCAGAGTCCAGGAAGGGCAGTGGGCAGTGGAAGTTGGGGGGCTGGGTTAGGAGCAGTGGCGTCTGGACCTGGCTCTGCTGATCCCTTTTTGGTGACCAACGGTACACCAAACAGGCCACAGTCACTGTCCCTTCTGGGGTCCGGAGTTGGGGATCTGAGTTTTTTCTCACTTTCCAGTTTGTGCTGGTATCCTGGGAACCTCCTTATCCCAGGACTCCTGGCCACAGAAGTTGGGAGAGAGCTGGGGCATCAGGCACAGATCTCGGGCCCAGGTCCCATGTGTGACATCAGCGGGGGGAGTGAGCTGTGCGTGCCTCTGAGATGAGGCGTTTGCAGCCTCGGTTTCCCCCCAGTGTGTAAGGCTGGTTAGCATGCCAAGGCGGTACGTGTGCATGTCTGTGTTGGCTGGATGAGGCCAGCATGTCCACCTGTGCGTGTGCTCACTCCCGGGCGGGCATGTGCAAATGCGGCAGGTCTGTGAGTGTGTGGGGGCGCGGGCTGTCGGGGTGCCTAGTGGCCACGGAGTGCTGAGTCCAGTGACGAGGATACAGGTGCTGCCTTTCTAGTGTACCTCACAACAGAGCTGTGAAGGGCCAGCACAGTGTCACAGGCCTGTGATTTCAGCGCTCTGGGAGGCTGAGTCAGGAAGATTGAAAGTTTGAGTCCAGCGTGGGCCCCTTGGTGATTTAGTGAGACCCTGTTTCAAAATGGAAAGAAAAAGGGGGGAACTGGAGTTGGGGATGATGTAGCTTTGTGCAAAGACCCTGGGCTCAGTCCACAGACCCGCAAGCAGCACCGCTTTCCAAGGTGAGGGAACAGAGGCTCAGAAAGGCTGAATTTGTAGCTCGGGGCTTCCGGCAGGTGTACAGAGAGCTGGGCTTGAACCAGGTGGCTGGGTCCAGCGTCAGCACTGGAGCCGTTTGCTGGGCTGCTGACGTGTTTAACAAGTGGGAGGGCAACCAGCCTGCCAGGTTCCGGGTGTGGAGGGCTGGGCATCGTGCGTGCTCCGGCCTCCCGTGTGGCAGGGTGTCCTGGCCTGTCTGTGCAGAGGGTGGTACTGTGTGTGCTGTTGGGGGGTACCAATAGGCAGAACTTGGGCTGCTGGGGATTTTAGTACCGCAGGGTGAAGAAGACCTTCCTTCCAGAGTGGAGCAGGCGGCGCCTACTCTCTACCTCTCCCTGGGTGACCAGAAGTGTCTGAAGGGACACTCAGCCCTGCCCAGCCCCTGCCACCTTTCCGTGAGGGGTCCTCTCTGGACCTGGCTAGTCAGCTACATGCCTGATGTATGAACTGGCTCACAGTGGAAATTGGGACCAACATGAGCACTGCCACCTGTCATCCACACCTGTGGGTCACTGTTACCTGTGGGAACAGGGTCACCTGCACCTCTGAGGAGGGTCACTGGTGTCTGTGTGAAGTGGAGGAGTTGCTTGCAATGGTGGGGAGTGGGATCACCCACACAGGTGGGAGCAGGGACGAGGATGACGTGGAAGCAGGCGCAGTGTTGGCTCTGTCCCCCGTGGGTGGTGGCACCTCCAGGTGCTGTCTTACCGCACTCTTGCCTTCTCCTGGGAACTCCAATGCAAATGCCAAGGGACCCGGTGCGGACAGAGGTGTGAGGCCGTCTCCCCTGTGTGGGGTGCCTGTGTGGGCAGGCCAGTCAGTGGTCCCTCGGTATGCACCTGAGTGCCAGGAAGTCACCAGGCATGTCCCTGTCCTGAGTGCACCAGAGAGCCACAGGGCTATGAAGCTGCCATCAGAGTCCTGCACACTTTCAGAGCTCACGGCCGAGGGGGCATCAGTGTGGGCACTGGTGGGAGCCTGGGGTGTCCTCACAGAGGTGACTTCTCATCTGAGGGTTGAGGACATGTGGGTGGCCACAGGTGGGCCTAGCCTGGAGCGCGCTGGGATTCAGTGTCATTCTTGAAAGTTCATGGCAGCTGACGGAGTCTGGCTGGGACGTCACACTCCAGGTGCGTTCCTGGGCTGTGGAGGGTCTTCTGCTGCCTCTGTCCTGCAGTCCCTCTGGTGGGCCTTGGTCCGCAGCTGGCTCACAAGGATCCTGGACTCGGCCCGGGAAAGCTGTGAAAGGCAGTGGGAGGGCAGCAGTTCTCATTCCCTCCACCACAATTTTGGGAATCAACCCCAGGACCTTCACACTGAGCCATGTCCCTGGCCCATTTTTATTACTGATTTTAAGAGAGGGTCTTACTAAGTCACTAAGTTGCTCAGTTGGCCCGGCTGGGCTGGAACTTGTGATCCTCCTGCTCCCAGGGTGCTGGGATCACAGGCCTGTGCCCCCCCGGCCTGGCTTCTTTCTCCTCCTCTTGATGTTGACAGGGAATTCTGGGGAATGTCCCCAGCCCCTACATCTTCACTCCCTTAGAGCAGACCCAGCCAGTCCCTGCCACCAGATTACAAGCTGTTTAAACTAGTCTCAGTGCCCTGAATGAAGAGCTTGGGGTCAAGATGGAAAAAGTCTGGTGACACCCAGGCCATCCCCACCTCCTCCCCCCACCCCCCCACCCCATCTTCATGGGACCTGCCTCTTTTCCTCTTAGGTGGGAGG
Source organism: Ctenodactylus gundi (assembly GCA_004027205.1). NCBI lineage: Eukaryota > Metazoa > Chordata > Mammalia > Rodentia > Ctenodactylidae > Ctenodactylus > Ctenodactylus gundi. Next base: position 1,799 of record PVKB01003651.1, on the reverse strand, counting down.
GTGCAGGGCAGGATTCTTCCAAGGGCAGCAATGGTGGCTGCCTGGGCCCAGCCTTCCCCAGGCGCCTTTAGAGGGCTGGGAAAAGGCTCTTTTTTGGGGTGGATCGTACTGGACATTGCACCCAGGTCCTTCATGTTACGCTACATCCCTGGCCCATTTTTTATTTTCAGACAGGGTCTCACTAAGTTACTGACCACCCGAGCTAGGCTTGAAGTTGTGACCTTCCTATCTCAGCCTCCCAGAGGGCTGGCATTACAGGCCTGTGCCATTGGGCCTGGATGAAAAGTGTCTTTAGAGAAGTGATTTGCACCTACCTGTCCTCCTGCTAGCCCTCTGTCCCTGAGACATAACACCCCAACCCACAGTTTAAAGGAGGAGAGGTTGAATTTGCCTTGTGGCTTGGGGGGATTCAGTCCGTGGCTTGCTGGTTCTAAGGACTGTCATAGTGGAATGGCGCGGGGAGTGAGGCTGCTTAGTTCATCCCACCAGGAAGCCGAGTGGGCACCGTGGGAGCCACGCCAGAGAGGAAGGGACCAGGGAACCCACCGATGTTAACCCCCAGGTCACACCTCTGTGACCCACCCAGCCACACCTGGAGCGGCTTTTTTTGATCAGTTGGGCATTTCTTCTCTTTTTCTTTTTTTAAAAATTATTTTATTTTTGGGACAGGGTCTCACTATGTAGCCCAAGCTGGCCCCGACCTCACTGTTGTAGCCCAGGTTAGCCTGGAATTCCCAGCAGTCCTCCTGCCTCAGCCTCCCCAGTGCTGGGGAATCAAACCCAGGGCCTTGTGTTTGCTAGGCATTCTAACTGCTGTGCTATACCTCTGGCCCTGCTAGGCGTTTCTTAATCTGGCGATGTTGACATGTATGGACTAGTGCTCAGTCACAGTCCCGTTCTGAACAATGACTTAATAAAGGGTCCCAGCTCACTCGGAGCACGGCTCTCACAGCCGTTCCGAGTCCTTTGCACTGCTGCCATGAGTCCTCACGGCCGCCAGGCCAGGCACCCTCTTTCCTTGCCTTACTGAGCCGAGGCGCCGAGGGGAGGGACCGTGAGGGTGGCAGGGAAGCAAGCAGCTGTTGGGGTTAAAGCCTCCAGAGCCCAACCCCCCGCCGACACCCTGCTGTCCCTCTGTGTCTGGGTGGGGTGCCTAGGAGGAGCTGGGGAAGAGCCGAGGCGGCCAGGAGGACGGTGGTGCCCGGCTATGGTCGGGTGGCTGGGGTGCCCTCCTCGCCAGGAGGCTCCCGAGCCCAGAGGGACCTTGTCTGCGGCAAGTCCCTGTCTGGCAGGGCATGGGGCTGGAGCCACCAATGGGCCAGAGTGCAGAGGGAAGAATGTGTTGGGGGCGTGTGTGCCGGAGGCCGTCTGAGGTGACCCGAGTCTCTGCCTGGAGGCCAGCGGTGAGAGCAGGTGTCCAGGAGTGGGGGGGGGGGGGGGGGGGGGGGGGGGGGGGGGGGGGGGGGGGGGGAGGGAGGGGAGAAGGGGGGACGGGGAGGAGCAGGAGGACTGGGAGTAGGGGGAGGAGAGGGGACAGGAAGAGCGCAGGAAGGGAAGGCGGAGGAGCAGTGGGAAGAGGAGCCAGGGGAGAAGGAAGAGGGGGAGAGGACGAGCAGGCGGAGGCGGAGCTGCGGGAGGAGGAGGAGTCTAGGAGGTGGGGCAGGGGAGGAGGCGCCAGGAAAGGAGGAGCAGCAGGAGGAGGAGGAGCTGGAGGAGCACGGGGAGCAGGGGGAGGTGGAAGAGCAGCGGGGGCGGTGTAGGAGCAGGAGGAAGGGCCGAAGCAGGGCAGGAGGGGCGGG
>PVKB01003650.1:0-186473 GCA_004027205.1 Ctenodactylus gundi | reverse complement strand
AGCACCAAAGGCGTAAAAAATTTATTCACTAAAGTAGTGCAAGGAAATTTCCCTAATCTAGAAAAAGAAATTAATTTTCAAGTACGAGAAGCTTATAGAACACCAAATAACCTAAACCAGCAATTGAGACTTGCCACAACATATCATAATCAAAACCTCAGAAATAAAATATAAAGAGAGGATATTAAAAGCAGCAAGAGAAAAACAGGCATTATGCTACAAAGGCAAGCCCATTCGAATTACTGTAAATTTCTTAATGCAAAATTTAAAGGCTAGGAGAGCCTGGAGCAAGATATTTCAAGCTTTAAAAGACAAGGGTCAACCTAGGTTGCTGTATACAGTAAAATTATCCCTAAAAATTGAAGAAGTAAACTTTTTTCATAATTAAGAATTCCTAAAGAAATTTGCAATCACTAGCCCAGCATTGCATAAAATACTTGAAGGAATCTTTGAGAAAGACAGAGGTAAGCAGCACCAAAAAACATGACGGAAAGGAAGCATCTAAAGAGAAATTGTAACACAAAATAGACGGGTATTTGAATCATTCGATTGGTATCCTTCTAAAACAGTACCAACTGTCTCATAAAAACTGTAAATCTGTTTTTAATTGTGTATAAGTTTGCAAAACATAATAATTACATTCAACATAGGGGAATGGAATAAAATCTTTAAAAATATGTGTGCATGAAGTTAGAAATGATAGATAGGTAAAATGATAAACCAAATCTGGCAAAATGTTAGTAATTAGTGAAATGTGAGTAAATAATTCATGAAAGTCAAAAAATTCTGAAATACCTAAGCATGCCACTCTGTCTACTGCTTTAAGTGTAGTACATTTATGTGATATAGATTTTAGTTCATTTAATGTAGCAACTCGATATAGACTTAAGCTTTCTTAATGTAGCAGCTCACTTATTTGGTCTTAGATATGAGTTTATCCTAGGGAAACTGATGCAGTGACAACCTGAATGTCTTTTGAATGTACAGATATTTACCTTGCAGTACTTAGATAGGGGATTTGAAATTTAACTTCTCTCTTTTTCTTTCTCACATTTTCTAGCCCTAAGAATTTTGTTGTCATAGTTCTCCTTTTATGTAGACTGGTGGGTGAAGCCGCATTAAAGAATCTCAACATATGCCCTACCTCTGGCTAATTTTTGTATGGTGCTAGGAGAGTGAACCCTTGCACATGTTAGGAAAATACTCTGACCATAGCTATGCCCCAGCCCTATTTACTGTCATTTTATTGGAGATCCAGATAGAATAAAAATGACTTCTTCAACTCCCCATTTTTAGCCTGCCAATTGTTTACTGAAAGTTTCAATATTTATAAAGTAGTCAAATATTACTACTGTACTACTGTAAACAGTATTGATTTGATTAATTAATAACAAATAATTTTTAGTTTGGGGGTATTTCATCTACATCTGTAGATGTGCCCGCCCACTTCATACCTTACTCTACAACTGTGCTGCGGCTTGGGTAAGCGTCTACCAAAGGCCTAGGTGTTGAAGGACTTATCCCTAATCCATGGACATGGCACTACTAGGAAGCTGTGGAAATTTTGGAAGATGGCATCTACCAGAAGGAAGTGAGGTCACTGAGGGGAAGGAGAGTGCCTGTGAGGGAGTATTTTACTTCAGCCTTTTCCTGTCTTTCTATTCGCTTTTCAGCTGCTGTGAAATAAACACACCTCCTCCAAGACAAACACTCTTGTCATGACATGTTGTGCCCATGGACTCAAAGCAACATGATCAAGCGACCATGAACTGAAGCCTCTGAAACTGTGAGTCAAAATAACCCTTTCCACTTCTTACATTGACAACTACAGTATTTTGTCACAGTAGTGGGAAATTAACACAAACTGTTCGTTGCAGATTGATAAGAAAATAAGAAAAGAAGCATCGAGAGCAACCTACGGTATTTGTTGAGAACACGGATTCTTAAGCCAACCTAGATTGTATGGAAGTTGGGCTAGGTAATCATCTTTTTAAACATATTGACCAAGTGACCAGTAATTCTAAGTTTAAGAACCTCTCTTCCATTTTGTATTAATGAGAACAAAAATGTTTTCTGGCATTTTGATGAAAAACTAAATTTCATTAGAATATTTTTTAAAAATTCTCAAGTAATTTCTCTTTTTCTCCCACCATTTTTATCAATGTATATGCAATACATGATGTTTACAATGAAATTGAGTATTTTGTGCACATATATACCACATCGAATTTATAATTCCTTCCCATATTGGCCCTGTCACACCTTCCCCATGCCCTCGTAACTCCCACAATCACACCTATGTGGTTCTATAGATTGCCTGTATTCTGGGTTTGCCAAATCAGAGAAACCAGGCAATATTTAACATATTTAATCTTCTACATCTGACTCACTTCACCGCTCAATTCATCAGTCTTTAGCTCAGCTTCCTAACCCTAGGATTATCTGCAGTACCATATCTTGAATGCCTCTTCTCTGAGTCCAGCAGAGCCCTTTATTGGGATATTTGCCAAAAGTTCTTTTTAAATTCTACATCTTACTCTATCTTTTTTGAGATCCTTTAACATGGCCTCACCCACCAGTCCACATGAGAACAGAAAAATAACCACGAAATTCACAAGGCTAGAAAATGGGAGAAAGATAAAGAGAGAAGTTAAACTTCAAATTCCTTAGTTGAGTACTGAAAAGTAATCTTTGTACATTCAAAACACAGTTGGGTTATCATTACATCAATCAGTTTTCTCAGGATAAACATAAATCAAAGACTGAATAAGTGAATCGCTACAATAAATGAACTTAAGTCTAAAGTAATTTCTTGACTTAATTACTTTTTTTTTTATTGATGGCTGGTCAACCTCAGCTGATTGGCCCAAATGGCTACAAAGTATCACTCTTCTTCTGCTATTTAGTATCTGAGATCTAAGAGGAAGTGTTTGCGAATTTGAAGATTCCTCTATATCAAGTCCACAAACTCAGGCAGATGAAAGTGACATCAAAGGCCACGGCCTCTACCAGACTAGACGAAGCTGAGCACATGCTCCAAGGTGAGCTAAGCCAATTACACAAAGTGAAACCCCTCGTTAGTCTTTCATTCCGTTCCTAATCTCTAGCTGACTGTAAGGTGGGAAATTCACATTTATCCATTCCAGGTAGACCCGAAGCAGGCAGCGGGAACTGCCACCTTCTGCCCTCTAGGCCTTTTAGCTGCCCGATGTCAAGTTCGGTTCTGAAGCAAGATATTTTGTACTCACAGCTCATTCAATTAATTTATTTACTTATTTTGCAATACCGAGCACTGAACTCGTGCCTCCTAGGCAAGTGTTTCCCTACTGAACTACGCCACCCAGCCTTCCTTTTGCTTTAGAATATTAACACTATTGATTTTTCTGCCGAGAAAAGTAGCATGTGCTAACTAGAGGAAATTAGGAAAGTGAGAATAACTGAGAAGAGCATCAAATTCACCTCAACTCCAGAGATATCAGTATAAAAGTCTGTATAATACTGAGTATTCTCTTTTGGTCTTTGTTGTTGTTGTTGTTGTTGTACCTCTGTATTTTAAACAATTGTGAAAGTATACAAGTTAGCTGTGTGCCCTTATTTTATTTTACTTAACATTTTACAAGCATATCTATATATTATTAAAATCCTCCTTTATACATAGGCCTAAAGGTTTTTACATTTAGCTACACATTCATATGACCATTCCCTTATTGTTAAATATTGGTTTCCAACTTTTTGGCATTATAAATAACATGATAAGTAATTTTTAATAAGAATTTTGACCTACATATCTAGCTTTGCCTACAGATATAAATATTTGCCATTAATAGTTTAAGGCTTTTGATAGGTCCCATTACACTATTTTTCAGAGAATGTTCTTAAGCATACTTTTTCTTAAAGATGGCACTGGGTATCAAACCCAGGGTTTACACATGCTAAGCATGTGCTGTACCACTGAGCGACATCCCCAGTCCCTACGTACTCTGTCACCATCTAGGAATCAAAGTGCTTATTTTACTGCAGTTTTGAAACCTCCAAATATTATAAACCCTTTGTAATCAAAATAATGAATATATATTATTTAAAAATTAAGATTATCAAAATACATAATAAAAATGCCAGCCCTGGCCCATAGTGTTCTACACTCCTGTCCACAGTGTGGGGACAATGTCTCTTAACTTCTGAAGCTACTGTTTTAGGTAGCTTCACATAGCACCAAAAATATTTTTTGCCCTCTCACTTGTTCAAACATATCATTTATTCAGGTGTTCTGTTAAGTACTCCATTTTTTGGAATTTCTCCCTTCCAAAACACTTTATATTAATATTTCTGCTTCAAAATGGATCGGGATCCAGACTCTTCTCTAAACAGACTTCTAGTTCATACTCTATTGTTTAATTCCCTGCCTCTTTTATGCGCGTTGGTGCCTGGCACTCCTGAGTCCAAAGATATGGCCGGCCAGGGCCAGCCAGCTCTTGCCCAGCCTAAATCTTACGGTAGATAAAGCTCTGTGGGCCCATGAAGCCATGGCTCCTCCAAACTGCGCCATCAAATGCCACTATGCGACAATTATGTTCAGATTCTGTACCCTCAGATCACCCACATTCCAATGGTTCTCACCGAGGGAAAGTTGCCCCTGGAAAACATTTGGCAGTGTCTGCAGGTATTTTTGGCTACCACAACTGATAGGGGATGTTGCTGCTAGAATCCAGTCAGCAGAGATCAAAGATACTACTATGCATCTGTTGTGGTTTGGATCTGGAATGTCCCCCACAGTCTCCTGTATTTAGGTGTTGGAGAATGCATACAGATTCCATGTGCTGTTAAAAGTTGGAGCCTGGTCAGGAGGGGTGGATTACAGGTGTGTGGTGGATGGGCGTGGGGTAGATTATATTACAGGCATGCAGCCTAGAAAGATATGAACAGCTGCCCCACATCCCTCTGGAGGTCCCTGATTCATCGTCCCATGATGCCATGAGCAGCTGTTCTCCACCAGTCCCTTCCTGCCCTTGCCTGCCACCCACGAATGGACTGAGACCCTCTGCATTAGCTTGGGTTCTTTCAAAAGACAAAATTTACAGAAATTATAACAAAAAGGATCTATTTGGAAGGCTTACAAATCTGAGGATAGAGATAGTCCAAGATGGCGCCCTGCATACCCAAGAGCTGGAGCATCTGATGGCTGCTCAGCCTTGAGGTAGAGCTCCTGTGCAGGACTGCAGGGTGGCTGGTAAGACTCGGCTGCAGATCGGTTATTTGAAGAACAACGGCAAAGACAGAAGACTGAAGATCAGTGACTGAAGATCAGTGATGGGCAGACAGGCGCAAGTCAAGACTGGAGTGAATCTGTCATGGAGATCTGTGATGTGTGGCAAGTCCCGCGTCCATCCCTAGACAATTGCGAAGGCGAGAGCTTTCCCAGAGGAAGAAGCTGTAACAATCTTCCCTCTTCCTTCCTTTTATACCATTTGAGTTCCAGTTGGGCCTCCCACATCCAGGCGCGTGTTCTTAGGCCCACAAATCCCTCACACTCTAATCCAGGCTGGTTCTCAATTCCCACTCTAAGCGTGGTTCCCAAACCCTAATCCAGGCGTGGTTCCTGATTCCCACAAGTTGACATCATCTCTCCAACAGTCACACCTTCTGAAACTATGAGCTAATTTTTCCTCCCATAGATTGTGGGTGTCAGGTATTGTGTCCTGAAAATGAAAAAGTAACCAACACAGCATCCTATAATGCACAAGACATACCTCAACAAGAAAGAGTTATTTATCTTTTTAGTATCTTCTCAGAGTATCTCAGAAATCGACATGTTACTCAGCTGACTACCTTTAGATTGGTCAATCTCTTAAAGATCGATTCTTCACTTGTAAAATGACATCAGTGCTTAGAATTCATACAAAGATTATCAGGATTACGTGAGATAACTTGTGAACAGGGTCCAAGAAAGTTCAAGTAGTCGCAAGTTATAATTTGAAAACATTTTTGATAGTTTGGCAGGTCAAATAATACTACATTATTTAAGGATACATTTACTTGGGCTGGTGAGGCTGAAATTAAATATATGTGTGTTTACTTTAGAATTTGTATTTATTCTGCTCTGATTTATCTAAGTCTTTTGTTAAAAATTCCATGTTATGTGTTTATTTTCACTCCTGTGTTCTGGTCTCCCCAGTATCTGACCACAAAATAAAGTCACTTTTACTCTAATACCAAATGATCACCCTGACTTACAACATTCTAAATTAATAAGAAATTCACAATTTTCTCAGAATTTCTCTTCTAAAGTAAGTAAGGTATATTCTCCTGAGTAATTTAAATACATGCTGTCCTCATTGTTACCTGGTGCCCCCTGCTGGAAGAGCAACAACTTGCATCACCCCAAACCAGAAGAGGTCCTCTCTTCCAGTACCTAGGGATCTCCCTGCACTATCACGGTGGCCCCACCTGCTGATTGCCTACACTTACAGTGCCACCAGTAGGCCCCTGTGGTTACTCGTGTGCGCAGTAGTCATAGCAATGTCATACAGGCCTTGAGAGTTTGCCAGCAACTGGGCACGTCTCTCCAAGCCTCCCAGGACTCTTGCTTCTCCTACCTCTGGGGCAGGAATTGGACCACCCTCCCAGGGGACATGCGTCCCCAGTATATGACTGTCTCATACTTAACACACCTCATACCTAAATAAATTAATGGATGCCACACACAGGTATCCAAGGGCCCGCAGATGTGTTGGGGAAGCTAGCATTGAATTAGTTCTCATGATAGTGTCTAAGCTCCAACTTGACTAAGCTAAGGTGTCCTATTACATAAAGTCACTAACATCCTATGCATTGCGTGTTGCTCACTGAATTTTTGTTAGTTTGTTTGGGGTATGATTTCCACATGCTGCTGGCCCTGGGGAAGGGCAGGGCATGGACAGGTTCAGTGGGCATCGTCTCTGTTTTAGTTTACCATCCTAACATCTTTAGTACAGCAGGACCAGTATGAAGATAGCATACTACGAAGAGAAGAAAAAGGAAAAAAATTCCAAGAACATTTCTGGAAGACCCGTGTGCTTTTCCCTGCTTTCTGGCGACCACCATTGACATTCTACTTTCTCAATTCCTGGGACGCCAGCCACTTCTTCCGACCACTTCTCCATTGATTATTTTTTAGCTCAGCAAGTTATAAAAGCCATTTACCTGGTGATTTTTATATTCATTACAAGTGAACGTGTGGATTAGGCTTTCAGATACGAATCAAGATAAGCCTTCGCCTCATTGACCTTGCAATGGAAGCTCTAGGTTGGAATAGGGAAATTTGACGAAAGGAAAGGTAATTAATTTCCAAGCCTATAAAATCACTGGTTGAGGTTAGAGGCTCTGGAGCGGCTGTAAATTCCGGCTGTACTTACTAGCTCGGGCCTGAATCTGGGCAAGTTATTTAGCTCCCTGCCAGAGGGAATGTTAATCAGACCTATCCCACAGGGCTGTGGTGAGGGTGGAACGCATGTGGTGGGCTTGGGGTGCAGCCTGGCTCACACCTCTGCCACCCTTATTTATTCCTGTGTTCTTGTTCTGGGTGCCTGGTGAGCTGCCTGGCCCCAAGAGGGGCCAAACGTTCCTGTTCCTAATGCCGCTATCGTCTCCACTGAGCCAGCCACGTCCTGTGAAGTCTTTGTGAAGAATCCCCAGGGCTGACACCTGTCTGCCTCATAGAAAAGCACAAAATCCAAACAGGCGATCACGTGGCAGTCTAAGTTTGGGCACAGTAGGAAAAAGAAAAAGAGAGAGATCTCATTTATCTAATAATAGGAAGTCCTTTTGTGAGAATCCCTCTGCTTTTAGTGTCTAAGTTCACAATTTCATTACATCTTGTATTTTCTCTTAAAAGTGAAGACCTAACACCTGAGGAATGGGTGTTTGCAAGACACTTCCTCCAAAGTGAGAGGGAGTGCCGGAGCTCTGGTGCATCTGCGTAAGATCTGAGTCAGAGGAGATAATGGAGTCAGTCCAACGTGCACACTGGGCACCCTGCTTCATTCAGAAATGACTTGAAATTGGCCTGAGCATAGTCATGTTTTTTTCACTCTGAAATGAAGTCACCCAATGTTCTGCATTTTATTAATAACTATTCGAAGTCAGCATTACAAACTTATTTCTTAACTTATTCATAAGAGCCACATTCCAGTCCTGTTTAGGGTAGCTTAACATTTTTAAATCTAGGAGGAGGAACATCTGATTACAAGACACGGTGCACTGTGGCACGCCTCCTGTCTTTCTGCCGCCACGGCTCCTGGCCTGTGGGAGCAACAGGCCCTCACGCACTCGATACATTTCAGCCTTGACGTACGCTCTCTTTTTGCCTGGTCCATGTGTAACTGCTACTCAGATCTCCAAGCATAGATGTGGAAGTGACCACAAAGGGGCAGGACAGGGCAGAAAACCAGGTTGGCAATAAGACGGTGGCCTTGGGACGGAGGCCCACTGTCCTGTGGTTCATACAGTTTGTGCATCCTAGAAATAGCTAAGAACCCTCCTGTATTGCAGGCATGTAAGTCTTAATCCAGATCTTAGTCCATTTTGGCCTGGCCATGGTCTTGAGGGTTTGTGTCCTCTCCTCCTAAATCCGTAGGTTGAATCTTACTCACCACTGTGCTGGTAGAAGCAGAGCCCGTAGGAGGAGGTGATCGGGTCGTGCAAGGCAGATAGGGGACGAGTGCGCTTACCAAAGAGGCCTGAGGGCGTTTCTTGGCCCACTGTTTCCTTCCACCACCTGAGGACGCAGCTGGAAGGCATCATCCCTGAAGCAGACAGCAAATCCTCCCCAGACATCAAGTGTTCTCTAGATATCAAATATGCTGGTAGCTTAATATGGGACTTTCTAACCTCCAGACCTGTGAACAACAAATTTGATTGTTTATGAATTAACCAGTCTAAGGTATTTTGTTATATCTGCCCAAATGAACTACAACAGGCTGTTTATAACAAATATTATAAACTGGGAAAGAAAAGAAAACCAGAATTTTGTTGCTTACAGCCCTGAGGCCTGGAAAATCCAAGACCAGGTGCCAGCCGAGGCCCATTTCCTTACAGATGGTCTTTCTAGCTGTGTTGCCACGGGTTGGAAGGTACCGGCAAGCTCTCTTGTAATCCCATTCTGAAGGGGGAGCTCCCACGTCCTACTCACCTCCCAAAGGCCGCACTTCCTGATACCACCCCTGAGGGTTAGGTCTCAACCTACCCATGAGTTTCAGGAGGGCACAAACTTTCAGACCATAGCAATCCTAAAAGCCCGAGTGTCAAGTTCACATCTCCTCAGACACTGAGACTGCCAAGTCAGAGACCTTTGCTAGGCTTGTTTCCGTCACCTGCGTTGCCTTACAACTTGCGAGGAGTAGATCCTTAATATGAAAGTGTTCGCTGATTATCTTAAAGGATGAATAAGTCAGTGTCCTCAGTAAAGGAGAAGTGAGAATGAATTGTTTTTCCTTTAGCCCCTCACGGCTGTGTCCCTGTTGCCATGCGTCAGCCCATTCTGCCCTGCTGGCTGAGCACAGCTCCCAGGTCCCACCGGGGAATTCCCACCTGCCAGAGACCTCAACCGTCTGGGATTGGTGAAACAGGCCCATGTCCAGATGTAACTTCAAAAGCGGGAGTAGGCTCCCCTGTTCTTCTCCTCTTCCTCTTTCTCCCAGCGTTCTACACAGGGCTGCAGGGGTGTGGGTCCACAGCCTGGGCAGACAGCTCCTCTGCTCCACACTGAAGCCAAACCCGAGCTCTGGCTATCCTTGAGGAGGAAACTCCCCGCTCCAACCCCTGTTTTCCTCTCCACTGTCCATCCCATGGAAACTCGGGGAACAGAATCTGCTATGGCCTGAGTGTCCTCCACCCTCAAAGTTCGTGGCTTGCAAAGTTAACCCCAGTGCAACAGTGTTGGACGGTGGGGCCGAATAAGAGGTGACAAAGTCACAAGGTCCCTGCCATTATGAGTTGATTGATGTCCCTATCACCAAAGTAGGCCAGTTATCCCAATGGGTTGTTATGAAGGTGAATTCAATTCCCTTGGCACTCTCCTGCCTGTGACACCTCGCACCTTCGACATGACAGGACGTGGCGAGAACAGAAGGCCCTTGCCAAATACAACCCCGATCTTGAATTTTCAAGCGTCTAGAACCACAGGCCAAATACATTCTGTCCATTACAAATTATGGGTCTCAGATATTCTAACAGCAGACAACACACCAAGAGAAGGCCAGTCTACAGATGTGCTGGTTGGTTGTGTCTTCTAACTCCCTGACCCCGCTCGGAAGCAAACCCTGGGCTGGCGGCCTCCATGTCCTAGTCTGTGGCCAGCTGGTCCTATTCTTGTCCTATACTGTTGCCCAGGCATACTCAGATCTCTGGATGTCACCTGCCCACCTGCCTTTGCCACTGGATTGATATCTGGAGCACTAGTCTAGCTGCTGGCTCTTTCTAACGAGAACTCCGAGTCTGTTTCCTAGCCGTGCTTGCGTTCGTCCCACTTATCAGGTGTGGTGCCCTATGTTCTTACTTGTCCTTCCTGCAGTGTCCCTCGGGGCCAGGCCATGTCCCCCACCCTGGACCCAGTTCCTCACCTCCTCCCAGCTCTGTCCAGTCCTCTCCAGTCACCAGCCCTGACGGAGCTTCAGGTTCTGTTGTAGATAACAGGCAGTTCCGTGAGCGGGGCCCAAATGGTTAGGCCAGAGGGTGCGAGCAAATGAGTGAGTGTGTGAATCGGAGATCGGGACTGCACAGACCGGGTGCTAGTCGTTTATGTGACCTGAGGCCTCTGGGCATTCACCAGATAATTTAGCATTTTATTTGATGGAGGTTTCCAAAGGAAACAGAAAACCCAAGGGACTGTGGTGGAAACCCACAAGCCTCTCCTCATTCCTGTCCAGGTCTGTTTTCATCAGAGGCCATGTTTTTAAACTCCTAATAAATGGTGGTAAGGAAGATACGGTTACGAAAGTGCGAGCAATGAAAAATGAGCACTTACTAACATTACATTTCAGTAATTATACGATAAACATCTCAATGTCTAAAATCCTCAGCGTCATGCGATCAGTTGCACGTCATGTTTATGATAGTTTAGCTGGCAATAGTCTCTCCTTGTGTTTTTTGTTTCGATGGGACACCTTGCAATGAAAGGTCTTTTACTTGATGAAATCAACTTATTGGTTGATGTCATCCAAATCAAAGACCATCAGTATGACAGAATAAATGGAAAAGATGTTGACAAGGTGGAGTTTTGCGATGATAAACAATGTGCTTCTGCACTTAAGTTTGAAAAAATCAATTACACAAGAAAAAGATGAAGATGCCTTGGCTTAAATTCCGTTACTGTCCCAGGGCGGGAGTAGGTTTGAGTGGATTGCTAAAAGGAGGCGGGGCGTTGGCGCTGCCCCAGGCTAATGCAGGTGTGGGCGGGCTCTATGGGCTGGGCTAGTAGAGCCAGTACCCTGCTGCAGTAACATCACATTAGCGCTTTCTTTGGTCAGCTGGGGTTTGAAATACTTTCTTGCCCTATCTTAAAAGTCACACCAGGAGCTGGAGGAATCGCACAGAGGTTAGAGCACTTGCTTAGCAAGCATAAAGGTCCTGAGTTTGATTCCCCACAGCAAAAGCCACGTAACATACGTGTAGCCTCAGAACTCAGGAGGCTGAGGCAAAAGAATTGCTGTGAGTTCGAGGTCACCCTGGGCTATGCAATGGTTTTGGGACCAGTCTAGGCTGTAGAGCAAGATTGTGTCTCACAAAAAAAAGAGAGAGAGAGAGAGAGAGGCACATTAATAAACAGAGGCGTGTGCTTTTATTGAAACTGCATTTGGAGTTCATACCTAGATCTACAGTAAGAGGTACTGAAGAAACAGCTTGAATAAATGTTGTGTTACATTTATCATGAGAAATTTGTCGGGTGCTTTCTCCTCTGGAAGAATCCAAGGGCTGTTTTGTTTCATTTCCAGTCTCAGGATAGTTGTGTTTTCTCTTTGCTGTTATGGAGACTGAACTGTACAGCCGTATCATATTGACCTTTTTGCCTTGGCTGCTAGCAAGTTCAAAAGGCAAACTCGAGGTGTCCGCCTGAGTCCTCCTAGAGGTCTGTACACGTGTTCATGCTGTGTACTTACCCACACATCAACATTCCCCACATGTATTTCCTTTCACTAATTGTTCCCCATCACTTTACAGTCCTAAGGTATCCTCTATTCCTTTGGAATAAATTGGAAGAATGAAGGATTAAATATCAGAATAACAAGAAAAAACCAGATGCATATAGAAAAGGACAACTGGGAAGAGAAGCGATGAGGGAAGTTTTCCCGAAAGATGGGGCTGATGGAAGTGGGAGCGGCTGGAGACAGACGAACTGGCTGTGAAATTACAACAACCCGACAAGTGTTTCCAAGCCCGCTTTACAAGGAAGATAATGAAATTACTCCTCGTAACTCTCAGTAAACTCTCCACGAGTTAGCGCACGCTGCTGGTTTGCCGAAGTTCTGGGGCATGTGTGGGTGTGTGCACGTACGATGATACTAAGGATTAATCCCTAACACTGTCACTGGGCTATACCTCCAGCCCCCGCCCTTTCTTTTAATTACTATTTTTGATTTTGAGACAGGGTCTCACTAAGTTGCTAAATTGCCCAGGTTGGGCTTGAACCTTGATCGTCCTGCCTCAGCCTCCCAGAATGATGGAATTACGGAATTATAGGCCTGCGCCACCAGGCCTGGCTGCATTCATATGTATACCTACATTATATATATATATATATATATATATATATATATATATATATATATATATATATCTTTGTTAAAAATCCAAGCTGCCTCAAATTAGAATGCTGCATTGTGAGATCACGTGTTCCTTGTCTTCGGAAGTGTTTAAATTGAAACTGAGCGGCCACCTGCCAGGGATGTGAAAAAGGCGACTCCGGACACGTCCCGGAAGCCCCGTCCGTGCTTCGTGAAAGCGAAGCTGCGCTCCGGGCGAGGGAAGGAGAAGGCACGGCTGAGCGAGGAGGGGAGGTGGCTGGGCCGGAGCCTTCTCCTCAGCCGCCAGGCCACCCAGGGCCGCCCGCCCGCCCGCCCGCCGGCAGCAGGCTCTTCCACGCCCGTGCGCTGTGAGCAGCGCGGCGGGACGTCTGGAACCCAGATGCTAGCCCGAGGAGCCCGGGCCTCCGGCCGGGCCTCCTGCTTCCGCGGTCCTCTCGGCTGGGGGGCGAGAACGCCGGGCTCGGTCCCCCAGGGCCCTTGCGCGCTCCCTTTCCAGGGGTCAGGTTCCACTCTCCACTCCGATTGGCCGGCGATGACCTCATTGTCGGCTCCCTGGCCAGCCAATCCCATCTGCCCGCTGCTCCCTCGCTCTGCTTTCTGGTCCCCGACTCCAGAATGACAGCGCTCTCTGCCTGTGCATCCCGCCCTCCAGCTCAGGACTCCCGCCGTCCCGACCGGGCGTCCCAGGGCCCTCGGCGCCTCTCTCCTGACATCATTAGCCATGCGGATTTATGCAGCGCTTCGCTTAGTCCCTTATCGCCTTGCTCACGGTGTTAATATTCAATGTTTCTCTTCCCGTGCAGATCTCGTTCCAAACTGACTCCCACTCACTCGCTCGCTGCACGTTGGGACAGCTGGGCATGGGAACCACGGGACACCCCTGGGGACAGATGGAGCTGCTCACGGGGACAGGAAAAGTGCTCCCAGGCCTGCCCAGCTGCTGAGGGATTTGGCCGCGAGTAGGAGGGCAGGAATGAGCCGCCCTGCCCACCCAAGCTAAAAGCAGACCTGGCCTCCTTCCCGCAGTGTCCCTGGGCCAGGGCCCTCTTCCTGTCTCTGGGTCCCCATCTCTCCTGGCCGCCAGCCTGCAAGTCACACTGAAGTTCTGTGGCGTGTAGGCCACTCAAGATGTTCACCTTAATTCTCTTTCGACAGACATAAAGCAGAGGAGGAGGGAACCCGCAGTGCGATCTGTCCTCCCCTTTCACCCACTGCTCAGGGTGGCCAGACCTCAGCCAGCAGGACCTACAGCTTTGAAGCAATTTACAGCCTGGGATCTCACAAAACTGGAGCCCAGCCAAGGCCATAAACTTTGCTCAAAGTGCTGTTTGATGGTTTATGGTGACGGGCAGACATGACTTCCTGGCCCCGGGCCTGCCCCTTCATTACAAAGCAGCCCAGGCCGCAGCCCTTCTCAGCACTCTGAGGGGCGGGCGGGCAGGCGAGAGGGTGTGCGGTGCACATTACACCAAAGGTGGACAGGCTGGGCCCTGGGCTGTGGGGGCCTCACACAGCGGGCGCTCACTATCCCAGTCAGTCCTCACACACCCAAGGAAGAGCTCATCTTCTGCTTCGTAGAGAAATGAGCCTTCAGATGCCAATGTTCTCACCTTCCCACCCCCAAATCTAGGGTCCTAGCCGCATTCCCATCGACCTCCTCTTCTTCAGGCCGGCTAAGAGGGCTGAAACGCCCTAATCAGAGCCACACCCTTGGCGTGAGCTCTAGACCTCAGGCCTCCCCTCTCCTCCTCAGGCCTCTGGCTCCTACAGAGATCACCAACGCCTCCTGCACTGTCAGGTTCTCACGCCACTAGGCCACTTGCATCACTTTTCAAACACACTCCTCTTGGACAAGAAGATGACGCATGAAAAGATGCCACCATCATTAGCCCGCAGAGAAGAGCTAATCAAAACCCCAGCGAGGGACGCCATCACGCCTCGAGGATGGCTGCAATCACAAAGACGGGCACCGAGAGCTGGCAGGGATGAGGAACAGAAGCCCTTCTCCACCGCCAAAGGGGAGGCAAGGTGGTACAGCTGTTGTGGAAAACAGCCCCTCCTCGAAAACATTAAACACAGGACAAGGCTCTGGATGCAGTCCTCAGCACCACGCCCACACACGCATGTGCACACGTATGTAAGCATGGGGTTACCAGCAAATCCGAGGGAAATGAAAACATGGACCCACTCAAAACTGTTCGTGGATGTTCACAGAATCAATCATAATAGGAAGAAAAGTACAGGCAATCCAAATTGTAATTAAATTGGATGGAAAAACAGAAGATGGTATATCCATACAATGAGTATTGTCTTGAAATAAAAGACATAAATATGTGCATACTACGGCATAGTTGAACCTTGACAATTATGCTAAATGAAAGAAGCAAAACAGTAAACCCATACAGATAGAAAATGATTGATTGCTGTCCTGGGATCAGAAAAGAGGAAGGGTGAATGGTAGGGGTAGGGGATTTCTTCTTGAACTAATGAGGATGTGCTAAAATTGATGTGGTGATGATTGTACACTACGGAAATGAATTAAAAACTATCACAATGTGCACTTTAAATAAATGAGTTATGTGGCATGTGCATTGTATTTCAACAAAGCTGTCATTTTATAAAAAAGCAAACCTCCTTTGAGGCTCATTCCCTTCTGGTACCCATGCTTGGGTCCCCTCTGCAGCAACACCTTTAGGCGGGCTGTCTTCACCTGCCAGCTCACTCTCTTGCCTGCGTTCATCACTTGCCATTTACTAATGCTGTTGTTGTAAAGTTATTATTCATCTCTCATGGGGCCACAGATGCACGGAATTGAGCTATTTACATTCTTTATGTCAGTGTGAAAAAGGCCCTGCATGTTTTCTTTTCCTCGCTTCATTCCTGATTACAATTATTTCTTTTCCTTTCTGCACAGACACTTACTCAAACATGTGTTGCCTAAGTGCTTAACCATGCAGTATTTGCAGAAAACAATAGTGTCGTGTTGTCTCTGCATGCTTCTTATGTACCAGCCTCAGAGATGGTGTCTGTAGTGACTGGCGTGTAGAGCTCCCGCTCTGCCAGTTACTTAGCAGGTGACTTTAGGTAAGTCACTTAATGTGCCGTGTTTCCATTCAAGATTTGTAAAATGAGGATTCATTCAAGAAATATTTACAACATTTATCAGAAGTTTTCTGCGTACCAGGCCCAACTCCAGGCACCAAGGACACAATCAAAATTCCTGTCCTTGTAATGCTGGTCTAGAATTACTGGAAATAAAAAAATAAATGAGAAATTCCTGTTGGCATTATGTTTTCTTTTTTGCATTTTGTTCAACACTCTATTTTGAAATTACCCATGTACGTCTTGGTGTGTGTCCTCACCTTTGCTGCGCCATGGCTGGTGACATTCCACAGTTTATGTCTCTGTGTTTTGCTTGCTTACATCTAGTGATGGAGATCTGGGTGGAGGAAGAAGGAAGTCAGAGATGTGAGGAGAACAAAAGGCAGACAGAAGTTTAAGTGCAGAGAGGTGAAAAGGAGTCATTTGCACTTCAAATAAAAATACATAATAGGTACTTAAAAATAGGTACAAAGTCATAGAATATTACCAAGCTCTCATTCATCTGTGCATAACGGAAAAAGCATTTATTGTTTTCATTTGGTTATTCAACCCACGAAGGTCTTCAGTCTCCAGACATCAGCACTGCCAGAGTCAGCGGTAGAATTCTACCTTGTTGTCCACCAGCCATGAAGAGAGTACACTTCGTACTTTCATTTGTGTGGGGCAGAGAGTTAGAAAATCTGTCACCTCTGCTGTTTATTTCAGCACGGAAAATGTCCTGTCTTGAGATTGAGGATTGTGATAGACACATTCATAATGGCTTCAGGACGAAGAGTCCGTGTGACTTCGGTGGTTGCCTCCAAAGTCGGCCACAGTGCTGTAATGTACACTCATTCCCAAGCACACCTCCCATGAAGCCTGTGCATGAGCACCTCAAAAACAGCCTCTCCAAAATAGGAATGACAGAGCACAGGACAAGCAATATAGCAATCAATCCCATTTATATAGTATCCAAATATACAAACTATCTAGTAATAAGTTGAAAAGGTAGCAGAAGAAATATAACAAAATATATACATAAAAGTAATCAGAAAAAATGCTGTAATTGAAAAAAAAGATGAAGGATAGAGATGGTAAAGTAATTGAAGTATCCTGCAAAAAGATAAAAGATCCAACCCACTAGAAAGATATAAAATTTAGAATTTGCATGCAGCTATAAATAGCCTCAAAAACAAAAACCTGACAACCATAAAAGAAGCAGAAAAAGTCGCAGAAGTAGCTGAAGATTTTAATAGACCCCGTCTCTGTAACTGGTAAAGCAAGCAGCCTAAAAAATAAAAAGGGGATTAAAATATATGAGAAGCCAGTATCAGCAAAATTGATCTAATTAACATATATAGAGCATTGTACCCAACATCTGCAGAATACACATTCTTTTTAATTGCACATGAAATATTTAGAAAAATTGACCATATGTTTGGCCATAAGACAGCTCTCAACAAGTTTCAGTGAACTGAAATCTTGCGAAATGTGCTCTCTAGCTGCAATGCAATTAGCTAAAAGTCAATAACAAAAAAATATAGCTAGAAAAATCCTCCAAATGCTTGAAAATTAAACAATCTGGTTCTAAACAACCTGTAGATAAAAGAGGAATCACGATAAAAAGTATTAAACATTTACAACTAAATACAAAAAGACTACATGTCAAAATATGTGAGGTCCAACTAACATGGTTCTGAGAACATTTATGATTTTTAATGCATATAATGAACAAAGGTCATCATTCACCTGAAGAAAGTAAAAATAAAAATTGAGCCTCAGAAAAATGAAGCAAATTAAATAACTAAGCACACAAATTTATGACAAATAAACAAATGAGATTTTCAATATATTCAAGTCTATTCATTATAAAGATAATGTTGTTGAACAATGGTAAGAATAATTTTAAATGAAGAGGGTAGAAATAATATCAAGGATTGAAAAGAATATTGTGATAAATCCCACCAACATTGAAAAGATAAAAAACATAAGCAACTTCATAAATTTGAAAGTTTAATGAAGCAAGCAAATCCTAAAAAAATGCAACCTAACTGAAGAAAGAAAATAGATCCTAACGAGCTCTTGAGGAAATTGAATGCCTAATTGGAAACTTTGCCTGAAAGAAAACTAGAGACTCAAATGATTTGACTAGAAAGTTCTACTAACCAGTTAAGGAGAAATAAATGTCAATATATTTAGAAAGTCATAAAACACACTCCAACTTATTTTGCAAGGTCAGCGTAACCTTGTCTTCAAGCTGTTCCAAGGGTTCATAACAAGAACGGAAAATACTGGACAATCTCACTTATAAACAAAGAAGTAAAAACGCAAAAAAAATTGTGGCCAGTCTGGGAAAAACATCACTTTAGCAAGATATTGTCTCAAATTTAAAAAGAATAAATAAAAAGGGAAAAAAGATGAAGAATTTAGATTAGTTCAGTATGAAAGCTCTGGCTTCGATCTCAAGCATTGCAAAAAATGTTTTAATTTATATACATTTATATTTATATTATTTATACTTATATGCTAAGTCAAGAAATATATAAAACCAGATACCATATTGTGACCAAGTTTTTATTTAGGAATGTTAATTTGTTTAGCACTCAAACATCAAAAAATGTAATTTTCACATTAATAGGAAAAAGTGGAAAAAATTATGATTATCTAATTTGATTATATTTAAAATATATATAATTTTTAAAACCTTTAACAAACTAGAAATATAACTTCTTTAATCTTAAAAATATTTAAAAATAAAATATAACATAACTAAAATACAAGTTGAAAGATTGTAAAAAAGGGACATGAACTTGTCACTACCCGGAGCTGACATGGCTTTATCTAGAGAAAATCCAATACAATTGAAAATAAATTATTAGAATTTCTTTTAAAAATGAACAAAACTGCTAATAAAATCTAAGTCTGTCCTACTGTTCTAACAAAATACCTTAAACTGAGAGATTTTTAAATGATAGAAATTTATTTCTCATAGTTCTAGAGGGTTGGAATTCTAAGATCAAAGTGCCAACCCATTTGGTGTTTGAGATAAGCTGATGCTCCGCTTCATAAATGGTTCCTGTTACTGCGTCCTCACTTGGCACAAGATCCAAGAGGATAAATTTACTCTCTCCATCCCTTTCCTAAGGGTGCCGTGAGTGGCAGCAGAGTCCTCACGACTTAATCACTCCCCAAAGGCCCTGCCTCTTTCTACTCGGGATTAAGTTTCAACATGGCTTTTGGGGTCACATGAGCAACCACAGTGTAACAAAGGCCAACATAAAAATTACTTTTCTATATTTCAAAAAAAAGAAATTAGAAAACAGAAATCAAAAAGGTATCACTTAAATAAAAATTCACAAATCAATTACAAATTTTTAAATGGGGCTAGAGTACAGCTCAGTGGGAGAGTGTTTACTTTGTGTGTGTGAGGCACTGCAAAACAAATAAAAATGATGGGTAAGACACACAGAAAACCTTGACATTTTTGAGAGAGATTTTGTTCCTTAAAAAAATGGAGCAGGGTATACAATGTCCATGGATAGAAAGAACTGGTTTTTTCGACCTGATCTATGAGTTCAGTTCAATTGTATTAAAAAATCCAAATGGATACTGGGGATATTTTGATGAAATTTGACAAACTCATCCTAAAATTTCTATGGGAATGTAAAATAGCTAAGGATAATCTAGACTCTGTTAATAAAGAGCAAAATACGAAAATTTGGTGCTCCTGATATGAAGACTTATTATAATGTAGCATTCAAAGCATTGTGATATTAGAGCAAGACTAGGCCAACAGCCTAATGGTATCAGAGAGAGCTCAGCAACAGGCTCATGCATGATGAACATTGAACATGACAAAGATGCCAACTCTGCATCTCATGTGAAACATAAATAATATGCTTTCTAGAAATAAAGAGGAATATATTTATGGTATCAAAATATTTAAAATATTCTGATAATATCTTAAAAGAGAGCAAAAAAGCATTAACCATGGTAGAAATAATTGATAAATTAGGGTATAAAACACAAAGATTTTCTATTTCTAAAAAGATAGCATTGAAAGAACAAAAGAGATAGGTTGGAAGTGTAGCTCAGTGGTAGAGCACTTGTCTAGCATGCACAATGCCCTGGGTTTGATCTTCTGCAACACACACACACACACACACACACACACACACACACACAAATAAAATTCAAATGAAAACCACAACAGCGCCTCACTTTTACTCACCTAGATTGCTGAACTAGAAATAATTGACAAAACCACGTGTTAGTAAGAGTATAAATTCATACACTGCTGAAAAAGTGTAGACCGGTACAACTAATTGGTTACTAGATTTACTTCATCTAGAAAATTTAAATATAAACCTGCGTAGCTCAGTCCTACACAACATCTTAGGACACAGTCCTTTGTCAAACTTTAACCTAGTCAGTTGGTTTTGCTGCAACAAAATGCCTAAGAAAACCATCTAAAAGGGCTTGATGTGTTTCATGGTTTCAGAGGTTTCCGTCTAAACCTAGCTGCTTCCATTGATGTGGGTGTGTGATGAGGTAAATTATCACAGCAGCAAGAACATGTGTGGAGGAGGCTACCCACCTATCAGTAATAGCAAAGACACAGAGAGCCCTAGCGGAAGGAGTCAGGGACAAGATACAGTCCACAAAGGCACATGCTTATTACTGACTTTCCAAAGTCTCATGTCCTAAGTTTTCATCACCTCCCAGTAATGCCACCAAATCATGAATCCGTCAATGGGTTAATCCACTATGAAGCTACAGCTGTCAAAACACAACAGTCTTCCAAGAGTGCCAAATAAACATTGCTACACTTGGGAACAAGCCATAAACACACGTGGGGACATTCCACATCCAAACCATTACAGTAGCCTACCAACTACCGGAGTGCTCGTCAAAGCACAGATTGCTGGGCCGATCCCTGTTTCTGATGCAGGTCTGGAGCTGGAATTGAGATTTGGCCTTCCCAGGTGATCTTACACTGGGACTGCATTTGAAACTGTTGGCTCTGAAAATATGGTTGCACATGTATGTCAAGAGAAGTTACATGGTGTCATTATCCTAATAATAATAAAAAATAGAAGTAACAAATATCCATCAACTTTAAATTGGAAAAATAAATTATGGAATCTGGAATTTCAGTAGCCTTAGAAAGAGATGAAACAGCACCAAATATTAACATGGATGCATCATAAAGACAAACCCAAAACAGTTTTTAAAGGCACATAGATATTCAAACTGTTAAGACAAGCACAAGACCAACAAACACAAAATGACACGATGGGTACCTGCATGGGACAGGGAGAAGATGCTGAGGACACTGGAATTATCATTCATATACTGCACTGGTGAGAAATTGAGGGCACAGATGTTGGTTCTACAGTTAGTCTTTGAAGTGAAGATATCTATCTTTGAACCAGGCTCTGGGAACACTGTTGTGCAGCCTCTAAACGAATCTGTCAAAAGCTAAAAATTCCATGCCAGTACTTTCTCCAAGACCGGGTCACTCATTTCTGGAAAGTAAATGAAGTAAATGGGACATTATCTAAGCTGCTCCTCTAGTCACGGTAACAGCAAGCTGACCTCCACCCCCACCCCATCTTTTCTGTCCTGAGCAGCTGCAGACACACACTCACACTCTAAAAGACAAGTCATAATACAGCAATACTGTATGTGGTCTAAGTCCACATGTGCTTAGGAAAGAAACCTTTTTTTTTTTCTACCACAAATATAATTAGTGGAGATGCAACTTTTCCAATGAAGAAAAAATGAAACGCATTTTTCATCATTACGCAGTATGGCTTAGCTCCTGAAAGCCAGTCTTTCAAACCTGTCATTCTAGGAGAGAGTCATTGTTTTGTATTTGCAAACGCAATGGTTTTTTATCGGTGCTTCGGTTTTCCTCCGGAACTACGAAGCAGTCTGCCTTCAAGTTAACCCACGGCAGAAAACTGTTTCTAACCTCGAAATGAAGCCAAGCTTGCTGCTACTTCCACACAGAAGCCTGTTTATTCCCTTCCTCCTCCCCTGTATTCCTTTAAATCGACAGTAACTTCCTCCTCTGAGGCCGAGCCACCTCCACTTGGATATTCTTACTCCATTAGAGAGTTTGTTCTTTATTGAAATATTTCTCCCCGGGAGCTTTCAGCTAGTCAATTCCATTTCTACTCCTTGGGGCTAGCATAAATCTAATCCATCTTCAACGTAACAGCCTTTCAAATAGGTTAAGACAGTTCCCACCTCTTCCCTGAGCCTCTTCTGCACCCGTCTCTCAGCCATGACCCATATGGCGTTTGAGCTGCTCCTCCAAGCTGCTGGATGTGGTCTAAGACTCCACTTTGACCCTTCCAGTAGAGGGAGCCCAGACCTGACGGCCAGTTCCAGCTCAAGGAGGAAAAGCTGTTTCCCTTCTACCTGTCTCAGGTTGTCAGCAAATGAAGCCGACACAAGCCAGAAGAACAAGGAAGCGACAGAGGTTTATCCATATCTGTAACATGAATATTCATGAAATTACCCAATGATGAGTAACTCAGAGAAGTGTTTAGAACTTGGGCTTCCATAGCATCAGATTTAGTCTTTCATTATTATAACAAAACACATGAGGCTGGTTAATGTGTAAAGAAAAGAGATTTATTTAGCTTTCAGTTTTAGAGGCTAAAGGTCAAATATTGGATAGCCTCCGCCCTGGATCCAGAGCCTGGGAAGGACCTAATGGCAGGTGACGTCATGGTGGGGGCACTCGTAAGGGTGATCATGAGGTAAGAATGAAACCAGGGAGGCAGGAATCTTTCTCCCTTTTTTCTTTTTAGTTGACATATACTAAAGTTATATATATTTATGAATACAATGTGATCATTCACTGCATGTATCTGATGTGTAGTGATCAAATCAGGATAATTAGCACTTCCATCTCCTTATTATTTCTTTTTTCAAACAGAGAAAAAAAACACATCTTCATTTTGTTAGCCTTCAAAGAACAAACTCCTTTCTTTCCAACACATCATGATTAACTTAGAAAAATAGGCATACAATTCATCTTCAAAGCCTTTCACTTTAATGGGGAGCTTAGCTTCACAGAATCTAAACATTAAAAGGTTTTTAAGTTTTCTGTTTTGTTGCCTTTATAAGACAAAATGGAATCTAGACCACGCGGAGGAAATCAGCTCGCGCTGCATGTCCTTCTCCTCCAGGAACCCGCACTGCGATTCCATTCAGCCAGTCTGACCTCGGGTGGCCATCCCTCCTCGTGGTGCATGGTTTCAGGCTCGGTGACATCTTCCACTACGTATTAGCAAAGTCATTAAATCCTAGGAGAACACCAACAATTTCCTTATCACTGTTCATCACAGAGTGATTTCTTGATGCGACGCACTCTGCTTTACGTGCCAGTGTCAGCTGCTGCAGTCGGGGTGGTCGTGTGAGGCGTCACGGCCATGATGGCCTGCCACCTGGTCACCCCTCTGTGTCCCTGGACTGAACTCCTGAATTCTCATTCTGTATACATTACCTAATAATTTGTTGTAAACTGCAGTCACCCTACTGTGTTGCAGAGCACAGAACTTACTGTTCTTATGTAGCTGTCACTTTCTAGTTTTTAATAATTGTACCCTGCTCTCCCATCGGAAATCATTTTTTTTTGCTTTCACTTATGAGAAAATAAGCAGTATGTGCCTTTTGTGTCTGTCTCATTTCACTTACATAGCTTCATTGATTTTGCCACAAATGTCAGGGTTTCTTTTTTACGGCTGACTAATACTCCACTGTGTGTATCACTGTACTTCCTTTACCCGTTCACCTGCTAAAGGACATCTCAGTTGATTACACATGACGGCTACTGTGAATGGTGCTGCAGTAAATATGGAAGAGCAGGAGTCTCTTCTGTATGCTGATTCCACTTCCTTTGGATACACACATTGCATGTAAAAAGCAGATCATTTGGTAGGTCTGTCTTTCGTTTTTAAAGAAACCTCTGTACGCTTCACAATAACTGGACTAATTTACATTTCCACCAACAGTATACACGAGTTTCCTTCTCCCCACATCCTTGCTAGCATTTGTTTTTTTTTTCTGTCTTGTTTGATTATAAGCATTTGAAATGATATCTCCTCGTGGTGTGGTTTTGTCCTGTTCTGTTCTGTTCTGTTTTGAGACAGGGTCTCACTCTGCGGTCCAGGCTGGTCCTGAATTCTAACTCACGGCAATCCTTCTGTGTCCACCTCCTGAGTGCTCAGATCACAGGTGTGGGCCACCACGCCCGGTTGACTTGGTGCTGGGGAATCTACCCCAGGGCCTCCAGGGTCCCCTGGCCCCTCCGCGTGATTTGGATTTGTACTTCCCTATTACTAGTGACACTGAGCCCTTGCTCTTGCCCTTTTAGGCTACTTGTATGTTGTCTTTGGATAACTGCCTATTCTGGGGGCTTTTCTATTTTAAACAGATTATTTGATGCTTTCTTGTTATTTTTTAGTTCTGTCTGTATTCTAAGCTATTAATTCCTTATCAAATGAGTGGTTTGCAAACATTTTGCCTGTTAGGTTGCCTCTTCACTCTGTTGATTGCTTCTTTTGCTATATCGAAGCTTCTTACCTGATAAAATTTCAACAGTCTAGCTTTGCATTTGTTGCTTATGCTTTTGGGGTCCTATAACAAATTCGTTGCTGTAATAATGCCTTGAAGCATTTCCCTCATGCTGTCGTCTAGTAGCTTCACAGCTCTGGGTTTTACATTTAGGTTTGTTATCCATTTTGAGTTGACTTTTTATATGTTGAAAGATAAGGGCCAAGTTTTATTCTTGTGCATGTAAATATCTAGCTTGCTAAGCACCATTAATTGAAGAATCTGCCCTTTGAAAACTATGCTTTCTGGTAACTTCGTTGAGAATGAGTTGGCTGTGGATATGTGGATTTATTTCTGAGGTCTCTGTCCTGTTCCATTGGTCTATGTGTCATTTTTCCTTACACCAGTGCCACACTGTCCTAGTTACTACAGTATGTCATGAGATGAAGTATTGTGATGCCTCCAACTTGCTCTTTCTGCTCAAGATTGCTTTGACTATTCAAGGTCTACTGTGGTACTATATAGACTCTAAGACTTCTTTTCTATTTCTTTGAAGAATGGGAACAGTCTTGCTCATATATATATATAACAATCCCCTCCCAAGAACAAGCAAGGGTCCCACAAGAACTACATGGATCCTTTTTTGAGACGTGGCCCAGTGACCTCATTACTTTCCACTATGCTGCACCTCTCAAAACTTCCACACCACCTCTCATACTGGGGAGCAAACTTCTGATCTATGAACCTTGTAAATAATGCCCATATATCCAGCCATAGTATCACCTTAACAAAAACAGTACATTTTGTAGGGAAGGAGTGAGACAGAGAGAAAAGACTTTGAGCTCCTAGGGGTGGCAAAAGGTGGGAAGGCACACTTGTGGCTAAGCTAATTGATGGTTTTGTTATGGGAAATAAGGGGCCTGAAACTCCTGTTTTCGGGATCTTTGTAGCTATTCCAAAGAAATAAGGAAGCCACACAGGACCAGTTGCTGTTTCTCTACAACTTGGAAGACCTAGTTAGAAATTTCTCTGCCAGTGGGCTAGTCACTTTCCTTTTTAGGCTTCTAGTAATTCAAGCAACACCAGTATGTTAGCAAAAGTAATAAAAAATGATTAAATAGTACTCACTAGTAAGCACCAAAGTAGTACATTATGAAAGCAAACGCTACATTTTCCTTTGGCTGTGTGATCCCCAGAAGGAAACTCAGTTCTACCACAGAGCTGCTGTCCAGAAAGAGAGCTCTCTGCATTTGCAGCACATTGGGATTCCTGGATAGGTGCTGATTGGCTATGACTCTCATGTAGGTGGGACACAGAAGCAGTTTGTCCAATCCCAAGATTGTTCTGGCTTGGCAGAATTGTAGATCTTGATTGGTCCCACAAGAGTGCGAGAAGCTCCTTGAGGTCCGGCTCATCTGACCCCTCCGTGTAGGTTTCACGCGCCCTCATCTCCCACGTCAGGTGGAGATTCCTCTAAGTGCGCGGGTCTAGAGTTGTCTCTAGTAACTGACTTGCGTCTTTCCTGGTAGAGAAGAGAGAGGGAAAGCTTCACAAATGTAAGACCTGCTTTTAGGCCTGATATTTCTACGGATTCGGGGGAGGGTGGAGAAATGTTCGCATACCTGCTTCTGCTCAATAGCCTTGAGCCTCAAATGATCGTTATGCTCAAGTGGTGTGTTTTGGGGTGACATGTTCTGCTTCCCTTTACAGCCACAATGTGACCAGCAGCAAGATTATCACCTCTCAACATTTTAGGCGTTGCCCACTTATTATGGTCGTGGTTTTCAGGATGAGAGCTGGCTCACTCATCATCAGAAGCAATTTAAATGTAGGCACTGAAGGGACAAAGAGAGGAGGAAAGCAGTTGTCTTTCAAGAAGCAGAAGCTATGACGACCACTTCAGGAAATGTTTGCTGTTGATGCCTCGTTGTCATGCAGCACAATAAGGGCTGATGTCAAAACCTGAAGGGCTGCCAAGCAAATGAGGGATTTGTCAGATTACATTTGCCATGCACTGGATTTGACAACAGCAGTTAACTCCAGATAAGTGGTCTGCAGTCTTCATCCTGTGTGGGCTCATTGTGTTAATAACAGATAAACTCTGAAGGCTCAGTGATTTAACACAATGTCTCTTTACTATCCAGGGTGGGACTTCCCTATCGGTGGCTGTC
Organism: Ctenodactylus gundi; assembly: GCA_004027205.1. Classification (NCBI taxonomy): domain Eukaryota; kingdom Metazoa; phylum Chordata; class Mammalia; order Rodentia; family Ctenodactylidae; genus Ctenodactylus; species Ctenodactylus gundi. Next base: position 159,874 of record PVKB01003650.1, on the reverse strand, counting down.
TCCTAAGCAGAGTTTCAGGGATCCAGCCACTGTCTGCCATTGTCAATAGCTAACTCTCAGGGTTGCCCTGGGGATAAGAGTTGGAGCAGTGGGGGTTATTCCATTTAACTAGCTAGAGGAGAAAAGGCCACAGCTGGTCACGGAGGAAGATTTTAGGGCCAGGTACGCGTGAAAGATTTCATTTCTGCCTATAATCCTTTGGCTAGAATTCAGCCACAGGCCAACCTAGCCACAGGGAAACTAAGAAATGTAATTGTGGGGACTCAGAAAATGATGCCCCAAAGTGGAATCCTTTGATTTGCTCAATACTTTGAATGAAAGGCAATTGGAAGGTCTTCCTAGCTGTGTTAATATCACGGTCTCTGGGGCAACCCATTTGGGACCCCCCTCCCAGACAGTGGGAAGCCTTTACACGTCTATCTTTTGTGTCTAAATAAAGAACTGTTACCTTGAGAAGAAAAAGCATCAAGACCACTAACTTTCCTGTTTCTCCCCCATAAGCAATAGAGGGGCTTTATCTGAAGTTTCCTTATCTGACTGAAGGAAATTCTTCTAAAAGAAATGCAATTATCTTGGACTTCCTTGCTAAGATCTCAGTAAGCAGGGAAGATTAGCTCATACAAAAGAAGACCAGAAGGTCTGTCCCTCTTATACTAAGTATGTCATCTGTGGCTTCTATCATTCTGAACACTGCCACCTGCAAGACCTTATCTGCATAATGAGACAACCTTTGTTTGTAATGAGTAACTTGTCAATACCTCCCTAGAGCCCCAAGGAACCTTGTTCGAGGCCATGGTCTAATCTTTGGGACCCATTTATGCTTCTAAAAACTATTTATATTACTACTCTTCTAAAATAACTACACTTCCACCCATTTTCCTCTCCCCTATGAAGAGAATATTTAAGCTTCAGCCATCTGGCCCTTTTAGTTTCAGATCTTGATATAAAATATCATCTGAAACTCATTCAATATGCAAATATGGCTCCTATGTACATGTGCCTACTAATAAATGTGTATGCCTTTTCTCCTGTTTACTTGTCTACGGTAGTGCTTTTCCAACAGAATAAAATTTTCAGAGGGAGAGAGGAAATTCTGTTCATACCTACATAGTCTTTATGTATGTTCGAGGAAAATAATCTATTTTTTTGGCCCTTACCAACCAACGTAACTGTTCCTAAACAGAAAGCAAATAACATCTTAATATTACTCTGAAAATATTAATATGGGCTAAAAAGTTCCCAGGAAGCACCAGAAGTCTCTGGACCCCACTTTGACACTACTTCCCTAGGGCATTGTATGACTTTGGATGGCCTTCATTTATAAAATTCAGTGTGACAATGTCTGGATGTGCAGTTATCTTTTGCCCTTTAAATATTTCACATTTAGGTTTTGTTATGGTTTAGATCTTAAGTGCCTCCCCAAAAGCTCATGCGTTGAAGGGTTAGCCCTCAATGCAGCAGCACTCCGAAATGAGATTTTGGGAGGTGGTTGGACTATGAGGTCTCTGATCTCATCAATGAATTAATCCATTGACTGACACCTAAACTAATGCACTATTGGGAGACAGTGGAAACTTCAGGAGGAGGGTTGTGGTTGGAGGAAGTAGGTGTCTGGCCCTCCCTCCTCTTCCCTTCCCTTCTCTTTTCCTCTCTTCTCTTTCCCCTCCCTTTCCATCCTCTTCCTCCTCCTTTCTTCTTACCCACCTGCCTCAGGCACCATGTGGTGAGCAGCTGCACTCCGCTGCAAGCTGTCCACCACAATGTTCATTCAGTCTCACTACAGTGTAAAGCAGTGAAGTCAGCTAATGAGCCAATCAGGACTGAAACCATGAGCCAAAATAAATCTTTCATCTGTATAAGTCGATATCTTAGGTGTTTGTAGCATTTGCCAAGAGATGAAAAGCTAAGTAATATAGGGTTAAAATGTCTTTTTTTAGTTCTTTGCTTTTCCTGAAGTTCAATCCTAAATTCCAAAGGATATGTGTCAGAGCCTCATCTGGATGACAGTGAAGAAACAGAGGTCTGTTTCTCAATCCTGGGTGCCGTGCTCACGTCTGTGGTCTTGGCTTCTTCCCACATGCTTCTGTAAGCTCAGTGTATGGCCCTCCCCAGGGTAGGTCGCAGCTGCCTCTCCCTGCTGACTCAGTGTTGCCGCTCCTCATTGCCTTGCATGACTCATGTAGGATTAGCCATGTTCTTCTCTGACTCCTAAAGGAAGCCCATTCAACACCTCTTGGGCCAGCGTCTCTTCTCCCGAGATTGCTGGTGGGCATGCCCTCCTGCTCAGGCCAAGCAAGTTGAGCTGGTCCCTTCCAGCACCGCCCAGTGGCCCAGGGAGCCCCACGCCTCCCCGTGCAATCCTTCCCTTCCTTTTCCTCCTTCATCCTCCTCCCGCAGTTGCTTGATGTGAGTAGCTTCGTTCTCACCCTCTACTCCTCCTCATTCCCTTGAGGCAGCGGCACAGGTGTATCTGTGTAGCTTTAAACCAGGGACAAGGAGCTCACAAGGCAACTGCACTTTGACCTGACTTCTTCTGATAGGGGATTAACGTCACTGTTAGAGCCTGGGCATTGTTGGCAGCAAGCTCTCCGGCCTCTCCTGTTGTTCCTCTAGGTACGTATCTAGGATGGAAAGGGAAACGTGAGCTGGAAACCTGTTCTGCTCATTCGGCCTTCCTTGCAGGCCCTCCGTCTCCCTAGAGGTGGTGGGGATACAAGAACCCCAAAGTCAAGAATCAGGTGCCTTGCTGGGCGTGGTAGCACATGCGTGTAGTTCTAGCACTCTGGGAGGCTGAGGCAGAGGATCACAAGTCTGAACTTAGCCTGAGCAGCTTAGTGACTTAGCAAGAACCTGTCTCTAAATAAAGGAAGGTAGGAGGTTTTGGGAACGTAACTCTGTTCAAAGCCCTGAATTGGATCACTAGAACCACACACACAGAGAGAACAAAAACTGAAAATTACGCACCTTTTTCAGCAGCCTCGTCCCCACCAGGGATTCCCTTGGGTAAAGACAGGATCGCCTCTCAGTAGCGGTGGAAGGCCAAAGCAAAACGCCCTAGCATCTTGAATCATTAGTCTGCTCCGCACTAAGGCGAATACAAGTGGGTTAAGTAGTTCCTAAGCAACAGTTATATTTTAAGGCTCTTTTGAAAAAATGAAAACGTATTCCGGAGGCCTGCTTTCCAGCGCGTGCTCTGGAGTGGCCCGCACCAGTGTGCTGGTATGGAGCTAGTGGCCGAGGGTTTGGAGAAGAGCCGAGAAAGAAGCAGTGCCTGGAAATGTCCCGGGATCGAGAGGAGAGAAGCCAAGTGGCTTCCAGGCCATTTTGTGTGTGTGTGTGTGTGTGTGTGTGTGTGTGTGTAAAATGATTTCTTCTGGAGCCAGCCCCTGCCCTCAGCTTCTGCTTTGCCAAGACCCAAGCACGCCTTCCTCCCAGAGTTCAGCCCCCTCTGTTCATTCTCCCTTCATCTTGCCAGGGCTGCTAGGCAAAAGAAACCCAGGTGTCAGAAATAGCAAGTGAGAAAGTGGACAATGTTTCCCTGTGCCCAGTGAACAATCACTGAGATTAACTGACAAGAGGCCGGTTAACAAGAGGAAAAAGCCCAAAATATGAGCATCCATGGTGCCTCACAAGGAAGTAGTTACCCAAAAATTCAGAAACGATGGACTCTTCTTCATGGAAGAGAGTGAAGTGGGTGATACAGGCAATTTTGAGATGTAGCAAATGACGTGTAGAGAATTGAATCAGCCAAAGAGCAGGCAATGGTCTTGGGTAAGGTTCCTCTGCACTGTGGGGAGGAGGCAACAGGTTGAGGAAGACGAGGGCGGAGCTTCGGGGAGGAAACCAAAGTTGTGCTGCCAACCAAAGTTGTCTTATTATGCAGATAAAGTCTCTCAGGTAATTTCTCCGAATAGATGAAAAGCCTGTCTGGAGGTGAGGATGGTTTTCTTAGCCTCTTCTCTTCTCTGATAGATAATATTTCATAGTTATTTGATGAGCTCCCCAGAGAGAGTGGTAAGACTCTTGGATTTGGGGGGAGGACGTTTCCTCAGTCAAATAACGGACTTCAGAAAGAATCCTCCCTGTGCTTTGGGGAGAAACAAGAGGAAGCCCAAGGAACTAGGTTCTCAGGCTGCTCGGAGGCCTTCCTGTTTCTTTCAACTCAAAGCGTTCCGAGTTTCCAGGCATCGTACTTTGGGGTGTTGTTTTCTGAGCTTCTACACTAGGAGGGGAGAGGAGTCCTACTTTCCCTTCTCAGCCAGCACTACTCATTTATCCTCAGCCACAGGCCCATAACGGGCAGAAATGCCAGGACATGTTTGCAAGCATAACCTGTTTTCTGAACATGGATCAATAACTGCTCTATTCCCAAAAACTCACACAGGAATGCTGATGCCTGAAGACTCCTGGGGAAGCCCAGGGCGTGGGTGGGTGAGCTCGCAATCAGGTCCCTCTGCAGAAGCTGACTCGCACACATCTGCTTTCTGAGTCACAAGGGATTTTGCTGAGCCTAGTGAGAGAAACCTCAACCCTGTCCAAGAGGGAGGACACTGGCATGGCCTTACCAGCACCAGGAGCACCGATGGGCAGAACCACAGGGAAAAAGCCCAGCTCTCCTGTAGAAAGTCTGGGCAGTCACAAACCAGGGAAAGGATTTGCAGAATTGAACATATAGACATCATTTCTGTGTGCTCTACACAAAAGCAAACTCTGAAAGAGCAGGATAGAAAATTCCACTAGTATGCTACAGACCTAGGGTAGCACACACCCTTCACAGCTGTGTCCGTAGATGTAGATCAGCGCGTGAAGCCTGGTTCTAATGTAGTTGACGGTATGTTCCGTCACAGCAAACATATGTCAGAAGGTATGTTGAACCGAGCAGGCAGTAGAATGTGGAACAGCACTGAACACTGCTTGCTGAAAAAAGAAGTTGAGAAAGAGGTAGGGCAAAAGTTTTTCTTCTTTATACTAGAACAATGCCACAGACTGTCTCCGGGGGCCCTGAATGTCTCGTTAAGGCAAGGAACGGTTGTGTTCAAATAGTGACCCACAACTAAAGAATATCCAAATGATTATGGAGTGACAAGAGATATAATTTAATTTCTTCATATTTTCAATAGAAAACTAGGTTTAAAAGTGTGCCACCATTGCTGATACGATATTAAAATGTTAAAACAATATAGAGAAAATGTTGTGGTTCCTGCACCAGATGCCTGCACCTTCATGAAATATTTTATACTTTGGGGCACTTTTTTGCATGACTAAATACCTTATAAAAAATACATGCTTCTCAGTTTTTTTTTTTTTAAACAGTCAACAGAATGATTAGAGTGCTTGCCCAGCAGTGCAAGGCCCTGGATTCAATTCCCCAGCACCTCATATGCCAGGCAGGTATGATGGCACATGTCTGTAATCTTAGCACTCAGGAGGCTGAGGCAGGAGGACTGCTGTGAATTTGAGGTTTTCCAGGGCTACAGAGCAAGACAAGACCTTGTCTCAAAAAAAAAAAAAAGTCAAAATGTCAAGCGATTATCCCCAATAGCAAAAATGTGAATAATTGATTTGTTTTTAGATTGGTGTATGTTTTCTAGGTTTCTAAAAATATAATGTAAAGGCATGAAAGCTCAAACTGGCTGAAACCTTCAAGGTTTCACACATGTGATTTTCTTTGTCTCAAAATCTAAAAGTGATACCAATTATTTTTCTTGTTTGCAAAGAGGAAACCTGAGGCTGATTTTTAAAAACTTGTCTCCAGTTCACACAGTTGGGAAAGCTGAATGTGAACTTGAGCCCGTGTCTTTGTAGATTCCATGCTCCTTCTTTTACTTCCGCTACAAGAACAGCATTTTCTTCTGATGACTGAGAAATAGCACTCATTGGAAGAAAAGCAGCTGTTCCTCTCCTGCTGCAACCCAGAATGAGTGACAGAGCTCCACACGCCCAGGAGTGTCCAGGAAGGGATACTGGGCCATACCAGACTAGCACATTAGGTGACAAGTGACCGGGAAACAGGACACCTATCAGAGTGGCCAGACTTTTCCCATGGACTTGAGGATTCCTACGTCTTTGGGTTTTGGGTTTTAATCTTTTCCGTAGTATATGTATAATACAGACGTATATACACAATCTTAATTTTTCACCTGTGATGTAGAAGGCACCAGAATACCCATCAACAAACCAATGGACACAAAAATCGTGGTGTATGTACACAATGGAGTATAATTCATCTATAAAGACTGAGCATTTTGAGGCTTTTGCAGGTAAATGGACACAACTTGAGACCATCATGCTCAGTGAAGTAAGTCAGTTAAATATCAGATGACTTCTCTAATACGAGAAACCCAGAATACAGTCATTTCATAGAAGTAAAGGGGGGGGGATAGTGGGAGCTAGTGGGGGGTGTGAGAGGGTCAAAAAGGGAGGAAGGATGGGTTTGTAAGCCTGATGCAATGTATATGTGCACAGAATACTCAAGTTCAATGTAAACATTATGTACCACATATATACATGTTAATAAAACAGGGAAAAATTCTTTTTCACATGTGTAGGAAAGACTTTTGTGGGTTTTATTCTTGTTACTACTGCTGAGTTACAAATTAATCTAAAACCTAATACCTCAAAACAACCATATTAGTTTATTGAGATTTTGTGAGTTTGCGTATGACTGGGCTGTCCTCACTCGTGGCCTCTCTTGTGGCCACAGCCAGAAGTCAGCTGCCGCTGCAGTTACCTGGAGATTCAACTTAGCCAGATGTTCTCAGATGCCTCGTTCATAAGATTAAGAGCTGATGCGAGCTGAACTGGGAGTCCAAGGCAGTGGGACACATACCCAGATCCTAGCTTCCTCAGGAGAAGCACCTTGAAGGAAACCAGGCAGTATCACAAGAGCTGCTCTGATGTCACCTCAAAAGAGGAGCGGGCATGCTTCCACGGTGTTCTGTTGGTTACAAATAAATCATTACACAGACTGTACTGAAGGCGTAGGAAACTAGGCTTGACCTCTTGGTTGGAAAATGGCAAGGTCCCACTGAAAAAAGCATGTGAGATGAGAAATGTCATTTTAGCCATCTCCAAAGATAAAAATACCCAGTTTTTCTGATGCAAACCAAACTTTGTCACCCTGAAACACACACTGAAAGAATGACTGTATGGGAAGACTCTTACAGGCTGACTAGGTACCTTAAGAAATCCTGTCCTGATTTCAGAGCCATACATTTCTCACAGGTAATTCTTCATTTTATTTTATTTATTGATTGATTTTCTGAAACAAGGTCTTGCTCTGTAGTCCAGGCTGGCCTTGACCTGACAGCAATCTTCCTATGTCACCCTCCTGAGTGCTGGGATTACAGGCGTGCACCACCATTTCTGGCTCAAGTGGTACCAGGGAATCAAATTCAGGGATTTGCACCAGCTAGGCAAGCACTGTAACTCAGCCCCTCAGGTAATTCTTGATCAAGTAGAAAAGAAACTCGGTAGTTCTGATCTCACTACACCATACATAATTTCTGCTGTAAGGATTTCTGTGTCCCAAAGCTTTGAGATAGCTTTTCATCTTATCTCCCATAAACATGAAAAGAGAAAAAAAATAAAAACATGTATTCTTCATGTACCCTAGCAATCGAAAAGAATAATAACTGTGAAGGATTGAAACCTGTTAAAATTCCAGATCTTGTGATTTTGAAACACCAGTGGCAAGAGAAATCATTACAGCAATCTTTGGGGCTTCCCAGGGTACTAATTCCTTCAGTAAACTGGAAAATAAAGGGAAAGGAGCAAGCATTTATCTTGCCTTTCCTGTAAGAACCACACTCCATGGTATGACATTCGTCAATGCGTTGCTTCTCAACTCCAATTTTACTCTTATTTGCTCTATGATTTGTGCTTTGTGATTCTGGGGCTGGACCCTGTGCATATTTCTCCCGCTGACACCGAGCACACATTGAGATTTCGTCAGTAGAAGGTGCCAGAGGCGGTTCTCTTTCTGGCTCCAGCACGCTCCCTCCTATTCCCGCAGCGCACAGCGGCCCACCAGTGCGTGGGAGGCCTCAGTGACTTGCCCCGGCTTTCTGTTGGTCTGTCCCACCCCCCCCCCCTTCTGACCCAGGGGGTAGTTTCCTACTTGCCAGCCTGTGATAATTCAGGTGAATTTTGTCAACTTGATTGTCACAGAAGCCACCGAGGGGACTGGTGGAGCACACTTCTGCAAGCGCCTGGGTGGAACCTAGAGGGGGCACCTGGGGGCTCCTTCTGGTCCCTGGACTCTCTGTCCCTGCTCTACCTCCAGGCTGCTGTGAACTGCGCAGCCTTGCCCGCCATGGCCTTCCACCGAGATGTTTCAGATTTGGAACCAGCTCGCTATAAACCACACACCCTTAAAATGTGAGCCAATTAAACCTCTTCTTTCAAGTTGTGGGTGTCAGTATTGTTTCCAGGAGTGGGAGAACTGATGAAATACCAAACCTTAACCTTAGCACGTCTCTTCACTACAGAAGGGTTGCGGTCACGGGTGGGGAAAACTCCTTCCAGTTTCTTACTTCCTTGAACGCGCTCACTCAGTTGTAGAATTAGTGGTGGTTCCCTGTATCTGAAATTCATAAATTCTTTAGCTTGTTGACTTCTAGGCAACAATTTCTTGTGTTAGAGTTTTCCTATTCTAATTGCTGGGTGGTTTTTGTCGTCTGTTTGGACCCTGACTATTATACATGGTAATTGAATTATTCAATTTTCTACAGCTGTAATAAAATAGCTGCAACTGGATATTGTCTAAAGAAAAGTGGCTTACTTGGATCACAGTTTTGGTAGCCAAAATTTGTGTTAGTGACAAAAGTACTGTCATACGTATGACAAAATACCTACAATAATCAACTTAATAATGAGAAGGGTGTATGTTGGCTCACGGTGTCAGAGATTTCAGTCCATGGGTGTTTGGTCTCCACATCACGGCAGGAGTGCATGACAGAGGGCTTTGCTCACCTTGTGGCAGCCAGGAAGGAAGCAAAAGAGGGCAAGTACCCGGGACCCCCCCATTTCCTTCCAGGGCACACCCTCGGTAACCAAACTTCCTCCCACTAGCCTTTAAAGGTTCTATCACCTTCCGAATTTTAACACACAGCCCTTTGAGGAACCCTTATACAAATCACAGCAATGTTAAAAACTGGGTGACATCATTTGTTTGGCCTCTGATAAGGACACAATGGTGGATGACATCAGATGAAAGACAATCACAAGGCAACACAGGATTCCAGAGACAGGGAAGCGTCAGTGTTGGTCTTTTATAACAATCTCCTCGAGGGAACTAATCTGTCCTATGAGAAGCATTATTCCCAAGGGAAGCCCCCACCACGACTTCATAATCACAGGCCCCATGGGCCCCATCTCTTACAGGTTCCATCGTCTCCTATGTTGAAATTTGGCGGACCTAATTAAACCACATCCAAACCATAGTAGTAACCAACTAATTATTAGGGGAAATTCTTTTGTATAGAAGCAGACCAGATAATAAATGGAAGAGATGAGAAAACTAAGGTATTTTGCAGTGAAAAAAAAAACTTGATCCAGGCGATGATCATTAATGACACTAAAGCTAGGTAGACAAAGGTTTGATGGGGTACCTAACAGTAGAAAACTGCACCGGTATCGCCTGAATCAACACTGATATACTATGAAATAATGCAGGGCAGGGGGCCCCGTGCCCAGGCCACCAGAACAAATGGGTGCAACCAGGAGATAGTTACCAGCAAAGCTCTTCCCCCGTCAGTGCACCCCCATTAGGTTCTAACGCTGCTGGGGATCTGGCAAGAGGTGGAGCTCTTCGCACCTTGCTCCCTTCCTGCTGCTGGTCACCGTTTCAAAGCTGACCTCCAACAGCCTCGGGCATGGCAAGCATCCTGCATCTCTACCTCTCCTCGGGAGAACGCTCCTCAGCTGAACCTGCCCCTGGTCTCAAAAAGGTTGGGGACCACGGACATAGCATGCACTTCAGTGGCTCTTACACAAATCCTTCCAAGATCCAAACCTTAATTTTATGGGCTGGAGGAATGACATAGCAGTTAAAGCAAGGCCTGAGTTTGATTCCCCAGCACTACACAAAGCTGGGCTTGGTGGCACACGCCTGTAATCTCAGCACTTGGGAAACTGAGGCAGGTGGATTGTCCTGAGTCCAAGGCCAGCCTGGGCTGCAGCTGTGAGTTCAGGACCAGCCTAGGCTATAGAGAGAAACTCAGTCTCAGGAAAAAAAGAAAGAGAGAGAGAGAAAAAGAGAGAGAGAAACAAAACTTAATTTTATGTTTGTAATATTGATTTTTGTATCTTAAAGAAATTCCCTCAAGTTGCACAAATTTCAGTCTCCGCAAAACCTAAATCTACTTACTGCGTGAACCCACTGATCAATCTGAATGTCAAAAAAACAAAACTCTGAGAGCACTTTGACGTAACATGATAGAAAATAGCACCAGCCACAAAATGCTTCTGCCCAAAGCTTAATCTTAAACTGAGGCCAAGCCTACAGATTTAATCACTGGTTTATACAAACACTTGGGATAAAATATGTTAAAGACATACAAATATAATCACAAAATCCAGAAGGTGAGAGATTTTGTGGTACAAATTGCCCCATAATTTCAACAAATAGGCAATTTTTTCAAATGGAATCTGGGCATGGTAGCACACCTGTAACTCTAGCACCCAGAGGCTAAAGCAGGAGGATTATCATGAGTATAAGGGCCTGGGCTACGAAGTGAGTTTAGGACCAGCCTGGACTAGAGTGAGACCCAGTTTCAAAAAGAATGAAAGGGTTGGAGAAAGAGAGTTTATTGTACACCTATGCATTATCCTTATGCACATCTTGGTGTATGAAAATGTCATAATAGAGAGTTTAATGAAATTAAATATATGCTAACATAGTGGCATATTATCTGCATATTAATAAGTAAATTCATGGAGTACATCACATAACACTTTTATACATAATTTAGTGTAATCTTAACCGCAGGCCTACAAGGTAGATTTTATTATCTTCATTTTCCAGGAAATAATTTCAGAGTGGTTAAGCCAATGGCTCCGAGGCCGGAAGCTCAGACGAGGCAACAGAAGGGTTCAGATCCAAGCCTGATTTCCACCTCCCGTCTCTGCCGAGCAAGGGGGAAGAAGACTGAGCAGTGCTGGTTAAGTCGCTTAACTTCTGAGCCTTAAGAAGGCGCGTCCATTAATAGGTAGTCTGCCTTCTTCTTAGCTGTTGGGAAACTCAGGCCTGACCCTTGCTGGAGAAGCGTACCGTAAATTGCAAAGTGTCTTCTAAATTTGGGCCAGTAAACAGAGGCTGTTTGCCAGCAAGGGACGCTACAGAAATGGAAGAAAGCAGACGGCCCCAGCGGCTGCTGGGCAGTGCGGAGTTTGACCTCAGCGACCTGTGTGTCCCTTCTCCCTGATCTCCCCACCTTCCAACACCCATCCCTTCCATCAGTAGCAACCGCACCGTGGTAGAGCTCGTGGGAGCAGGGGCTCCGCCACAGCTGTTCGGAACGGAAAGTTTTAGGGCTTGTTTTTAGTCTGGCAAAATGAGTATGAGCACTGTGTGTCATTTTCTGCTGCTGTCCAGAATTCTCTATTAGATTATCTACGCTAAGTCATCGGTGCTCATGAATATTCACCAAGCAACGCTGGAAAACAAATGAGACGGTTTTGATTTCTCCAGGAGGAAAAATTGAGCGGTACCGTTGAAGTGACTAATATTAAACAACAACCACTGCAAAAACAAAAATCCCTTTAGGGACTGGCTATAGGCATTTAAATAGTTACAGCAAAATGGCGGCGTCCAGACAGACACGTCCCCCGCCTCGGCCTGAGGCGCACGCGCACGGAGGCAATCCGGCCAGCGCAGGGCTGACCACCAGCAGAGGCACCTAAGTATAGCTATATACTCCGTGTTAAATATAGAAGCTAAGGTGTCTTACTTATCACTACCTTTATAGGCATTTTTAAACTATAAACGACTTTGGAAACCATTTTACCACTTTCTCAATTTTTCTTAGCCATAGGTTAGGAATGATTGTAGCTCCAATCTCATAAAATAAAGATAAATGTAGTTATATGTGAGAAAGTGTGTTATGCCTTCCTCAGGGCCCGGCCTGAAGCAGCTACTAGATGTTACCATTTCTTGAAGTATAATTGTCTGTGTTATTTCAGGGGTTTCAAGACAATTGAAGTTACCAAAATCAACAGATATTCAAGTCCCTTGGATAAAATGGCACATTGGGCCAAGAATGTTGCTCAGTAGTACAGCATATACTAAGGCCTAGATTTGATCCCCAGTACTGCAAAAATAATAATGATTAAAGGGCATCGTATTTACATATAACCTACATATATCTTCCTGGTATTTAAAATAATCTCTAAATATTTATACCTAATATAATGGGAATGTTATGTAAGTAGTTATACTGTACTGTGTAAGCAAGGACAAAAGCCTAAACATGTTCATTACAAATGTGATTTTTTTTTTGTTCAAATACTTTTTTATCTGGGGTGAGTTAAATCTATGGATACAGAACTCAAGGATATTTGTTAAATTGGACATATAAGTCTATAACTCCCATAAACCCTCAGAGAAGGAAGAGGTCAGAGTGGACTGAGGAAGGTAGGAGTGCTGTGTGGCTACTGTGGGCTAAGGATGTGGTTGCTGAGCCCCAGTACACTGGAAAGGAGAGGCCGAGACGCTGGTGCTTGGAGGTATGATCAGACAGAGAAGACGGTCACTTTGAGAATCTTGATACTAAATATGTGTCTGGGATCCACTGTACATTTCTTTTAGCTTTCCTGAATGGTTGATACTTGTTATAATAAAAATTAGGGAACTAAAAATAAATCTGGTTGCCATTATAAGCTGCCATAGCCTTGATTTGAGTAGGTTGATATTATGTCTTGGACTGGAACGTCCCCCCAAACCTCATGCACTTGGAAGTGTGGGGATACTGATAGAAGCATGAGCTGTTGGCAAATACGGCCTGTCTAGAAGGGGTAGATGTTCCCAGCTTGAGGGACTGTATCAACCTGTGGGGTTGTTGGGGGTGGGGGGTTGGAACCAGGGGAGAGCTTTCAGGTGGATGTTATTGGCTTGTAGGCCAGAAAGTGAGGGAGGGACACCCATTCTGGTATGGGTGACCCTACTGCAGCGTGATCTAAGGAAGGAAGATAAAAAACATTGTTATAGCTTTTTGTAAGAAATCTCTGGCCTTTCCTGAGTCTCTGTCTGCCATGCTGTGAAGAGCTTTTCTCCAACTCAGCTTCAAATATGTGCTCCCACCATTGCCAGCAACCTATAAATGGACTGAGACCTGAAGTTGTGAGCTAAAATCGATCTTTACTCCCTTACATTGTGGGTGATGGGTATTTGTCACAGCAACGAAAAAGTAACTAAGATGAAAATCAATTAGCAAAATCTATAAATCCATTAATTGGACACTGGGGAAACAGAAACAAAGGTGGGGTGCAACAAGAAGAGGAGTAAACAGCTCTTCTGACAGGGTGGACACGGGCCTGGAACCCCCACTCACAGAAACTCTCTTGCGTAGCCAGGAAAGTCTACATCACGGGAAACAGGTGTGTGAGACTCTCCCTTCCAGGCAAGCAATAATTATTTCCAGTTCTGCTTCCAGCCTGCCTGGGGAGCCGCCTCACAAACAATTGGTCTGGTCTCAAAATGAGAATTTCCAGTTCTCAGATTTCAACAGCAACTTCTAGAACTGGTGAAAGGTACCTCACTTTTTGATAGCACAATTAAATGGCAAAATTTCAGGAAAAAAAAGCGGATCTCAAATGTCCTGAAACTAACAAGCATGCGATTACTAAGCATTGCAAGTGACTCATTGGAACTGTCGTTCTGGTGTGACAAATTGCCCAGGACATGGGTTAGGGGAGCATGGAATGGCGCACTGCGCCAGTGACAGCTCCCTAAAGATTGAGTCAATCAAGAGTACACGTGTGTATCTGAACTCTGGGCAAAGAATTACACATTATAAATGTTACTGAAGCCAACACGCATCTATTGAGACTATTTTTTATAATGTGAATACATACAAAGTACATATAGCTCAGTACTTTTTCTGTAATGAGTGAATTATGTAATTCGAGAAATGTGTCACATTAAAACTTTGTCCACTCACGGTCTTTTCCTCTGTCTCTCTTTGAGAAACACTGTCGTGCTCACAGTCACAGTCGTGAAAGCATCAAACCCGGGCAAAGTTGAGATGCTACATTCTCCTGGGAAGGAATCGTCGCTGTGATCCAAGTATATTGCCTGAATGGTATAGTTTTAAAAAATCGTTTTAAAAGTAAAAATGCCTTTGATTTTGAAGGTATAAACTCAAAATTCAAAGCCAATCTCTATATAACAGCCTCAGTTCTCTCTACCCAGATGTAACCCTGGTAACAGATATTTGCATACACTTCAAGAAAATTTCATGCATCCACAGGCATATGTGACCCAGATGTTGGCTGTCTATCTTGTCTCCTTAGCTTACTCTCTTTTGGCCCCTTGCCGTGCTTGACACAAAATTCAGCCCTTTAACCAGCATTTACAGGAAATCCAATCACACTAAATATATCCTGATTTTAACATATTATTAAAGATTGATGGGACTGGAAAGAAAGGTCACATTGCACAGCACCAGCATCTCTCTGAAACAAAAACGAAAACTGTGATGAACATGTTTCTCTGTGATTTTGTGTGGCATGATCCTCTGGCCTCTGTTTATCCAGTTTTGGACACACACAGCCTTAGTCAGGCCTGATCAAGGTCCCAAATCTCCACTCAGACCCCTAGCCTCTCTCAACCACCTCAACTGTTAAAGGTGCACTAGATCTTAATTAATCAGCCCTTTTCCGGTGAATATTTAAATTGCTTCTGGTTTTCTTTTGCTACGTGAAATCAGATCTTAACTAGTATCTTAGAATGCACTTCTTTTTTTTACATTTGTGCGATTTTTGTTGGGTAAACTCTTAGAAGTGGAAGGTCTGGATCAAGGACATTTGCATTCACAATCTGGATAGATTGTAACAACTTGCTTTATAAAAATGTCACGAATGTATATATACATTCCTATAAATTACGGGAAAATATATAACATTTCACACTTTGGCCAACATTGGATGTTACTAGCCTTGTCATGTTTACCAATCTAATGATAAAATATAGTACCTCTTCATTACTTAAATTTTTAATTTTTCATATCTTGAATTATGAGTGGATTTAAGCAAATTTCTGTCCATGTATTTGCCATTTGTGTGTGCATGTGCGTGTGTGTGTGTGTGGTACTGAGAATCAAGCCCAGCGCCTTGCACATGTTGGGCAAGTACTCTGGCCCCGAGCACCCCAGGCCACTATTTGTATTTCTTTTCCAATGAAAAGTATTTTGTTCTAGTTCTTTACCTAGGTGTTAGTACCAGCAATAGATAAAAATTATAAATAAGTGAACGAGCAAATAAAACAAAAAAATCCTTTTTCTTAAAAGGATCATTTCCTCGGCTCCCAGAACACTTCCATCTCCTGACTTTGTTACTTCTCTCTTATTCCTTCACTGGCTTCATTTTTGCTTATCTGACTCTCTAACGTCCCCAGGGTTGTGACCTCATTCTGCTCCCTTTCCTCTGAGCACGCTCTCCCCTATGATCTCATCCCCCAATAATAACTACATTTTACCAACCCAACCACTTCTTATGTTCTAGACATTCTTCTGGGCATCCTAACTGCTTATTATTATAACTCTGAGGTCAGCGTCATCACCCCCCTCCCCTTTTTTAACAAATGAGCAAACTAAGGTCCCAGAGTGATGTGCCTAAGAGCAGACTCCCAGCAAGGAGTGACTGAGATTTGATGCCAGGGCTGATTCTCTTTGAATCGTCACCTTGCCGTGTCCTCGCTTACCATCAAAGGAGGATAACCCCAAATCTGAGTTGCCACTTTAGGCCTCTCCTCTGACCACCAAACCTGTGTATTCAATTCCTTCATGGAAATCACCAACTGGACATCTGCAGGAAACCCCATGGAATCATCTATGAACTACGGCCGGCCCTTCTACAGATATCTCCCAGCATCCACCAGTCAGTCACCACATTCCACAGAAACAGCTCGGGTGCCTGAGCCTGCTCACTTTCCCTCAGCCACACCCCAGTGCAAGGCTGCTGGGTTGCATCCCACAGTACTCTCTCTGCTACCGAATTCGACACACTCTCACCCAGCCCCACCCCTGCTAGAGGAAGCTTCTTCAATAATCAGAATAATCCTAAATGTTGGGCTGGAGTAATAGCATAGCAGCTAAAGTACTCACCTACCAAGCACAAAGCCCTGGGTTGGATTCCCTAGTACCACGTGAGCCAAGTGTAGCGGTGCATGCCTGTAATCAGAAGGCAGAAGCAGGAGGACTGCCTTGAATTCAGGGCCAGCTTGGGTTACATAGTCAGCTCAGGACTGGCCTGCTTCAAAAAAGAAAGAAAGAAAGAAAATCCTAAATGTTTCTTTTTATAAATGCTTTATGGCTCTTCAAGGAATAAATAAAGTAGTCTATGGAAAAATAGAGAGCTTATGCTAATTCCTCAAGTTAGGGTTCCTACCCTCCTCCTAAAAGTCAGCCTGGTAACACAAGTCCCTCCAGCCTTGCGCAATAGTGTTTAAAGGCCCAGCAGCGTCCAAGACCCTGGCTTACTCCCATAATTTCTGCTTCACACCCTTTGTGTTGGTCCTGTGATGTCTTCGTGTCTTTGTGCAGACTGTTCTCTGTGCTTGGAATTTCCCACCCCCTGCCCCACTAGTGAGCCCCTCGAACCCCTTAAGCTCTAGCTCAGATGTCTCTTGGCTATACCACTGGCCCTGAGTTCCTCCGTTCAGTCTTCCAGGCCCCTTACAACATTATACTGCATTTTCTTACGCACTTGCCTATTGCGTGAAGTGTGCTGCAGATGACCTGTTCTTCATGACAAGTTGAGAACAGGAACTGCTTCTTCCCCGTCATCCCACAGTCAGCTGTGGCACTCAGGTGGTACTCTGTATGTGCGTGTGGAGTAAACGTGTTCCATGTGTTTAAAAAAAGCTCATCACTCTTCTAGAACTATAAAAGCTAAGAAGAATGAAAGCCCTGGAACTCAGTGACAGGGCACACCGGCTAGGACTTGTTCCCCGTCTTTGCACCCTGCCTGGCCTGGGTGGATAGACCCTGAAAAGCTGGAGCCAGCCATCTTCTAGACAATTAAGAAAATTAAGAAATGTAACCTATGAGAGCAGCCAAAAAGTAGTCACGATGTGACCATGTGTTAAGTTGGCAGCTGCGGGGCAGAAAGGTGGGATACTTTCCTCAGCCATCACCAGGATCACGGCTGAGTCATCTGTAATGCACAGATAGAGTAACAGGAGAAAAGCAACAGAAGTTTATTTAAGTTTACCTACTGTGAGAGCCTTCAAACACACAGACCCAGAGACCCAGGGGAAGTCGCCTGCATTTGCGCTGGGTTTGGATATAGAACGGACGGCCACGCAGCAATGTGACTAGATGGAACATCCAGTCTAGCGTAACAGACAGCAAGGCCTGGCTATTCAAATTCTTCTGGCTGTGCTATGAAGCATGCCTTCCTCCTAAGTACGGGCCAGGACCCTCTGCACGAGGGCCTTCGCCACGGAGAAGGGAGAAAGTGACCTTCGACGGTTACGACTGTCTCTAGGGAAGAGAATCCCTACCTTCTCGGACCTACCTTGGAGAACAGGTATTCTGGTTTACGTGACTCAAATCTGGGAGGCGGGGAGGGGAGAAAGGAAGAAGAGGAAGAGAAATGGGAGGAGGTGCCCAAGAGACTTTGGGACTTTGTTTCTCAGCTGCCTCTGAGACCTTCCAATCTCCTTCAGCACAAAGCGTGGGATGGAGGATTAGCTCAGCCGTGACAGTGCTAGACGTGCAAGGCTCTGGTCTTGATTTCCCAGCACCACATAAGCTGGGCATGGTGGTGCACACCTGTGATCTCAGCATGCGGGAGGCTGAGACAGGAGGATGGCCACCAGTTTGAGGCCAGCCTGGACTATAGAGCGAGACCCTGCTTTAAAAATAATTAAAATTAAAAATTAATATGTCAAAACAAAACAAAGCATTCAGCAGGCCAAAGCACCACACTTCGAGGTGTCATTTTTCTGAGTTCCAGTGCAGCCAAAGTCAAAGGAAGAGCAGTCATTCTCAGGAAATAGAAAGATCATTGAGTCCAGTTTGAGCTTGCTATGACGGCTGTGTATACAGCTCCATGGTAGTACACCTGCCTCGCGTGCTTGAGGCCCTGGATTTGATCCCCAGCACTGCAAATATGAATTAATTAACTTAAAATAATAACTTCATTGGTTTTTGCTGTTTGTTACGATTTGGGTCAAAAATAACCTCCAAAATGCTCATGCGTTCAGAGGTAGGTTTTTGGAAGGTAGTTAGATTAAATGACTGCTAACCAGCTGAATGTGCTATTGGGGTAGAGACTACTTAGAGCAGGTAGGTCACTGGAGGCATAACTGGGAGACTGGGGTGCTTGTCTGTTTGCTTGTTTGTTTTTTGAGACAGAGTCTTACTCTGTAGTCCAGGCTGATCCTGAACACAGGCAATATTTCTGCCTCAGGATCCTGAGTGCTGGAATTAGGCTTATAGGATGTTGAACCCAGGGCCTTGTGCTTGCTAAGCAAGTGCTTTAACCACTAAGATATTCCCCAACCCTCAAGAAAGGCGTATTCTTGTCCCAGGCCTCCTTCCTCTCTCTTTTGTTTGTTCTGCTCTCTCTGCTTCTCAGAAGTTGTGAGTTGAGAAACTTTCCTACCCCATGACTCTCTGCCATGATGCTTTTGTCTTGGAACCTGAGTGTCATGGACTAAAACCCCTGTAACTGTGAGCCAAAATAAACCTTCTCCCCTTGAAACTGTGTTTTTCAGGTATATTTACCAGCAACCAAAATCTCACACACCATCCTAAACAAGTTAACCCTGAGTTATCATTGACTTGATACACTTTGGTTAGTTTTGCTTTTAAGACACGCCCACTCTGGGAGATGACGCCCCTGTTCTCCTCAGTCCTATGGGAGCCAACTGATGAAGTGGGACAAATTGTGGTCCCCGAAAAGAGAACCCATGGGATACATAACTACAGATAGAGAGAGAGAGAGAGAGAGAGAGAGAGAGAGACAGAGAGACAGAGAGACAGAGAGACAGAGAGACAGAGAGACAGAGAGACAGAGAGAGAGAGAGAGAGAGAGAAGGAAAGAGAATACTGGATTGGGCAGAGGGAGTAGCTGAGCTGCCACATAGGCCCGGCCATACCCCTGCCCAAACCTGGGTCTCTGGAGCTTGGGCAACCCCCAAGCACTATCCTTATTGGGCCAGGATGGCTGGATCCTTATACTTCAGTGTAAGTCACAGAAAAACTGGAGTAAGGTGGCTCTCTGCAGTGGTGGCAGCCATTCACAGACAGACAGCTGATGTCTGTCTGTAAAAGCACTCCTACTCTCAGCCCTTGGGACCATGGGACTTTCATTGAGGGAGTCATGACCTATATGTGGAGGAAACTCATCATAGAGTAGTTGCACCCTGGGAGCACAAGCCAAAGATCTTAGTATGGGCCCCCCAGAGGCCAATCTGGAAACAGGACGCAAGCACAAAGAGTCTACTCAGGAACATGCTGGTGAGGCAGAAGGAAAGGAAGTCGGCCTGGTGTTTTAATGAACAAGTGACTACTGAGGGACTCTGACACAGAGCAGAAGATACCCCATACCATCCAACTCAACAAGTGAAGAAGAGGTAGCATCTATCACCAAATCTTGGGTATCATCATCAAGGCCATTCGTAGAAGGGGTCATTTCCTGATGGTTCTGATCTACCTTGACCATTTGAACAAAAATTATGAGTGAATATAGAAAGAAACTATTGGTATGGAGGAACTCTGCCCATCAAGGCCATGTGACCTAAGTGCTAACAATGCCTGCCATGACAGAGGGAGGGTCTATGCAACCTATGATCATATTATGGTCCCACAGCCCAAAGTGACACATTCACATGTGCATGGGCAGTTTGTCACACGAATCTACGGAGGAAAGGAGAAAAGATAGTACTGAGTCCTAACAATGCCTACGGCACTGCCTCTTATACCTACTAGCTATGTGAGATTGAGGAGCTAGTTATTTTTCTGAGCCTCAATTTACCAATAATGCCCAGCTCAAGAGTGTGAGATCTGTTAATGCATTCAACAGATCTACCATCATGAAACAGAACGGATGGTATTGTGGTTCTAATTTTAAGTCAAAAGAATGAAAAAGGCCCATCATGGTTTAATTCATTATACTCTATAACAAGAATATATTATCTACTTTTGTCTCAAATACAACACTGAAATAATAAACAAGAGATGCTCGTTCGACACTAAATATTGTTGCCATTCCAAGACTGATTTTAAATATGCAAATAAATCAGAGTTAAAACTTTGCCAATGGTCTATCATAATTCCTACTTTACTAGACACTCAGAAAATGGGAATTGTGCCTATTATGTGGGACCTATTGAGCATCAGTCACATGGATCTCAGTTTAAAAGATAGATTTGGAATGTGAACTGTCCAAATAACTAGTTACCCCCAGGGTCTGCATGGCAAGATGGACCACTGACCTATGACTGTTTACTCACCATGCAAAACAAGTCCTCATAATTTGCTAACAGCAAGACCCTTATTCTGCTTATTCTTCCAGTCCAGGCTTCAGTGGTGGACAAGGGGAAGAGGTCAAATCTGTTCCCGTGGAACCAGATTTCCTTCCTCCCAGCTTCTGAGAGGTGGACTCTCCCTTGTTACAATGTCATCAAAATGTGACAGAAATTTCTCACCTGCCAGAAGCTAGACAGGGCTTTTGAGAGGCAAGCCATATAGATATTCTCAGAGGAGAAGGCTCAAACCAAAGAGAGAAGTCACTTTCAAAGCAGCAGTCCCCCTACACCCCCTTCTGTACACATGCTAAGCACACACTGCTTTTGCAATCTGCTACGAAAACAGAATTTTAAAATAAACCCTCGTCTATTCTCTCGGAGCAGAATTTAGAAGATGGGTTTTTTTGAAAGGTGAATTTGTTCTCTCAAATTAGTTTCATTCACGCGCGCACACACACACACACACACACACACACACACACACACAAATTTACCCACAAAACACCACCCTCATTAATAGGCCAAATGTGGGACAGGCAAGTGCATCCTCAGCACCAGAGAGACACTGGGTAATTTCGAGGACAGGCTTGAAGCTGCATAAAAATAAAACACGCAGAAGCCAGCAGATGGCACTTAATCATAATTTTTCCTATGATTTCTATTAATTGTCAAAGATTCTTCATTCTGTCTTCCCCATAAGACAAACAATGTGTTAATAAGGCATAGTAACTAATGTTTTCTCTTTGAGATACTAAATAAGCTTGTTACATAAAATTTCTCCACCTACATAACTAGCCCCAGACCCATTTTTCTCATGCCTATATTCGTCATATCGCTACACACATGCACGCCCATGAATCTGTGTGCTTCTGAGCATGCAGCTGGCTTGACAAAAGTATCAAGTAAAATCTAACACCTCCGTTTATGTGTAGGAGCAAATCCAAATCAGGGAACTATTGTTCCTAAAACAGTGGTACACACACACACACACACACACACAAACAAACACTTAAAGCACATCCTCAGCCAGAAATAGAAATGCAGAAATACCTCAGGGAGGGCACTTTGGTGATTCCCTTCCCAGCTCCTATTACAAGCACTGACGAGGTACGTGACCCTTTCCGGCTGCCCCC
Organism: Ctenodactylus gundi; assembly: GCA_004027205.1. NCBI lineage: Eukaryota > Metazoa > Chordata > Mammalia > Rodentia > Ctenodactylidae > Ctenodactylus > Ctenodactylus gundi. Next base: position 138,046 of record PVKB01003650.1, on the reverse strand, counting down.
CCTCCCTGCCAACGGCTTTCCTTTCTCCCGGCCTCCTCCCTCCTTCTCCCCACATTTCTCTGCTGCTTCCTACCCCCTTTCTTCTTCCCACTTGTACGCTCTCTAATCTCCCCTCCTTCCTCTGGCGCACTCGTCTCGGTTTCCTAAGTCTTACAGGGACAGATGCTGTACCAGGCAGGGTACTCCGTTTCTGACTCCAGAAATTGACTATGTGAAGCAGGGGGAAAAATGTATTGGACAACATTCAAATAGTCCACAAAATCGACAGGAAGCCTGGAAAATCTGGCTCAGCGAACAGGCATGAATCAAAGGAGCTGGCACCCAAGAAGATAGCCAAGGTCACACGGCTGAAACAACGATTGTTTGGAGACAGCCACCAGCCACTGAAGGCCACCGCTGCTACTGGCCTCTCCTGAGTAACGGTGCACCGCCTCAGGGCTCGCCCGGTGTCCTCCAGATTTCCAGTCCACGAGGGCAGGTCTCAGGCGCTGCCCTGCGAGAGCAGAACAGTGGTTTGGGCTCGTACAGCGGCAGGGCAGGGCGTACAGCGAAGGGAGGGCGCGGGCGGGTGGAGTGCAGGTGCTTGATGCCCGGGCTGGGGAGCGGGACAACGTGGGGAACGGAGGCCGACGCTGGAGCGCTGCTCAGTCCCCTCAGCTACCTCCCACGGGCCCGGCCCGGCCCAGACCAAGCCAGAGCCGCGCGGCTCCTGCGGACGACCGCGCCTTGTTCCCAGACCCTGCTCCCGAGAACTATTCCTTTAACCTCCCACATCTTAACCCTTAGTGGCCACGGGGCTCTTTCGAGGGATGGAATCTGTAACCCGATTCCCAGCCCAGTCCTGGGGCCTCAGGCTCTCTGGCCAGCTGGTCCCAATTAGGAGCTGGTTTGGGTAATTTGAGAGTGTGAGGGTGTCTGTGTACTAGGAGAAGGATTTTCTGAGCATTTAGGGTCCCAGGTCCAGCTAGAACTAATGGATCCTTTAATACCCTGAAATATGAGGTGATTTTTGCCGGTTTTCCAAGAGAAGGAAATAAAATATATAAATAAAATCGCTTGATACCACGTCATATAATCCCTACAAGTGTGCAGTGAGAAATGGAGGCAGCTGTCTGCGTCGCTCTGGAAAAGTCCTGGCTTCGCCTAAATTTCTGGGGCAATTACCTTGATTTTCCTCTCTGTTTTAACAGAAGGGCTCTGTGCAGCTGCAAGTTGCTTTTTGTGAGCGGTGACACCGGGGCAGGGCCTCCAGGGCGGGGCAGCCCTTCTGCAGACTTTCAGGAGCTACACACATTCCTGTGTTCAAGGGTACCGCTTTTCCAACTTATACTCATCGAGTACCTCCTGTACCCGAGACACTGGGTGTCCTGGGAGTTCAAAGCTAGCGAACGCACTCGATCCAGTGAGACGGGTCTCTTCCCACGCGCGGTGTTCCATGGGTACAGAGAGGAAGAATCATGCTCGGCTGTCACTGACGCTGCTTAGAATAGCTGTGGCGCATGGTGATCATGTAAACCAGATGGCTCGTGGTGGTTTTATTATTGTTTAAAACCTCTCCGCAGACTAATGCGTCGCTTACTGCCTGCACCTGGGTTGGTTGACTCCCGCTGGCCCGACACCGGCTTCACTTCTGCCACCAGTTCTCCAATCTACGCCATCGTGGGCACTCTGGGTGGACAAGGGGGCAAAATAAATGATGTTGGAAGACACGGCTCCACTGGAAGACGAGGATCCCTGGCAAAGTGAGCAAGTGCTCTTGGTTCACGACGATCTTACTGCGTAGACCTGAAATATTCCTGGAGCCTGAGATACTCTGCCCGCCAACACTGGCTACCCCTGAAGGCACAGGGCCAAGTCCTCTGGGGACAGATCGCCATCCAGAAGACACTCAGATGTCCTCAAGTCACATTACCAACACTTACAAGTCAGCTCCTTTCTCTCACTAAGTTATTATTTAATATCGTTGGGCCTAAGTATTCTCATTGCTAGAACATACATTGCAAGTTGGAGTCCAGCCTGGGCACATTAAATAAAAAATAGAAAAGAATAGTCATGTAGCTCAGTCTGAAGGCCCTGCATTCACTCCCCAGTAATGCATACATGCAGGTTTGCAGGCGTGCACACACACACACACACACACACACACACACACACACACTAAAAACAATAGTGAGAACAGGGCAGGCCTGTAATCCCAGCACCCTGAATAGCTAAGACAGGAGGAGTTGGAATCCAGCTGGGACGATTTAACGGCACCAAAACCCTGTCTCAAAATCTAATATAAAAAAGAATAGGTCAGGGTGGTGCTCAGTGAAGGCCCTAGGCTTGATCCCCAGCACCACACACACACACACACACACACACACACACACGCGCGCGCGCGCGCACACGCACATGCACACACACACACACAAAGCGTGAGCAAGAGAGAGAATAGTGAGAATAATGGAGGATAATTTTTCCTAAAATGATTCTTTTGAGAGAATACACTTAAAAGCACTTGGCATATGGTACACATTCATTGAGTGTTAATTCAATGAGTATTTATATCAGTACTATACACTGTGATTAATTTCAAAGAGTAGTCTAAAAACCTCTGTAAAGTTCTATTCAAGCTCATGAAGGAAAGTGCTCAGGAATGCTTAGAAAGCAGAGCCTGGGAGGTGGCCAGGGCTGTCCGCCCCGACCAGCCACAGGGACACCACAGGTGTCATTCCGAGGGGCATCACTCACACTGATCTGGAATGCCTCAGAGAAGGGGTCGGTGACCGGGGCTTGCATGGACCCGTACTCACTAGCCTCCACTGGCATTTCGTCCCTGTATTAACTACTAAACTGGTGTCTGCTGGCATTGATTTTTTTTTCCCCCAACAGTTACTTATTCTGTATCAATTCACTGACTTTGTACTGCGAGAAATAATCTTCTTTACATTCATTTGTTTGGTTACACAGCCGAATTTATGTGAACACATGGGCTTCGATTTTCAATTCTTTCCATTCTACTGTAATAGAACCTTCTAGGCTTGAGCTGGTTCCGTCACTTGGCGGCGGAGTGCTCACCTAGTATTAAATCCTGGGTTTGATCCCCAGCACCCACCACTGAGATGGGACAAAGAAAGAAGGCTTATGTGATTATGTTTGCCTGACCCCAAGTCTGAGTATCTATTGTGGGGGCACACGGGACCAAAATGGCACTCGACAAATGCCTCAGGGGCGGTGACAAAATGTTTTCCGCCCTCGTGGACAGTGCATGATCATAATGTAGTTGCTGTTTAAGCCCAATATATGCTGGCGTGAATAAGTGGCTAATTGACTAAAGTTTCACTTACATGAGTGCCACATCAAATTACTTGTCCCTTGCTTCTTATGACATCTTCCCCTATCCTATATAAGCTTCCGTACTTCCTGAATAAAGTGAGTTCCTGCTTGACTAGACTACCTGTCGCATCTGATTGTCTCTCGGGACTTGAGAGGCTGAGAAATGGGTGGACTATGCACTCACCACCCTCAGACCCTGTCTACGGACAGAAGACCACCCCCTCCCCCTGACAATTTATATTTCAGTTTCCCTCTTTTCCATATTTGTGCCTCCCTTCCCCAGCAGGGGGAAACTGAGCTTCCACTCTCTGAGCCTACTTGTGTACAGCGAGTCTTCCAATACTTCACTGGGATTGGCTCTCTGAACTGGCTGCTTAATCTATTCAGATTTTCTTAGTGAAGAAAGAGGGCCAATAAATATTTTTTAAATACGTGAAAGGAAGGGAAGGGAGGGGAAGGGAAGGGGAAAGAAGGGAAGGGAAGGGAAGAGAAAAGTTGGGTTGTATTTGGTTTACACTTTTAAGCAACAGGTTTGTAGAGAGCGAATTAAAAGGAAGCAAGAGTAGGTTCTCCTCCTCCTTGGAATTACCAGCACTTTGACTTAGTGCTTTAAAGGAGGTATGTTTAAATATTCAGGGATGGGAAGAAAATTGAGGTGGGAAGGGAGAAGCCAGAGGCCTCCCCAGAGAAATGCATTGCATTCTAGACTAAACTTGTAAACTTGTATTTTTCTATTCTCCAGTGGGAGTTGCTCCTCTCTACTACAGTAAAGACCCGCCCCCCACCCCAAAAAAAAGCCCACTGAAGTGTGTCTTCCTCTGCCTGTGTGCCGGTGGGAAAGAACCTCTCAAGTGGCTTCCTGTTGTTGCTTACCCGAATGTGGTGCTATTGGACCCACTGTCCCTCAGAAGCATACTTTGTCCTGAAGTAGACATCAGTAACAAATCACTCATCGTCCTTGTAGTTATATAAATATAGGTCAAGTGGCACGTTTGTCCCTAAAAGAAGTTTTAAAGGACTTTCCCCTTTCTTCTCTCTGATGTTCCCTGATACCAAGCCTGGCGGCGCAGGCCTGTAATCCCCACACTCTAGGAGACTGAGGAGGAGGATCACAAGTTCAAGGCCAGCCTGGATAATTTCATGACTTAGCAAGATTCTGTTTCCAATTTTTTAAAAATGAGCTAGGGATATAGACCAATGTGAAGGCCCTAGGTTGAATCCCCAGTATATATATATATATATATATATATATATATATATATATATATATATATATATATAAACAAGAAAGAAAAAACAACCTTTAAACCTTTTTTCATTTGTTCGTTCACACATTCTGGAAATGGAGGACTTATTTACATGAGACCCCAGTCCTCAGTGCTTCCTGAAAGGGAAGGGATTAAAGTTGAAGTCCCCAATCCCTTAGCTTAAATTTAGAAGTAAAAAGCAAGGTAGTGGGCCTTCTGCCGAGGCTGGACAGTGAGTGACAGAGACAGTGGTCCAGGTCCTCAGCTTTTTTTGTTTACGTGTTTTGTTTTTTAAAGACAGGGTCTCATTCTCCAGTCCAGGCTGGTCCTGAACTCATTATGTACCCAAAGCTGGCTCACACACATGGCAATCCTCCTGCCTCAGCCTTCCGAGTGCTGGGGTTACAAGCATGTGCCGCCACATCCAGCGCATGCAGTGCTGGGAATTAAATCCAGGACCTTGAGCTTGCTAGGCAAGTACTTTAACTGCCGAGCTATTCCTCCAGCCCTGGTCCGGGGCCTCATTAAGTCAGATGAGCCAACCAGGTGGCAAAGGCTGATGCCAGTCCTGAATGTGTGGCATTCTGCCAGCCTAAGGCCAGTGTAGGTGACTACTAAGAGCTCTACACCAATATGTTTTGAAGCCGGCTCATACTGGCTTACAAGAGCTGATTATTATGTTTTCAGGAATTTTGCAAACCAGTTTTTACATATGTCCATCTGTGCATTTTAGATTATGTAAACCATTAAGGATATAATTATATTGAAAACAAAAATGAAAAGTACAAAAAATTACTTTTCTATTTTACCTGCCTTTAACAGTTACGTCTATGTTCTGAAGTTACTTGCCTACATTGTAAATCTTTGGTGGAAATTTTCTGCTACCGTGGGATTCCAGTTCTGCATCCAGTGCTCTCACCAAGCCGGCCTGAAGTCAGTCACAGGAGCAGCACTTACACCAGGGAAATTGGCAGAGCTCTTCATCCCCTAAGAAAGCCAGTTATTAAGCATTTAACAGTATACTTCTGGCTGAAATCCTCAAGATTTATTCATTCATTCAACATTGACTGGATGGGGCTATCCAGGTACAATAACCTCATGAGTGAGCATTTTGAGGGAGTGCAACACTGAAGGATCTTTTTTTTTTTTTTTTGACAGAGTTTCACTCTGCAGCCCAGGTGAAGGATTCTCTTCTGAGGATCTAGCAAAAAGCAGCAGGGTCCTAGGAATTACCTACCACTTCTTTCCTCCGGGTTTGATTGATTTTAAAATTGTTTCACCTTCCTGAAATTCCTACCTTCTATCAGTAAGCCTCAGCCATAAGGAAATTTCTGGTCTACTTTTTTTGTTCAGCATGACTCTGGCAGGTAGGTTAGCCCTCCGACTATTGCTAGGTCACCCTAGAATCTGTGGCTGCTGCAGGAGGAAGGGACTTTGCCCAGTCATTATGTTTTGAGCATGGCGCATGTAGGGTAACTTCTATACTTTGGCAAGTATCTATTTGTCCAGTGAGTTTACTGAGACAGAAACAAACTGGCTTGGATACTTGTTTGCAATTGGATCTCTGGACTTAAAATCGTGGCTACCGATTTTGAAGGGAAAAGCTGCCTTCCCTTTTTTGCACTTCCTATTCTAGCCTGTGGGGTCCTGAACAATGTCTTCTGGGAACTGACCGGGCACGTTATGTATGCTTGAAACTGCGCAGAGAGACATCCCTCCTCAATGGGAAGGAGGAGAGGGAAGGAGAGAGAAAGGGCACTTGGGAGGAAGACAATTAAGGACATCAGTGAGCAGGACCACGTGTGCCCCCTCGATCTGCGCCCTTTCTGTGTTCTCCATCTTGGTTAATGGTGTCTCCACTGTCTACTTGCTCAGACCTTGGAATCACCTTTGGCTTCTCACTTCCTCCCCAGGTTTAATCTGTCATCAACTAAGTTTTCAAAATATTCTACAACATAACCTCTTATCTCAGTCACGACCCAGATCCAAGCCACCATCATCTCTCTCCAAACTGTCACGGAAGTCCTAAACGAGTCTGCTTCTATCCCTGCATCCTCTTGTTCAGCGTAGCACCCAGAGGGATCTTATTAAGTCAGCAGTCAAATGATATCACTCCTCAGCTCGGAGTCACGTGGTGGCTCTGATCTCACCCAAACGAAGGCCAAAGCTCCTCCTCAGACCTTCCGGCCTACTCGTCTGCGCTTCCAGCCTCTTCAGCTCCCTTGCCAGCTGCTTGCTCTAGTTCACTCTGCTCCAGCTGTGATGCCTTCTTTGGTGTTCCTTGACCACACCAGACATACTCCCACGTCAGGGTCTTTGCAGTTACTCGCTCACCCAGGGCAGTCTGCCCCGGTTAGCATGATTCACTCTCCACCTCTCTTAGTTATCAACTCAACAGTCACCTTCTCAGTGAGCCCCTCCCTAACCACCCTACCGTACACTTCCCCATCCTCCTAGTCACTCCGCACTCTGTATTTCCCCTTTCTTCATTTTCTCTCTTTGGCTATTCCCCCCCCCCCTCCTGTATGTGTGTTTTATCAAGTGTGTCTCCCACTAGTATGTGGGTTCTTGAGGACGCTGATTTGCATTTGTTTTGTTTATCCTCCAGATATTAGAACAGTACCTAAGTCACAGTAAGTGACCTATTTGCTGCATTGTACGCCATTCTGAAACACAGTGACTTAAAACAGTTGACTTTTATAATCCCACAATGGGTTGACTAGTAGGAGTAACAAGTCACTGCTTCCTTGGGAATTTTCATGTGCATGGAGTCAAACAGCACCTTGGACTTGAGTCACCTGAAAGTTAAGGCTGGCACAGGGTGCTGGCTGCTGGCCAGGAGTGTAGCTGGGCCATTGTCTACAGTGTCTGCACGCAACTCCACCAGATTCCTAGAGGCACTTTCTCTAAAGATGAGATACCACAGTGCGCAGTGTATATTTGTGAAAGGAAGAAAGACAGAAGGGAGGGATGGTAGGAAAGAAGAAATTGAAAAATTGAGAAAGAAGAAAATAAGAAAAGAAGGAGACGTAAAGCCATGGATCTCTGAGTACAAGGGTAGTGTCATAGCTCCGGAATAAAATTCATCTTTCTCCTGCCCAACCCTTCTTTCCCATCTCCCTCAAGTTGCACAATGACCTGGCTTAGAAGCAGAAATTCCTCCAATGCTGCATATCAGAAGAGAGTACTCTTGGCAGAAGCTTTTACAATTTATACCCCCAGTTCAAATTAGAGCCAAGGCATAGTTCCAGGGATGAACAAAACAGCACTTCTTGATGTTGCTCTTTCCCTTTGATAATTTTAAAGCACTTTTATAAACAAGCCTTATCATTGTATAAGAGAGGAAATGGAAGGGAACTAGTAATATTTAGGTAGCCACTGATAAAATCTTTGAACCAATATGATCTTGAACGGATTAAGTAATTATGTGAAATCAGAGGCAAGCTGCAACTGCATCAAGGTAATAAAATATAATTTGGGGAAAATAAAATATAAAAGTTTCCATGTTAAAAAAAAAAACCCTAAATCAATTTTGAGACAGAAGGAGCTAGAAAGTAAAAATAGATTGATACCAAACTAGGTAGGAGAAAATTTCAGTAGTTGTTGGAATATTAAACATGGATTAATTTTTAAGGCAGCTTGGAATAGTTTAGTCACTTCCCATAGCCTTTATTCTCTGTGCCGGTGGGGCATCTCCTTCTAAACCAACCCAGCAGACTATCATCTAATGAGAGGATTTACAGGCATGCACCCTGGCCAATCCCCAGAGAAGTAAATGAGCTTGAGTTTCTGAAGTTCCAGTGCCTCAATAAAAAGATATAGGTTTTAATTTCTCCTAGAGATATTGGTGATCATATAAATTATAGTACAGCAGATCTGGGATTCCCTGAGCTTCAATTTCTCCTCTAACTGATGCATCACAGGATTAAGTAGCCATGTATTTACTTCACTTCATGGTTTTCTTAAGCCACTTTATATCCTTAACCCTTAACCTACATGCCCGTTTCCGGGAAATTGGGGTAACTCAAGGCAAATTTTTATCTATTCATTTGAATTAGACTTGGCAGCATGGGGTTGAACTCTCCCTACCCTTAGCCCAACCCCAATCTATACCTCTGTCCCCCCCCAAAGTAGATTAATCAACAGAAGTTTATTTCTCTTTTATATAAACCTGATGGTTGCCTCACAGATAAGATGATCCACAATGTCAGGGACTCAGATTCTTTTTTCCCTAACGTTTCTGCCTTATCTGCCTAATTTCTATTTTCTAATCCATCCAGAATGACTGGCTTAGCTCCAGCCTTCATATCCCATTCTCTATTCAGAATAAAGAAAAAAAAGACAACAAGGAAGTACCTCTTCCCTTGAAGAATGCTTGCTAAAAATTGCCCACAGGACTTCTACTTACACCCTGCTGACCAAATCTTACTCACATGACCTTGCCTGAGGGAGTCAGGGAGACTGGGAAGGGAAGTCTTTCTAGCAACATGTACCTAGCTAAACGTTAACAATTCTAATACTTTAGCGTAATGAAAAACAACTGCGGGACTATGAAACTCAGTCACCATTTTCCCTTCGACCTTCTAGAAATACAAGTGTATTTTTCTTACTCGGGTAGGACACAACCCTCCCCAAAGGGAGAGACCACAAAGCCGTAGCAAGGGCTCTACGCCAAGGTTTCTAGATGACATCTGATCTCCCTCTTTGAGTCTGGATGTGATGTTACACAATCCTACAGACTGTTTTAGTTCATTTGGACTCCTATAACAAAATACCTTGGCTAGGTGATTTTTAAATAATAGAAATGTATTGCTCTCAGTTTTAGAGGCTGGAAAGTCCAAGATCAAAATGCCACCAGCTTTGGTGTTGGGAAAGGGCTCTTTGCTTCGAAGATGACATCTTTTGCTGTTTTCTCACATGTCACAATGGCCAAAAAGGACCAACGGACTCCCTCCAGTGCTTTCATACACTTTTTCATGCCCACAATTAATACTATTCACTAAAGTATGGATTTTGGAGAGGATACATTCAAACCCTAAACTAAAAGACTAATTATCTACCCGACCTGCAGCCCTTTACGTAGGCTGTGATGGAGTAAGAGCAAGAAACCCACAATCAAAACTACCGTTCAAAAAGTGTAAAATCGCCAAAAGTCACAACGTATAGTAATGATCAAATCCTGTTGAACACAGAGGTTTATACAACAGAAGAAGTCAGGCGACTGTCCTGGGGTGGTGATTCTATGTCTAGCATCCTCCATTTGTGTCTGAGCAGGAAGTGGCAAGTACACCCCGTGGGGGTCACACGGCTTTGGCTTTCAAGAGCCCATTTCCTGCTGGTGCAGATTGGCAGGCAGAGGGCCTGCTTTAGACTTTGAATCATCATGGGCTTTGGCAGGATAGGTTCCTAGATTTTGGACAAAGCAATTTTCTCACAACTCAGAAGGCTTTTCTTCCACTTGCCTTCTATCAGTTCCATGCATGAGAAACAATATCCAAAGACCTTGTATAAAAATAGCTTTTAAATCTCAAGACCTCAAGACTCTGGCCTTTTACCCATAGACCTTGGTGTTTTGTCCATTCCCTCTCCTCTGCTTCTTCCTCTGGCCTAAAGATGGCTAGAGAAAATTAACTGAAATAATATATTTTGAAAGGAAAACAACAGCTTTAATTGGATAGTAACTACTAAGCCACCACCCATTGTCTAGCAGGGAGCTCCTAATAGCACTTAAATTTGGCTTTGGTTCCATTGCCGACAAATACACCTTTTCAGAGCTAAAATATTTATCTTTTTGTTTGCAAGTTTCCAGTCAATTTAAATGACAGGCCAAAGGTAATGAGCATAGCCTGCGTTAGTTCTGTAATATCTTAGGGCTTGGGTAAGGTTAACTTTTGTTTCCCAATGACTTGCTATTTATGGATTTTAAATTTTATGAGACTTCTCTATCCTACTCCTGGTACCAGTCTGTGTCTTAGTTAGGTGAGCAAAATTGCTCTGAAGGTTAGGCCTAATCACGCTAATCCAACAGGAAAGTATTTCATGTACCTGTCTAGAATAGGGATCCAGGCAACCAAGTCAATGTCTTGTAAGTAAAGCACCTGTACCAGTGGGATGTCTAAGACCTTCTGGTCTACATTTTTGTCTCTTCAGAGGTGGATCCATGATCTACACCACAGGCAAACAGATTTGCTGGGTAGTTGAAACTTGGAGTTTTGTCTAGAGTTTTATATATGTAATAATAATACATCTATATTAAAGAATACCTATTTAAGGCTTCTCTCAACCCTCTAATCTGAGCCCACAGTCATGTGACAATACTATGAGATTCAAGAATTACCCTGTTCCATTACTTCCTATTTATGACTTTAAGCAAATTAACATTTCTGGACCTTGCTTCTAAACTGTGTAGTGCAGATTAAAAAGAAATCTAACTAACAACAACAACAACAAAAAACCCAACCCTACTGACTGTGCAGATTGGATGTAATATATATCAAATAGAGGTATAAAGTTAGACATTACAGAGTGTTTAATAAGTGGTAGCTACACTCACGTGAGGAGCTCATGGTTAGTGTCAGAAAGTGTGTTTGAGCTTGACGGGCCTGCAAGAGGGGGAGGTGTCCTCATTCTGCCCTTTGCTTGCCATGTGGCCATGGGCAAACTCCGTCCATGCCAGCTTCTTCATCTGTTAAATGGCGGTCGTAAGGCCTGTCTCAGAGGATGGTTATGAAGATCACATATAAAAGACTCCATTGCACAGCCGTGAACACAAAATACTCATTCAATATGAGGTCTTCATTCTTGCTTTTATTTTTATTACTTTCTTTTCTGATTAGAAAGGCAATGTATGCTCAATTAAGTTTGGAAACCATAAAAAGTTGCAAAGAAAATAAAATCCACTGAACATCGACTGTTTAGATAACAGTCGGTATTATATCTTGATGATTTCGTTCACTCTTCTTTTTCTTTTAGGCTATTAATTTTTAAGCTGAAAACTACAAGATACCCTTGGGTTCTACCCACAGACAGTTCCTCACTCTGTGTTATAAAAGAAACCAGAGGTTTCTGCTAGTTTGGAAATAGCAACCAAAAGTCTCCAGTTACTATGAATTGAGTTTCAAATGAAAAAAAGGATAATCCCTCCTCAGCTGGTGTGGTAGTGCACACCTATAATCTCAGCTACCTGAGAGGCTGAGTCAGGCAGGCAAAGGGGAAATTTAAAGCAAGTCTGGGCAGCTTAGTGAGAGTCTGTCTCAACAAAAAATCCCTAAAATAAAAAAAATTAAATTAAAAAAATTAAAATCTCAGAGTGTACCTCAGTGGTAGAATGTGCGCCTAACACGGGAATGCTACTTTCTTCCCTACTACAGCAATACATGCTTGCATATCTACATACAATGACTAACCTTCCCTGAATTAGCCTCGATTTGCTGCCTTCTTGAAGAGCTGGCCCCGGCAGCAACAGGAGGCCGGAGCTGGGAAGCTCGGGGTGTGTGTGAGTCTGGGGCTCCCAAACGAGACACTAGGCCAATTTACAGCCTTGCCTTGGGCTAGTTCTGTTAGGGGGAACATCTAGCGCACATTCCAGTCAATGGGGTATTCTAGTCTCAGAGACTTGTGCGATTTGGCAGAGATCACAGAGCAAGAAATGCAGACAGAAACATTCAAAAATTGCAACTTGAGATGGGACAGAAGTAAAACCCCCGATTCTAATTCATACATTCTGTCAGTCCCATTGATCTGGAACAAAGATCAAAATTTTAAATTGGACAGCGACCAGCCAGGGCCTATTTCTTCCCCAAAGAGCTGTGTAGCATTGGCACTCAAGGAATATTTTTATAATAATCAGTGATAATCTGATAACAGAATAGCGGACGAGTTTGTCATTCTTAATTTCTATACCTCCCCTTACAATTATTGAGACCTTGACATTTCGCATTCGTCTTTAAAATGTAAATGTAGCTACAGCTATTCATTCTGCCTATTCTAATACCTGTCAAACCGAGATAAAAGCAAGCTGTGCCAAGGCAAGTCTGAGATCTTCGCCTCAATCAGTAAAATCTTTGGTGGAACCTTGCGTTTCTCCAGCAAGACAGATCCCAGCTCTTGATACAGTTAGAAGATGTGACCTACTTTAAAACCCAGCAGTGTGTGTGCGTGTGATGAAATGAAAGTGAATTGTTTTGCTGAAATCTGACACTAAAAATAGGGCATTGGATCCTTCCCCTGCTGGAAAAAAAAGCATTAAAATGAGTGTGTGTCTGTATGTCTGGGAATATGTCTCCATAGCAACCATTGTCCCACCTCCCCTACCAACAGCATCACCCCTTTCTGCGGAGAGAGGGCGTGTGAATGCCTTTCCCAGCACCAACCCCCCATCCCTTACTCCATGAAATCTAATTAAAGAGTGAAATGAATTTTCGTGATGGTTCTAGCGGCTGGGAGAAGTCCAGCGTCGGGGCGCAGAGAGCAGCATGGGGAGGGCGGGGCACCACTCCGTTCCCATTTTTTAGAAGGGCCCCAGCTCCCACGCGGAGGGGCGGTTGGGAGCGACAAGCCTGCCGCGCAAGGCGGTTATTGCTCTAATGGCTGCAGGACTGCGGGCACTTTGTTTCCGCCAGGGCCTTTTCGCTCTGCATCTTCCTCCCTCCGGACCGCGTCCAGCGTCTCTCAGACCGTCCCCTTTGTTGGCGGACGCTGCAGCTGTCCCCATCCCCGATCCCCACCCGGGCCGGGGCACGGAAGCGTCACCGGAGGCCGCAGCGCCGTCTGGGGCGAGGGGCGCCAGGCCGGCCCACTTGTGAGGCCCCCAGCCTCAAACGCCCCTCGCTGCGTGGAGCGGAGGTGGGCGGCGACGGGGCGCCGGGGACGCGGGGCCGGGAGGGAGGCGCTGGCCTCGCCATCAGGCTCCGGTCTTCCTTAGCGCCTGCGGGGGACCTTCCTGCTGGCTTCCCAGCCGCTGCCGCGTCGCTCGCTCCCCACCCGTGTCCAGCCGGCGCCCGCCTCCCCGCCGTCGGGGCTCCGCGCCGCGCAGGCCGGGGCGCAGAGCTGCCCTCGCGCTCGGTCCGGCCGGTCCCTCTGACCGCTGGGGCAGGGCGGGAAGCCCGTGGGGTCTCCCGGGAAGAGCCGGACGTGTGCACGGTCTCCACGCCAGCGTGTGTCGCGGCGGAGGGGAGCGACACCGTGAGCAGCGGCCGACTGCGGTGGGCTGCTCCGCGTGGAGCAGGAGCGGCCGGGCGGGTCGTCGGCACGGGCAGCCCATGCGCCACTCCGGGCGTCTGCAGGAGGCCAGGCCAGCCGGGGCACCTGCAGGAGCGGCCGCCTGGTCCTCCAGCCCTGCAGCGGCAGCAGCGGGCGCCTCTGTGTCCTTGGAAGGCCTGATCAGCTTCCCCCGTAGCCAGCCGCCTCCCACGGCCCGCAAAGCCTCGCTTTTTGCCAGGCAGCTGAGGCCGTGAGGGCTCACAAGAATGGGGCTGCTGTCAGGCCCGCGAGGCCCGTGACTCCGGGGTTGTTGCCCAGGTGATGCGGCTTGGGGCACACAGCTCATCCACGATACAATCAGGAGAACTAGTACTCACTGAGTGCTTCCCCTGGGCCGGGAGGTTCTCTGAGTGCTAGATATATAGTAACTCATTCAGACTTGCAAGAACCTAGGAAGTAGATATCTTTTTTTTTTTTTTTTCCTGGTGTGGGGAATTGAACCCAGGGCCTCTTACAATTGAGGCAAGTGCCTGACCACTGCAGCGAACACCTCACCTCTAGGTATCATTCTCTCCTCCATTTGTCAAGGAAAGGTAAAAATCTCAACGTGACACAGCCAGAAATTGACAAGGCCAAGGTCTCGACTGGAGACGATTTGAACCCAGAACCCACCCCAACCTCCTCCGAAGGGGAGGTGCTCATTCATTGGCCAACAATAAATCTGCAGTCTTCAGCAGATTATCTTTACTTTTAGGGAACTGCTTAGGAGTTTTTTAAACGCCCAAAAGTCCACTATGTAATCATTATGTAAGTAACATCATTAAAAGTGCATTTAAATGAGAAAGAAGTCACTGCTAAGCTGACCACCCCAAGGCAACTGCTTGTACATAGGCGTGCTTTCTTGGTACATGAGCGCATGTGCTTCACATAGTGAAATGTAATTCTGGATTCTGGTTTTATAACATTATATCACAAGCATATTTCCATAAGGTGATTTTCTTATTTTAATTGCTGCAAACCTTCCTTTAAGTGGATGTGCCGTAATTGATTCAGCCAGCTCCCTATTTTGGACATTGATATTGTTTCTTTCTTGTTGCCGTTTTAAAAGTCAGAAAAATAAACCCTTTGCTTCCATTTTTTTTTCTTTTGTGTGCTGTTTCCAGACAGAGAAGAAACGTGTAACCTGTGCATTTGGGGCTATTTTGATAACTTTTGGCCTATGGTTAAGGTTGACGCAAAGCCCGAAAGTGTGTGAGCTGGAAGACTTTCCTTAGGGGTTGCTCATTATCGAAGGACTCAGAGGGAATGAAGGGTCAGTTGCTGCCTGTGTGCTAGAAATGTTGTCATTACCAAACTCGGCTGAGGAGTTCAGCAACCCACTTATGGAGGCATTGTTTAACTTAAGGTGATGGATGGCCCACCAGCCAGACATCACAGGGCCAGGGCTCCTTAAACCAATAGGACACGAGCGTATGATTCAAATGCTCTCCATAGCCGGGGGACAGCCACCATCCACTTGCCAAGGGATGCAGTGATGAGAGAATATGCAAGGGGTGTGAATTATTTCTCCTCCCCTAACCTCTGCTATATCATTTTCCTAGTCTCAGACAGAGGCTTTTAAAACTCTGAATCACCACTGACTGCATCCAAAGTCCATCTGGGCTCAGCTCCTCTGGCCTAATGGAAAAACATCAGACTCTGATATATGCTTAGATCAAATGTGATTCAGCTTAAACCCTAGTTTAAAAAGAAAAGAAGAATCACCCACATCTTCATATCCTGGAAGCTCAGTCCCAGATACTGAGTCAGAGAGGCAAAGAGGTTCAGGCAAAACCGGGACCAATGGGGGACGCTTGAGGTGGACTGTGGACAAAATGTGAGGGGGCCCTGTACTCAGGTGCTGGCTCTGCTCTTGCTCAGGTGACCCTGAAAATGAGAGCCTCCTTAAACTGTGTCCCAGGCCCCTTACTCACCTCACCCTTGTCCTGGCTGTGCCTAACCTCACAGCAAGGCTCTGGCTTGATTATCACTGCCCTTGCAAGTCCCTGCCCTGTAAGGCTCTGAAAAACCAGTTAAACCTGGGTCCCTGACTTTGGCAGATCAAAAAAAAAAATCTGTGGTGGCATCTTCACTAAAAGGTAGCACTAGTACAAGTCGGGCAAGCTGGGCTTCCTATGACGAGTCAAAACTGGAAGCCCACATGCCAGTTCAGGCTCAATGACAAAAGGACCAGACCGTTCTAGCCACAACTTCAATATGGACTGGCACTTGTGTTCTTAAGCCTGCTGGGAGAATTAACATTCAACAGCTGTGCGTATTCACACTGCTGAATGCATATTACACAATATTATCAGACATTCTCCTACGCAGAGCAGCAGTATTGGCCCATCGGGTGATTCATGAGTTTCCAACACAAGCCGTCAGAGGAAGGGAGCTATCAAGATTTGGGTGAAAAGAGAAATTACAGCACATGGTAACAGAGGAAGACAGACCGGATATCTTTTCAAACTGGATCAAGAAAAAGCTTTGACAGAATGAGAGATGATTTTCCTTTATTTGAAGTGTTGTAGGTCTACAGATCTGCAATTTGCTCAGTGGATGGAACTATGCAGTATGTACTCCAATCTTCAACAGCTGGGAAAAGAGAGAGACGTGAGAAATGAAGAGAGAGCAAGGTGAATTCTTGCTTAAATAATAGATTCTCCTGGTAATAGAACCAGAGAGAAGACGAAGTCTTGCCCAGGTTTGGTCCCCGCCTGCTTAGATTTCCTTATATGCTGTCCCGAGCATGGCGATACAAGAGCAAACGCCTCGAAAGCTGCCGTCTTGCCTGAGCCAGTGACTCCCAACAGGGGGGTGTGTATGCCCAAATATTGCAAACAGGATTAACTATCATTCATCTTCTCGTGCCTCAATTTCTGTTCTTAAGTACATTTTATAACATGTGTTATACATTATCAGCGAAGAGTATGCTTTTTTTTGATAAGGGGCACTCCAAAAACTTGATGTTAATGGGTTATCTCACCAAAAGTCTTGGGAGACCGCAGGTCTAAGTAAGAAGAGTTAACCCTTAGCCTGGAGTTCGGAGTCCTCTGCAATTTACCTGTTCAATCTCGTTTGCTCTCTGGCTGTTTCACTTCTTGGTCTACACA
This sequence comes from Ctenodactylus gundi, assembly GCA_004027205.1. NCBI lineage: Eukaryota > Metazoa > Chordata > Mammalia > Rodentia > Ctenodactylidae > Ctenodactylus > Ctenodactylus gundi. The sequence continues at coordinate 121,128 of PVKB01003650.1, read as the reverse complement.
CTACAATAAAATAAATCTTCTTATTCATCATTTTTAAACACTTTCTCCTTGTGTCTTGGCAGGTATCACATCTGCAAATGAGAGGTGCAAATGAGCTGGCATTTACTGGGACCCATTGAGCCTCCCACCCCTTGCAGGAATTCCTGTCTTGTCCAGGGCGACCCTTGCTAGACAAGCTATCCAGGGGAAACTACTGCTGCCTGTTAGAGAGGAGGTGTTGGAGACTCAGATGTAATCAACTGCATAGGCAGACAAACATCACAATCGCTTTCCCCACAGGCTCCTGCCCCGCTGCTCAGCAGGCTGGAGACTATCGACCCTGTGCACCCAGCCACAGCAGGATTGGGGCTGAGAACTTGGCAACACAAGGTAAAAAATGATTCCAGAACGTACAGTATGGAAATACAGAAAACACTCACTGCCTCCAATACACTCAGTCAGGGATCTCTCAAAGCAGAACTCCTGGGGCACAGGGCTACTGATTTGTGCAGTTTGTGTGCTGCACAGGGATACGTAGGCAGACAGAGAATCAAGTCCTCAGTGTATTGACCTTGTCCCATGGTATCTTGAGGCAGATTGCATTTTCCAAAGATGGCAGCAATTATATTTTCCTTCAATCATGCTTGCTATTCTGACAATGGGACATTGACATTCTTTCCACAGAGTGAGGAGAGCAGTGTCACTCTCTTTCAACTTGAGTGGTTCTTTGTGACTTTTTCCCTCAATAGAGCTTGGAAGAAATGATGGCTTGTGACTCGTGCGGCTAGGTCATGAAGATGCTATGACTTCTGCAAAGATCACCCCAGATACCTCACCAGTGGTGTCTAGTACAGCACATACCAGACAAACTATAGGATTGTGGGCAAGCCCTCAATTTTCTCATCATAAATAAGGTAATATTAACCCTAATTTCAAAAGAATTAAATAAGGTGATCTGTGAAAGCATGGTATGTCATGTCTGGTGTATACTAAGAAGTCAAGATTAATAATTATTACTTCCCAGAATTTGGTAGGCAGTCAATTAATATTTGTCCCTTGATTAACCAGAAGATGGTGTACACAAACTGCAAAGAAAATGAAGATCCACTCTGTATCCAGTGGAATAGCTTCGTGTGTCCAGCTGCCCTCCACAAACCACCGAACTCCCTCTCTCACCTTGCGCCTCCCCGGGCTTCTCTGCTTCCCTTTCAAGCTCCACATTACGTTCTGGCACGTCCTTGAACAGTTCCCTCCTCCCAGAGGGTTTCTTCCAACACTCCATTCCTCTTTCAAATATTTTCACTTGTACTTTTGTCCTCTTCCCAGAATGTGCCCCTTGGGAAGCCTTCCCAGACCTCAAGTTTCAATATTAGGTAAAATCTCTCTCTGTGTTTATCTATAAAGGCAATGGCTCTCCATGGGGCAGTGGCATGCTAACATCTGTATCTCCTCTAACGTCTGGAAGCTCCCAGAGGGCAAGAATTACGCAATCTTCACTGTTGTATTCCTAGTAGTTAGATCGTCTGATCAACAGTGGTTGTTCAAGACACACTTGAACAAGTGGCTGCAACCGGACCCTAAAACGTATAAAAGTAACAACATTCAGTGCCATCAGTTTAAGGAGGAAACAGAGAGCAGTGTAGTACATTTGACATTTCCATCAAAATAGATACAAATATCATCTTGGCACTTAATGGAATAAGCTCCTCTTACCTGGGAAAATAATTTGCTTGCAATGCCTTAGCAAGAGATGTTAAGTGAATGAGAATTATATTCTCTAGATTTTTCATTGGCCTTTCCGATATACTCTCAGGAGGGCAGAGGATAGGAAGGAAAAGCCATGTCACTTTCACAGTGCCAAGGATTGTGCCCTGAATACTGAGATGGTCAATCAATATTTGATGACAAACTCAAATTTACAGCCAAAAGGAACCTTCATGACTGACTGAAGACTGATTGAAAACTGAACCATTCTGACCCTGGGGAATGACCATGAAGCAGCTGTCGCTGTCCAGCAGAAGAAGGGAACACCTTCTGCTACTCCAAGGATCTGGCCCCAGGTGTTTTCACTGAAGGCTTCCCAGGAACCCAGCAGTCTCTGCCAAGACTGTGTTTTCTGGTTTAACTGCTAAGGTTTTCTATATGGAACAAGAAAATATTCGCAATACTTTTTTGTCCAAATGTGTTTAGCACAGCATTCTGCAGTATTTCTTTCCAAGGAAAGCACATCACACATTCACTGGGAAACACCCAAATTTTCCACTGTGTTAGGACCATCAGGGTGAGGCGAACAGCGATTTCCAGCACAACCAAAGGACTTTAATTTCCCACAGAAAGGTTTCTGGCATTCAAGGTTCCGCCTTGGGCTGTATGGCCAGAACCTGCTGGAGCTCCACATGCCATAACCTGTGTTCTTCTCTGTGTCACTTGCTCTATTACTGAAAATCCCAAGACCGTGACATAATTGCAATAACGTTTAAGATGGAGAGTGGGTTTCCTCTCTGCCTGGGAAAGCCTTCTTCCAGCCAGGATAAGACATGCTGGTCTGGGAGGATGAGGCCAAATGCTTCCAGGCACTGCCCAAGATACTATGGAGGCAGGTATGTCCACTCACAAACTGTGCCCGTCTTCCTAAGACTTCTTCATTTCTTTCCCAGCAATAGATGCCTCCAAATGGCAGTCACAGCCCACATGGTCTAGTAGAGGTGGATCAAGCACACAGTCAAGATCTAGTACAATGTGGTGAGGTGTGAGGTCCCAAAGGACCTAGAGTGCTGTGTCTCATAACTCCAGCAGAACTGCTCACTCGTGGTGCTTCTGCAAGAGACCTAGAGTCGGCTGTCTCATGTTGTCTCTTAGTTCTCCCAGCACAAATTGAAAATGTCAAATATTAGGTTTCTAGTTGTCTTTCTTCTCTTAGTCTTGAGCCCCATTTTCTGCTCTGCTTTAGGAGTCGGCATTTCCTTTGGTTAAAACAATATCTTAATCTCACTGGTAGTCAACCAAATGATTTCAAGCACTTTATCACTCACATGAAACTCAATAATATTGTAAGGGGTAGATAGTTATTATTGTACTGTTCACATATGGCAAAACCGAGGCCGAGACAGGTCACACCCACCCAACTGGGAAAGAGCAGAGGTCTCGAATCAGTATATTGATAATTCCATCCGAACAAAAGATATTGGGAATATACACAGAATTAGCATAATGATACCACTGCTGGTTCTCCATTCACCCTCAGTCACTCCTAATTATTTTAAGGTCCCCAGAGAACCCATGTGCTGTCGTGAGAAAGATCTTCTTGCTGTCGTATGATGTCTTCCATTTACTCTCTGGTTCCTTTCAGTGCCGCGTTGCCTAGCTCCTGGTGCCTACAACCAGGGAGATAGATCAACCCTTAGTGCCAGATCCAATCTGGATCAAGTCCACTCACCATAGGAAGGACAAGGGAATGTCTTCGAATCCCTCCTGGTGTCCTTCCGAGGAGGATTAAGTGCTGCTAGAAGACGGGAGGTACTGAGGCAAGTGAGCTTGATTCTTTCTTTAGAGTATCCCTCTTCCAACAATCTTTTCTTTCACAACTCTTCTTGTCCCTTCATATAAATAGCGTTCTGCTGGCCTGCACCTTTTATCCTCCAGATCAACCCAGATGCATCTGATTTTCAGTCAAAGCTGGATTAAAAGACCCACCTATGCAACTTCTCAGAACACCATGGTATTCGTCGTCTTTCTGTCACTGGTACAAAACCTAAGGTAGACCGACTTAAAGAAGAATACATTTAGTCTGGCTCATAATTTCAGAGGCTTCAGTCCATGGTGGGCCAGGTTACTTTTGTGGCTGTGCGGAGGCAGAGTATCATGATGGCAGGAATGGATGGCACAGGAGGCGGCTCTCCTCGCAGAATCTGAGAAGCAAAGAGAGTGAGAGGAAGGGGACAGGGACAAAATATATCCTTCAAGGTCACACCTTCAGTGTCCTACTCACTCTAACTAGGCACCACCCCCTAAGTTTCTACCACCTCGTAAGAGCCATTAAGTTTTGGCTCCAACAATGAGTCGATGCCTTCCTAAGATCAGAGCCTTGATGATACAATTACTATCTCTGAACAAGGGTGCCTTAAGATCAAGTCTTTAGCATACGAGCTCTTAAGGATATTTCAGTTTCACATCATAAAGGCAATGTGAGCCAGCGTTTCATTGTTGTGACAGAGAACCTGACGTAAATAATCTTGAGCAAAGATTCATTTTGGCTCGTGGTGTGAGAGGCTTCAGTCCGTGGTCAGCTGGTTCCTTTGGGGAACATCATCAGAGAACAGCTGTTTGTGGCAGCTGGGAAGCAGGTAAAGGGAGAAACATCCAGGGAGGGACAGGGTCTGGGGACAAGACATACCCTGGAAAGCACACTGCAGTGACCTCCTACCTGTAACTGACTCCCACCTCTGACTAGTATGAACTCACCATTGCATTAATTGATTGATGAGATTAATGAATTTATGATCCAGTTGTCTCTCCAGGCCTCTCCTGTCCACATTCTTGCATTGGAGGTCGACCTCTCACTGTATGAGTCTTTGGAGAGCACTTCATATCTAAACCACAGCAAAACTACTACAGCTGCCATTTAATTCACAGTCACGTGAAAGCTGGTTTCCTTCCCAGTAGTTCTTAGCAAACCTGAATGGTAATTTTAAAGTCCTCCTTGCCAACCTTATCCTGTCTCTGTGGACTGTATGCAAGTGTGCCACATACTTGTACAAGTAACTTGACACAACCATACTTGAACCTAAGTATTGCAGTTAGAGGCATTTGAAACTAAATAAGGACAATATAATGTATTGAGATCAAGTAATCTAATTCTTTGTATTTTAAACATATTTGTATTCAAATCATGTTGATTGTATTTAGAAATCTGTAGAAAAAAGGTCAATTGAGAACACATCAGAAAAGATAAAAGCATTTTGCCAAGTTCTATCAGTACCCATGCTGTGTCTGAGCGGTGGAAGTAAATTAATAAGAGAATTTATTTCCAGAGTCACTAAATAGATGTCGAGCAAATATTTTTTTTTTTTAAATGTCAGCTTAGGGGCTAGGGGGTGTAGCTTGGTGATTAGAGCACTTGCCCGGGTTCCATGCTCCAGCTTACATGATAGTTGGGCATGGTGGCACATGCCTGTAATCCTAGCACTTAGGAGGCTGAGACAGGAGGATTGTCGTGAGTTCTAGGCCAGCCTGAGCTACATAGTGAGATCAGGACCAGCCTGAAATACAGAGCAGAGCAGACTCTGTCTCGAGAAACCAATACATATATATATATATATATATATATATATATATATATATATATATATATAACAGTTTGAAGGAACATCAACTCCTCCATCCAGGCTGCTGGATGCTCACAATTCTGGGTCAGCCCTGATGGTAAGTGACACGTCAGAGCAGGATTCAAGCATCCTTTGGCCCATTCTTCTGTGAAATGAAGGATTTAAAGTGAAAGCTTAACAAATACTTATTAACAAGCACCCTTAAAAATCATATGAATTATCGAAATTCTCCTTAAAAGAAGTAGTCAGCTGAAATTAAAAATCCATTGTGCTAACAAGTTTGCCCCTGACAATGTGGCTGTAGTGATAAGGGTTGATCTGAGGAGGCAGCAGTGGTTCTGCTGCCCCAGCCAGGCTGAATCTCTCTTTACTCTGGCTTGTTTTCCCCTTCCGTAGGCTGGTTCAGCCCTCATTTTGGGAAGAAAGCCGTGGCAGGGACAAGAGCAACAGTAAGAGACGGATGAGGAACAAGTTCCCCGAGGCTCCGGAGGCTGCTGCCGCCGAGGGCCCCTCTTGGAGTTGTTCAGGTGCCATAAAAAGCACAGGCAATACATATAGGCACAAGGTAAGATCAGTGTAAACATCATGGGTTGCATATATATGTATCAACAAAATGGGGAAAGTGTGTGGAACACACAGCTCCACCAGATGCGCGCTTCCCACCCACCCGAGCCAGCCTCCAGCCCAGGACTTCTCAAGATGCAATGTTGATGCAGAGCAGCTGGGCATTGTCCATCAAAACGAAGGTGCTGGGTAAATAGGGCAAGAGTGGGACCTGGGAATCTGCAAGGAACACGGAGCTGATGCAGCCCCTTGGATACGGCACTTTGAGTAGCGAGGCTTTGTTCCTTGTCCTCCATCTGACACAGGAACATGACATTCGTGGTGCCGGTGTCTGGGAAATCAGAAAGATCAGTGTATAAGAGAGGATATAAATATAGACCAGTCATTATATTATAGTGCTTTAAGTGTTCATAAAAGTAATAGAAATATTTATAAGACTGAGAGAACGGGCTTGAGTAGAGGAGACCATGGCTTTAAAAAAATGTCTAGCATAAATCAGCGATGTTCATTTATAGAGCAAGGTGCTGACGCTGTTGTTGCTGTTGTTTTGTTTGTCGCTTTTTTTGCACTGCTGAGGATTGGAACTAGGGCTTCCCCATCTCCAGTTCTGTTCCCCTTTTTGAGACAGGATCTCACTGAATTGCTAACTTGCTTAGGCTGGGCCCAAACTTTACATCCTCTTGCCTCAGCCTCCCAGCGTTCTGGAATTACAGGCATGCACAGGAGCTAAAAAGGCAAGACCACCGTGGATAGTGTGTCAGCTTGCTGTCACTGTAACAAAATACTTGAGAAAATCAAGTTACCAAAAAAAATCTATTTTAGCTCATACTTTTGGAGCTTAAACTCTATGACCACTTGGCTCCATTGCTTGGCTCCAAACTACTTATTCGTGACCAGGCAGCACAAGAGTGGGGAAGGGCTGGGTTGCAAAGTCCCCTTCAAAGGCATAATCCCCACGGCCTGAAAACCTCCCACTAGGCCCCATCTCTTAAAGGTCCCCCCACCGTGCGCTACCACCACTTTGCTGACCAAGTCATGGGACCTGCACATGGGTTTTGGGAGGACATTTATGATTCAAATTATGGTCCATAGAAACTCCCTGGGAGCAGTCCTATTGTTTTGTCACTTTTGGGTTCCCTGCCTAATACAGGGCTGGCATTTAAGGTCTCCATAAACGCTTGCTGACTGAATGAATTCATTAATCACTTATGTTTCATTTGATTCTTTTATAGTGCTGAAACACACATAAGTTTACCATTGTAAACATCTTTAAGTAGGGAGTTCAACAATTCAGTAGCATTAAGTATGTTCACATTGTTGTGTAATCAACACCATATCCACCCCCGGAAATTTTCTGTATCCCAAATTGATATTCTGCACTTTTTAAATAATAGCTCCCTCTTCCCCACTCCCCCCAACTCCTGGTCATCATTGTTCTATTTATGTCTTATGAATCTGACTACTCTTGATACCCTATTTAAATTGAATTATATCCTTTTTTTCTTTAATGTTTGGCACACTTTACCTGGAAGGTTTTTAAGTCTTATCCATGCTACAGCATGTATCAGGATTTTGTTCCCTTTGTTACGTCTTTACCACATTTTGTCAATCCATTCGCGGACTGATGAACCCTTGGGTGGCTCCCACCTTCCCGGTAATCAGAGTAATGCTGCTATGAACAGAGGTGTACAAACACTTATACAAATCCCTGCTTTCAAATCTTTTGATGAGAGTTCTGGAAGTGAAATTTCTAGATCATGGGGAAATTCTCCTTTGAATTTTTTGAGGAAGAGTTTTATCATTGTGCTTAATTTTACATTTAAAAATATCAATTATTCAAGTAGTACAAGAGATACAAATCTGAGCATGCAGATTCTCCTTGCTGGTGGTGGTGGTGGCGGGGGGAGGGGGGGACCTGGAGGTCCAGTAACTAATGACGTGGCTTATCCTTGCTGAATCCTCCCTGTGAGATGCTGCGACGGGAAGTGGGAGGGAGGCCGTGTTTCAAACCATTTCATCCACAATGAATGGAACTGCCAGCCTTCACATTTCTGGGTGGACCAGGCCAGGCCTCTCACAGGCTCTCTGCTAGCCCTGCAGCTGCAGAGAGCTTCCTGCCGGACTCCCCAGAGCTGTGTGGGTCTCTCCCCACAGAACACCAGTAGAGAGAAGTCAGTAAGGCTCCCGTGCCAGAGGGTAGATGGCTTCTGCAAATGGTGACACTGCTAGTAACATTTTCCAGAGCCTTCTAATTCAGAGGCAGCCGGGCTGCCCCAGAGCGGAGTGTGCTGAGGCTGAGGGCGAGGCTTCCAGAAGGGCTGGCCCACAGCTGGAGGCCATTAAAATGTGGCAAAGGCTTCCTTCTTTGTTCTCAGGATCAATTTAAAGTAGTACCAGCCTGTAGGGCAGGGAGTTAGATTCCTGGAACGGGGAGATTCAGGAATACCCACACAGAATCCGGACTTTCAAACACAGGATGTCATTTTTCAAAATGCTATTTATTGAAATAACAGATTTATAAGAATAATCATGCACCACCTCACCCCCTAGCAAATTTGCTGTCTTCATTTTTCCGTCTTCTCATCCATCGCTAATGCTATTTTTATTGCTGCCTTTCTCTTGGGGGAGGGCAACGCTGGAGATGAAGCTCAGACAGGGCACGTGCTAGGCCAGCACTCTGTCCCTGGGCTACAGTCGCCTCTGTTTCTCTTTTTCTCCCCCGATTGTACCTAGATTCCTCACGCCGCCTTCATTCTGATGATGGTTCCATGCAGGTTGTTGTCATTTTTCAGGTTTCTAGGACTGGAGGGAGAAGCGCGAGTCCCCTTCCTTCTCTCTGTCTCAGTGTGCCGACCCCGTCCAACTACACACATACACAGATACACACACCCCCTACAGTGCCCTCTTTTTGGTGGGGAAGTGGGGTTCGCTCACTCCAGTTTATCGTCGAATGGGCATGGGAAAGGCATCGGGTAGGAATAAACCCTTCTCGGCTTTATGTCTACGATGAGCTGACTCTGATTGGAGTTGGTCATTGTAAGCGGAAGTGTGGTGCTCTCTACCTGGTAGAGTTCCAGCCCTGGGCATTTTTCCCTTCAGGTCCTGCCCCTGAGTGGACTCTTCCCCTTGGTCTCCATTGATGACAGCTCTCAGAAGTTTCACTTACACTGAATGACAAAGGGAAGACTTTGCTAGAAGATTTATGGTGTTTGTACACCACTCTAACATGTCCCATTCTTTACATGTCAAAGTTTTCAAGCTGTGACTGGCATTCCTAGCAGAGACAGGGTAAGATTTAGGAATGGGGGACTTCCAAGCACCTGTGAACTGACATCATTTAAGTTCTTAGCAGGAGCATAAGAGGGGTTTGGGGGGTGCTTCCTGCATCAATTTTTGTTTCCGTCTCTCATGCCACTGACTCTAACCCAACGGAATCGTTCAGTTCACATGACATTGGCAGCATCTGGCTGTATATTTCCAGAGTTCCTGATTTTGGGGACTAAACTCTAATTCCTAAACACTCTCTGACTTAGGTTTTCCGTTCGTGTCTTCTTTAAGACTAGGCTAGCTGACTTAGCAGAAAGTGAACAGATCTTTTCCCTCAAAATTACTAGGCAAGGGAAGTAGGGATGCGGGACTCAGTTTAGAACTTTCTGCCCACTAACTCCCGGCTAATCTTCAGGTTTCCACGATCCCCCTTTGAAAGGTACATTGTATTGATTACTTTCTCCTCTTAAGTGAAAGGAACTTCAGTCCTAAGTTCTGAAGCTTGAAAATTAGCATCAGTAAATTAGTAAAACTAAGTAACAGTACAACTTTCAAGGCAGAAAGAAGCCTGGGATTTTATTATGACTGTGTTATAGATGAAGCTTTGTAAGCTTGAAGAATATTGCCTCAGCCTCAAATTTGGCTTCTGTAAAATGGGGCTAATACCGTGGCTTCTACCTGCATCCCAGACTTGCTATGACGTTAGGTAAGCTACTTGGTATATGACCTATACGGCATGCAGTGGTCCGTAATTATTTTTAAAAATTACTTGGTAAAAATAATAATTACTGAGTGTTTACAATTGTTATTGTACAAATACAACAATTTGAGCTAGGTGTGGTGGTGCACACCTGACTCCCGGCTCCCTGTGAGGTGGACGCAAGAGGAGAGCATGTTGGAATCCAGCCTGGGCAAGCTAGCGACTCAGTGAGACTCTGTCTAAGAAAAGAAGAAAAGAAAAAAGGGAGATGGAAGAATGGCACAGCAGTTAAAGCGCTTACCTTGCACACGCAAGGCCCTGAGTTCGATTCCCCAGCACCACATAAGCTGGGCGTGGTGGCACACACCTGTAATCCCAGCACTCAGGAGGCTGAGGCAGGAGGATTGCCAGTAGTCCAAGACCAGCCTGGCCTCCACAGTGAGTTCAAAACTGTAGAGTAAGGCCTGTCTCAGATAGAGAGAGAGAGAGAGGAGAGAGAGAGAGAGAGAAGAGGAGACTAGGGATTTATTTAGTTTGGTGAAAGACTCGGGTTCAATCCCTGGTATTGAAAAGAAAAATCCACAAATTGGCATAGAAATTAAGGCTTTATTTTTTTCCTCACACAGAAATAATTTCTCAAGGTAGGATAGCTCCATACTTCAGCAGATCCTCGGTGTCCCTAAGGACCCAAGAAATTTCCATTTCACTTCCGATAATTTTTGTAACACTACTTTTATCTGCAGCCCAGCTCCCTTCATGCCTATAATGAGGCTTTGTTACAGCCAGCATCATAACCAGGCACAAGCAAGAAATCACATGTATATACATCTTTTTAAGGAAAAAAACATGCTTATTCCATTCTGACCATGCAAGAGTAGCTAGCTAGCTTGCCTCTCCCCCAACCGCGCCAAAGTCAACTAGAAAACTAGATATGAAGCCAATGTTCCCCAACGTTGTGTGTAGGCAGCACGGACAACTCTGACAGAGGGTTGCCCTAAACCGGCAATTGCCTGACTTCCTTCCTGGAAGCACTTTCTAGACCACGGAGCAGCAGGGGACCCAAGCTGAGCGCTGCAGGCTTCCTTAGCTTAGAGACCAGAGTCGGGATAGGTGGACATTGGGATCCGCGGGGTGAGATAGTGGAGAAATGAGAGTCACACAGAGAAAGAATCCCAGGAATAGACGTAGATTTGAGTAGAGGATACTGAAGCACACAGACTCAGATTAACGCTGTGTGAGACTGACCAATAGGAAGACCTGTGGGCTGAGCAGCGAAGACGCGGGAGTTGTTCCTGTTCCGGCCAGGTCCAGAGGAGTCTCCGCTCACCGGGCATTCAGTGGACTCCTCAGAAGGATCCTGCATTAGTGGTAGACTGACATAAGCCCAGAATAAAGGCTACCTGCCTCAGCCAAGCTTAAAGCAAAACCCTGAAAAGAACCAAGGTGATCCTACAGTTAACTAGGCTGCCTAGCCATGCGAAGGCTTTCGCTCTTTAAAAAACAACTGCAAAATCCAGATACCCAACAATATTACAGTTCCAATGGCTAGCATCAAATAGTTACCAGATATGCAACGAAGCAGAAAAAGGTGACCCAGAGAATAATCAGCCAGGAGAAACAGATTTAAAAGTGACAGTCACGGTGGAGTTTTTCAAAAAGGAAACTTAAGTAGTTACTATAAATGTGTTCAAGAACTCAAAGTAAAACGTGAAAATAATCAAGAAATAAAATAAAATAAAATTTAAGAATAATGAAATGGAATCTCTAGTTCTGAAAATAAGTACAATATTTAAAACAGAAAGTTTACTTAACAGGCCTAATAGCATAATCAAATTGTAAAAGAATGAATCAGTGGGGCTGGAGGAAATGGCTCAGCTGTTAAAGCATTTGCCTAGCAAGCACTAACTCAAGTGCTAAGTACCCAAGTTCGATTCCCCAGCACCACATAAACAAGGCGTGTTGGCACATGCCTGTAATCCCAGCACTCAGGAGGTTGGGGCAGGAGGATTGCTGTGAGTCCAAGGCCAGCCTGGGCTACCTCGTGAGTTCAGGACCAGCTTGGGCTGTAGAGCGAGACCCTGTCTCCAAAAACAAACAAAAAAGAGCTAATCAGTAAACTTAAAGGTACAGCAATGTAAAGTAGTAAGTTGAAACACAAACAAAAACTAGCCTGGAAAACAATGAACAGAATCATTATAACATATAGGATAATATCAAGTGACTAACATACATGTAATTGGGGTCCCAGTAAAAGCACAAGGCAGTAGGTACAAAAAAGAAAAAAATAATTGAAAAAATATTTGCCAATGTCTTCAAAAGTAGAGGAGAGTTATAAACCACAGATTATAAACTATATATGCCCCAGATAATATAGACACAGTGATAACAAAATATGTCATAATAAAATTACTGAAAACCATTGATAAGAATCTTAAAGTAGTGAGAGACAGAGAAGGAGAGAAAGAGAAAGAGAGAGATATACACACATATGCATTGTATATAGAAAAACAAGAATTATGGCTGGTATCTTGTTGAAAGAAACTGCAATCCAGAAGACAAAAAACAAGTCTGTAAGGTGCTGAAAGAAACCTGACTAAACACACACACAAAGAATAAAGAGGGAAAGAAGAAAGAAAAAAGAGAAATAAAGGGAAAAATAATGGAAAGGACAGAAAGAAAAAGAAGTCTTAGAAACTAGAGTTCAGTATTCAGGAGAAATATCCTTCAAAATTGAAGACAAAATAAAACCTTTCTAAGCAAACAAAAGCTGAGAAATTTATTGCAAACAAATGTGCTACAAGAGATGTGAAAGAAGTCCTTCAAATGTAAGTAAACTAATAACAGATGGAATTTGGGAACTATACAAAGACATAAAGAGTTCTGGAAATGTAAACATCTGAATTAATGAAAAATATTTTTCCTTATTTAAAACTTCTTTAAAAGACAATTGGTTGGTTAAAACAAGAATAACAACAACAACAAAAACCAAATGAGAGATTTATGGTATATAAGTAAACTGAATGAAAACAATAGCACAAAGGAGGGATGAAGAAACGGAAGTATTGTAAGACTCTCACATTATATGTGACCTGGTGTGATGTGCTATGAAGACAGACCTACAAGATTGTAATCCCTGAAACTACTTTTAAGAGTAGTAAAGAATTATAGCTAAAGGCCAAAATAAGAGATAAGGAATATAAAAACAACTACGTCCAAATAAAGACTGTTCAAATCTCATTGGCCAAGATTTTATCATTTGTTCAACTCAAGCCAATCACCGACAAGAAATGAAACACACGCAGATTGATGAAGAATTAGTATGCTCAGAGGCGGAGCCTGGAGGTGGAGCCAGTCTCCACTGAAGCAAGAGGCTCCACAGAACTGAGCAGGCTCCTCAACAACATTAAGGCTTTGTAGTAGATGTGCTACATGTGTGCACAAAATTCTCAAATTTAATGTAATCATTGTGCATCACAAATACACACTAATAAAAAATGGGGAAAAGAAAACAATGAGGAATATTTCTTAAGGCAATTGTAACAGTTTTAATAAGTAAGTTTAACACCATCAAGACTTAAGTTATCCCTCCCACAACAGCACAATGCAAACATTCTTGGTTTCTCCACGTAGAGAGGCAGGGACCCTTACGTCACCCCTTCTTATGTCATCTTAGGCCTCTGTTTTCACCTCCTGAACTGGGTAACCAGTACGAAGGTGCCACACAACTACTCATTAACCTGCCCTCCGGGAACTTATACATGTTTTTTTCTTCTCAAACTGGTCATGCCCTGACAGGAGAGCAGATTCCCCACGGTAATGGCACATTCAAGAAAGGGACACATATTTGCATACTTTTGATGGACAGCTGGTTGTTTCTACTTTGGGGATCAACATCAGGTGTTGAGTGACAGACCAGTAACTATCATCCATACTAGATTTAATTGATTCTTTCTTGATTACTTCCCAGCAGCTCCTTTTCTTTATTCCTTGCTTGCTTCTTTTTTTAGACACGGTTTTGCCCCAGGCTGGTTCTGGTCCTGAACTCAGTACGTTGCCTAGGCTGACCTTGGACTCATGGCAATCCTTCTGTCTCAGCCTCCCAAGTGCTAAGATGACTGGCATGTACCACTGTGCCCACTCCAAAGAATTCTTTATTATCACCTCCACTTTACTTAGGCGGGACCTGAGACCTAGAAAAGGTAAATAACTTACCCAGAGCCATATAGTTTTCATAACAAGCAGCACTAGAATGTTGTCACAGGCTGTTTGACTCCACATTGGATTCTCTTAATCTCTCTTCTATGTTGCTTGATGGCAAGACCTCACTATACCTGTTAAGTCAAAGAAGGACCTTGGCAGAACCAAAATACGACCAGCATCAAGAGTATCTAAACTGGAAGTTCGTTGCCCCATGACCCTACAACTGGGTAGAAAGTCCAGGCATAAAGCATGGGGGATAAAGGGGTAAAGGATGGAGAGGGAGGGCACAAGGGATAAGGACATAGACAGGAGACAAGGGGAATAAGAAAAGAAAGAAGGAAAGAGGACACAAGATGGGGTGACTATGGGGTGAACAGAGCTTCCGTGTCTTGTGGGTGGATTAGCCGGCGTAAGGTTGGGGGCTGGGCTGGGTGGCTGGCGTATGGGTCAGTGATGGTGCAGAAGAGGACAAGGTGGAGTTGTCTGTAGGTTGGGAGAGCAGACAAGTGGACAGTAGGTTAAGGAGGACGTGTTCCTGCTGGAGGTCAGGTTTGTGGATCAACTGCAGGTCCCTGCTGAGTGGTTATGTTGGGGCTGGAAAAGTCAAGTTGCTGTGGCCAGGAAGGAGTGAGGGAATAGCTATGTGTAGGCCAAGGTCTTGCAAAGAAAGCCAAGCTTCGTGCATGAGAACAATAAAGCTCAGCTCGAGAGTCCCAGCACAGTGACCTCAGAGCACCTCTTGTCCTTTGACTTCATCATTTGGCTCAGGTGAATAGCAGAAGGAAAACTTCAGAGTGGGCCACCAAGACAAGGAGCCGGCATCTCACACTCACCAAGGGCTTTTTCATCCCAGTAGCATGGTCCGTGTAAACACCACAGAAGCCCCTCTTTTCTAGAGTAATGTTGACCCACGTCTGGGCAAATAAAAGAAGTTTGGGATGAGTACGTCTGTTCAAATAAACCCTAAGTCTTTCGTTTGGCAGAAAGGACTAGTTCCCATGACTCATCGGATCTCCCAGCCCCCAGATATCAAGTATTTCACTGTCTTTTTACACTAGCATGCAAAGACATGATGAACTTCGATTTTCCTCATAATATTCAGTGCGGGATTCTGTATTTCACAGATGCCGAAGGCTGTAGCAGAAGGTCTAACAGAAGTAGAGAGAATCGCAGGAAAAGGGAAGGGTGGCTAGAGCCTCAACAATTTATCGAGACAAGGAGTAGTATAAGTCTAGGGTTTAGATTTTTTTTTTTTTTTTTTTTTTTTTTTTGGTTCTGGGATGGAACCCATGCATGACCTCATGCATGTTAAGCAAGGGCTCTACACTAAGCTACACCTCCAACCCCGGAACTCACTTGTGATTAAAAACAAAACACCATTCTCTTTAATAGTCACCCGAAGAGACCGAAAGAAGAGAATGCTCAATGAGTTTATTTTGACTTAAAGTTGCTACCCTGCCTGGAGTGTGTTTACCGAGGGCGAATGTCTTCCCCTGGAAGACAGAAAGCCGTACTGGAAACGTACACCTCTTTAGTCAGAGCTTAGGAACGTGCCAAGTTAATTTATTTTAAGCAATTTCCTCTTGGAAATCCAGCACAGAAGTGGCCATACTGTCTGTCCATTTGAAGCGCCAATAATTTAACTCTGACTCCAGTCCGTTACCTTGTCTGTATCTAGAGTACGTTGTGGAATCATTTTACTATTCTATCATCACTTTCATATACTGTGTAATCTTAGGCTTGTTTCATAACTTCTCTGAGCCTCAGACGGTACTGTGGCTTGGATCTAACATGTCCCCCAAAAGTCTCATGTGTTTGGATGCTGTGGATTGTCTATGGAACCATGTGCTCTTGGGATATTGGGGGCTGGTCTGGAGGGGTGAATTGCAGTCATGTACATTGGATTGCAAGCATGTGGTGGGTTTACCACACTCTCCAAGCCTGGAAGAGGCAGGACACTGGGGCTGGACCAGGGGCAGATCACTGGTATGGGTATGGAAGGATATATAAGCCACTTCCTGCCTTCCTTAAGAGAATAGACTCTACTTGGCTTCCTGTTAGCAATGTCGTGAGAAGCCGCCTCCGCCATGTGCTTCCACTGTTGCTGGCCGCCCCTGAATGGACTGTGACCTTCTGAAACTGTGAACTGAAATAAACTTTTCCTCCCCTAATTTGTGAATATCAGTTCTTGAGTGACAGCAATGAAAAAATAACTAAGACAGATGCCCCAACCATAAAATGAAGGAGTTGGCTTGGATCAGTGGCTTTGGAATACTTTTACTGTAAAGAATTGTTGACACAGCCTGGCCTGCTGGCACAGGCCTGTAATCCCAGCAGGTGGAGAGGCTGAGGCAGGAGGATCTCAAGCTTGAGCTCAGCTTGTGAAATACAGTGGCTTACCAAAACCCTGCCTCAAAATCGAAACCAAAAAAATTAAATGAGCTGGAGATGCAGCATAGGAAGAAGGCTTCATGTTTTATTCACACACAATTATGCACACACGCACACACACACACACACACACGCACGCACACACAAATACAAGAAAGGAAGAAAGAAAAGTATACATAAAAGTGATGAAGGCAGAAGGCGGAACTCTTAAGTGAAGCTGAAGAATTTATTGAGCAAATCTATAGTAGGGCTGGCAGGTGCGAGGTGCCTAGAACAAGTGGAACACAGCCCCGGTTTTCAGGTTCTGGGGGAGGAGGCAGATTTGTCTGCCTCAGGGCTCTAAGCTCACACAGGTGCAGGCCAGAGGGTAGGAGCACTAAGGCCCTGGGGGCCCAACCTCAGCTATTCAGGAAGAAAATCTGGACGGGAACTCTGAATGTTCCCTGAGGGACAACCCTAAACCTGTTCCACACAGTTTATCTACAGCAGTAGACAACTCAACAACACACGCCTTATCGCATTCCTTTTGTTTCCTCATCTCTGCTTTCCAGATTAGTTCTGAAATTTGTAACTTAAACTTTGCTTTCCAGGAAACCTCACCTAGCAGAGCGGTCAGGTGAAGAAGTATGCAAGGAATTTTCAAGGAAAGGGATGCCAGAGGCAGCACAGAGAATGTTCTGGAGTGGTAAGCATCTCATTGCTGGCTGAACAGATGCCCTTCTAGACAGGCAAAAGTGTAGCATCCGTGGTAGACTGCCATCCACCTGCCCCGGGCACTCTCAGACCACTCCAAACTCTCAGTCAGTGTGTGCTTAGTAAAGAAAGGAAATGACTTCTACTATTTGCTCACTCAGCACAGAAGGACGCGCAGTGCACGTTCCTAGGCTTAGGAGAGGAGCATCCACTGTCTGCTGATCTTGGAAACAATACTTTTTGTCAGACCTGGGCATGTCTGGGTCACAGTGCCCTCCATTGTCACATGGGCCTCGTCCCATTGCCCTGCCCTGGGAAAGAAGCTCATTGTGATGATTACCTCATTGTATTTAATCTGCAAATGAGGAGTTAGAATTTAAAACATCTCTTTAAGGGCAGGGGGTGTGTACGAGAATTTTACAATAAGGAGGATAGAAAACTCCATCCCTACAAAAATAAAACCACATGGACATAGTAAAAGGAATAAAAATGAAAAAAAAAAGGAAGAAAGAAAGAAAAAGTACCAGTGGCAAGGCAAGGAGGATCCGGAAGGAATGTTGTACAAAATTCATGCTCTCGCTCCTATTCAAGCGCCGGAGGGAAGACACAGCCTTGGCCATACGCCTGTAATCACTGTGTACTATGAAAAGCACAACACTGCCAGTTACAATATTTACAGAGTCCATAAGTTGAAAGGAAACCAGTTGTTAAGAAAAAGCACAACTATTTGTAGTAATGAGACCAAAATAAAACTTCTCCACAGTTTTAAGCAGAGAGGTGGCTGTCTTACGTAATGAAGAGCATCTATAAACCTGTCCTTGTGGTAAACACAACGACAGAGTACACAGGTCTGTTTCTTAGGACATACTTCAATACAAGCTGATGGCATCATGGCAAAATGCAATTTGGTAAAAGCAACTTTATGGGATGCTGATGAGATATATCCAGGTATTAAGCTCACTGATGATGGTCTACTGAATTCATAACTCAGGTCGGATCTTAGGGTTTCTAGAAGAATGTACAGGCTGCATTTTCTTCAGGTAATCTTTCATCAATATTGGTTTTCTCAGCAGAGCTTTTAGAAAATATCGAGAGGCAGTTTGTAATCATCAACCAGATAGTGGCTGTTCTTCTAGGTGGTTAAGCACAAAACCTATGCCCAAGTGGGGCAGACTTGATATTCCCTTGTGAAGACCATCCTTGCTCAAGTGGACCCCGGCGTTCCTAGAGGCAGGGTGTCTAAGACTCTCTTCCGAAAGTAACCTCCAACTCTAACACAGAATTAAGTAGATACTGGAGAGCTCACAAGCTTTGTGTCATAAAGCATGAGTACCACAACCTGAGGGTAGCAAGGTGGGGGCAACAAGCCTGCCTCTGCTGTGAGGACGCAAAACTGAGGAAAGTACCCGTGACGTGCTGACTGTGCCAGATGCCACTCCTCTACACCCTTCAAGACAGTTGCAAAATGTACCCTGCAGCTGAGTGACTCACTGAAGGGGTTGGCGAGCTACACAGGAGAGAAACAGGAGCGGATGTCTACTGAACCCATGGCTCGCTTTAGAATGTGAATTGATCTGCAGGTCCTCCCTGTTGGAACAAGTAGGGAGGAAGGGCAACAACCCTAACCTTTCACGCTGTAACGGTCACATCTACGTAGGAGCTTCTCTGTCTTCTAAACCACAGAGCAAACAGCCAGCCCAGTCCTCCACTAGGGGAAAGGGAAGACAGTAGAAGAAAGATTGAACTTTGGGAAGAGGAACTAGAAAACAGCTATCCTTGGATGAGTTGCCTAATCTTGAGGCTGGAAAGACAACCTTCATCTTTTGTGTGCTTGTCTGTACCTAAGGCAGTGAGCTCGGGAGGGTTCCCGGCACACTCACAGATGGGCGTTTAACCTCTGCTTGAGGTTTGTTAGGGAGGGGAGGATGTTACCATGCAGTGTACCTCCTCCCTTCAGCATACAGCCAACTCTGCTCAGTAGAAATTAGTCCAGTTCTCTCTCTCAGCAATTTTTGTCCAGTGACTCAACGGAATGCTCTGAAGCAAAGTTTATTCCTCTTTCAAACTCAAAAGTTCAAAAAAAATTTGAAGATAGCTTACTCAGAGTTCCGTGTTATCCTCTCTAGAGTTTTCCAAACGCAATGGTTTCCATATAAGGGAGCTTCTGTCTAGATAACGGTTGCCGGATTTAGCAAATAAAAATACAGGATGCCCAGTTGTATTTGAATTTCAGATAAACAAGGGACACTCTGAGTGTATGATCCATATAATATTAGGGACACATTTATACTAAAAAAGTATTCCTTGTTTATCTAAAATTCAGACTTTAACAGGATTCTGTGTTTTAGCTAGCTGCCCTACTTTGGATGCATTTTAGTTTATGAATATTATTTTTTAAATGTAGTGCCTTAGCTGGCCATGGTGGTACGTGACTCCAATCCTAGTCCTCTGGGACTTCGCTGTTCTAGCCCAGTCTGGGTAGTTTAGCAATTTAGTGAAACCTTGTTTCAAAAAGAGGAGGTGGCAGAGGGTGCAGCTTAGTGCATAAGCTTTGGCTTTCATTCCAGTGGTGTCCCTGCCCCCGAAGCTACGCCTACAACGTGGGTTCAGTAGAACCAAGAAGTACGGCATGACTAGGGTGGGAGGGCTGGCTGGTGGGGAGGCAGTAAAGAGAGGAAGACACCCCCATCCCCGTCTCTTCCCACCCCTTTCCACCGCTTACCCCAGCTTCTGTGTGAATGCCCTCCTGGAGAGGCAATGAAGTCCCCTCTCCAGCACACCAGCTGGATGCAGGGTGCTAGGTCAACCAGACAGGCCTCTTTGGGGCTACCATCTTTGGCAGCCACGGCCTTCTGTCAAGAGCATCCCGTGGCCTCCTCCAGCGATTCCTAATCTCCTTAATGTGGTAGCGCCTCCTTTTGCCCTTGGCTATACAGTCTCTATTCATTTCGGGAGATGCCTTCAGCTCCAGGGACAGGATGTTTGCACAATACACCACACACGGCTTAGGCCTCTCTTCTTTGGTCACCTCTCACTCAGTCTCCTTTGCTCTTCTGGCATCCACGTTCTCCTATGCCCCCAGCCCCAGTCTGCTGCATCCCAGGTCTTTGACACACTACATGAACACGAGAGGCTCCTCCAGGGCCAGGCCGTCAATCCCACTCCTCACGCGGCCTCACTCTAACGGAGCCCTGTCACTGCAAAAGCCTTCTCTCGTTCTGTTTCCTTGTTTCTTCCTCACACTGTTCTGACACAGCAGCCCACAGAGTAATGCTGTGTGGGTGGGTGTTCAACATGGGGGTGGTGCTTAGGAGACGTTTTTGGCCTCATGGAGGTGGGCAGTTCTAAGTCACCTAAGCACATTTTCTCCACCATCTCCCACTTTCGTCTTTGAGGGTTGAAGAAAGAACGGGAAAGACTGAGAATTGAGGCACAGAGCAGGACCAGCCTTCCGGCAGAACTGGGCTTGGTCTGTTCCCTGGTGGTAAGACCCCTCAGAAGAGACCTCCACAGCTTCCCCCACAGTTCTACCACAACAGAATGACTCTCACTCATCAAGAAATGCAAGCTTCCTCTTCCCAACCCCGGTATAAACTCTTACTTCCATTCTCTAAGGAGTCTACAATTGAATATCAAATTTCTTTTCGATTACTAATTTCTTTCCAAATGTCAATGGGGAAATGTACACTGGGACACAGACAAGGAATATTTTGAATGAAAATGATTATTGGAATGAAAGGTTGCCATGGGACATGCTGTTTCCCCAGGATCCTGCTGAAGTAGGGTCGGGTCATTTGGAGATCGCGGCATGGGCTGGTGACAATGGTATAGCTAATACAACAAGTCCGAGTGAGGCCTGGGAGCTTGTAAATCCACTAGATGCAAATCTTTTAATATCTTCTTTCTCAAAGTTAAATAATACACTGTTTTTGCCTGATCTCAATAGGAAAATCTGTTTGGAGGAAGAGTGTGTGAGGACCCTCCCAGAATTTCCGGGGCAACACCTATAGGTGGATATGTGTAACCTAGAAACAATAAGGCTGATGATTGCGGGCAGCATCCCAAGGGTCAATCACTGTGACGGGGCAAAGGAAACTCAAGTTGGGATTCACTTTCTTCCTTGTGGTTGGGAGTGGGTTAGTTAAAGTTACTAGGGAGTAAGTCTTCCTACCCCAGGCAAGTCTATATACTAGCCAAACTGAGAAAACTTGATTGAGTAAAAGATTACTTGTGTAGAAAGTCACTCATTGTGTCGTAAGAAAAGCATCATCAGTTTCCATAATTGTGAATTAACTATTATGCTAATGGCCCGCGGTGCTGTGTTTCTTTGGTTAGAAATATATTTTATCTGTTGTTAGTCAGGGCCGTGCAAAGTGTGTGGTGGGTCTGACCAACTGTTTGGAGTTATTAATGTGCACTTATTTTCTGCTACATAAATGGGTCTGGTTGGTTCTCATGATACACTCAACTGCCCCCACCCCCACCCCCAATAAGCTATGTACTTAATTCCCTCTTCACTTGTTTTGCCTGGAAAGTTTTATTTATTCTTACCATTTCAACTGTTCACCACTATTATTTCCAAGACTGTAAGATGCGTCATTAATTTAATAATGGGCATGGGAAGGGAGGTGAGAATTCCTGTGACACTACATTAAATCCTTGTGATGCTAAATACACATTTATTATAAGCTCATGCCTACCTGTACCCCATAGCTAAATACCAATGGTGATCTAAGACTCACTGTGCAGCTATGTCTTCTGAGAAGTGTTTTCTGCAAACCCTCCCCAGGCCTGACCACTCCTCTGTGCCGTCACGACTGGACCTTGTACATACTGCCACACCTGCTAAGTTACCAGGCACTTCAAGGGCAGGAACCGTCTGACTCATTCCTGTAGTTCTAGGATCTAGCCCAGGGCCTGGCATTAATTCAGTCCCTACATTTATATCTAGGATCTACTGTGTATCAGGCACCCTCACGGGCTTGGATTTGTTTGATAAGTAAGAGTTTTGTGACCTTCAGTTTGTTTCCATGGTCCTACAGCCTTTCCACCAAGCTACATCCCCAGAATTTTTTTCCTCAGTTTTTAGAGGCAGACGTTTTGCCAAGTAGCTAATGAGCTCAGCCTGAACTTGAACTTTCTATCCTCCTGCCTCAGCTTCTGAGAGTGCTGGGATTACGGCACGAGCCACCATACCTGGCTTGTGTTTTGCTGGTTGTTCGTTTACAAGAATCTACTCTGCAGTTATGTAGAGGGTATAAGATGAGACTGTGCCAGCCTCTTAAGGGTCCTTGCATGATTACCCAGAGACGGGAGCAAGGCACATGTTGTGCTCAGGCACACATGATCTAGCTCCAAAATGTGTGGTCCAGACAGTAAGCATTCTGGGTGGTTAAGAAAAGGAAGATTGATGTTCTGAAATCTGAGCTTCTGGGGAGGTAGGCTTTATACTGCTCAGTAGCTCCAACATCTTCTAAGGCCTAACATCAGGGTTGGATTGACTGACTGAAAACTAACAAAAAACTTCCCCCACAAATTCTAGAGAATAATTGGAATAGGCAGGGAAACTGAATAATTGGGTGGGAAGATGGCTCTGGGAAAGGCTTGATGGCAGGAATAAAATTTTAAAATAAGTTTTATTGAGATAAAATAGATGTGACACCAATGTTCCCATTTTAACCATGTTTAGGTCTAACATTCAGTGCCATTGCCACCAGGGATTTTTTTTTTTTTTTAGTAGTAGTGGGGATTGATCTTAGGGCCTTCACAGAGCTAGATCCCTAGCCCCATTTTTATTTTTTTGTTTTGAGACAGGTTCTCACTATGTGGCCCAGGCTAGGCATCAAATTGCACCTACCTTAGCATCAGAGCGCTGGGATTACAGGCCTTTGTCACAGGGCCCCACACCAGAATTGATTTTTTTTTTTTTTTTTTTTGAGACAGGGTCTCACTTTGCAGTCCAGACTAGTGCCTGAACTCACTACGTAGCCCAGGCTAGTCTTGGACTCGGAAATGAACTGTTAAGAGAGTCTTTCAAAAGTGTTCATACCTGGCTAAACCCACAGTGGTTAATGCAAATAAGAAATACTTGCTGGTGGAAATAATAATACACTGGAATAAAAGCAGTGTTCTTCCCCAGCTCGGGCGGTTTCGCTGGAACATCTGTGACTTGTTTCACATATATTAAGGGAAGGCTGTGGTGAGGGGCAGCGGGTACCACGCTGCCGCGCCCTGTGCGCCTGAATCATCCTTGCGAAGTCTCAGACAAGGACATTTCCCCCCAATACTGTGGAGTCTTTTGTATTCAAATCAAAAGCACACAAAACTCAATTGTGAGGGGGAGAGGTTTTTATTGGCAAATGGCTGTGTCCACTTTATATAAAGTCTTAAGAGCACATTCCATATGAAGAATTATAGCTATTAATAGCTCCGTGAATTTTTTTTTAAATGGCTGTCTTTATGGGAAGCTGCTCTCATCAGTGCCATGGGCACCCTGGAGAGGTAGGAGAGGGGTCAGGAGGAAGGGGCCCAAGCAGCCACAGGGTGGAAAGAGGCCCTGGGGCACAGCGTCCCCCTGGAACCTTGCCCTTTCCAGCCCTTCGGTCCCATGTGAGCGCTGAGCTCCGACCGGAGTGTGAACGTGCGGGCTGTCTCCCGAAGGAACAGCAGCCACGCGCGGTGACTGCCGAGGGGGGACGCGGGGTGTCCCGGACAGGGCCAGAGCGGCGGGATTTCCGGACGCGCCCGCAGTTCAACTTTTAAAGGTCGGAGGAAAGTGTCGCCCGGCTGGGGCCGCGGGAGGGCCTGGGGGGCTGCCTCGGCTCCGCCCCTTTAAGCGGGTGGCCGGCGCCGCCCCCGTTACCTGGGCGGGGCGGGGCTTGGGAAAGTTTGTGTTTGTTGCTGGCCGAGCGCCGGCTGGGAGGCGCGGGCGGGCGCGCGCGCGCTGCGGTCCTTCCCTCGGCTTTCGGGAGGCGGTCGGGGCCGCACACTGGGATCGGCGGGGCCGGCGGCCGGGCCGGCCGGCTGGCGGGGGCGGCGCGAGCCGAGCGAGCCGGGGGCGCACGTCCGCCCAGCGCCGGGATCTGTCGGCTCGCGAGGAGAGCGGAGCCGGCGCGCGGCCCGGCGAGGTGCGCTGCGGACTCGGAGGAGCCGGAGCTGGCGGCGGCGCGGCGGCGGGGAACGGTCGCGCCCGCCGGGCGAGCATGGGGCGCCTGGCGCCGAGGCCGCTGCTCGTGGCGCTCCTGTCCCTGGGTAAGTGCGCGCGGGCTCGCGGGGCGCCGGCGGGGCGCGGCGGCGGCGCGCGGCCTGGGGCGCCGCGGGTGCCGGGCGGCTCCCGGGGGACCCACCGGCTCGGGGAGGCTGCGGGGCCGCCCGATCCCGGCCCGCCCGCCGGCCGCGCGGCCGCCCGAGCCGAGCCCTGCCGGACCGGTGCCGGGGAGCGGCCCAGCCCCCGCTCGCTCTACCTGTTGGCCGCCGGCGCCCGGCTCACCTTGAACTCCCCGCCCGGAAGGTGCCCGCGGTCCCCGGCCCGCGCCCCGGCTCGGGAGCGGAAGCGGGAGCCTTGAATGTGGCCCGCCCTAGGCGCGCCCCGCCGCCCGGCCGCTCTTCCCGCTCGCGGCCCGCGCCGAGCCGCCTTCCGGAGGAGCCGAGCCCCACCAAGTGCCCTACACGAAGGTCGCTGGCGGCCCGCAGCGGTCCGGTGACGCCGCCGTGCGACCCCCGCGGTCGCCGGAGCCGCGGCCGCGTCTTCCGCCTCAGTCTCCTTGTGCGGCTCTCCTCGCGTATATCCACAAAGACCCCCGAGCCCAGCGGCTCCAACTTTTCTACCTGTTACTTTCCTCCCTCGCTGTCCCCTGCCCTCCAGCCCCGGGAAACCCGCGGAGCCGCCTGGCGCTTCGGCCTAGGGCCCTGCCCCCACCCGAGGAATCTTTTGTGGTCTTTTCCCCTCTCCATTTTGCGTTCACTCCATACATAGGCACCATCTCCCACGGATCCACATGGTGATCTTAACCAGCCGCCGAGCTAGGTCTGTTACCACCGCGGTGCCCGAGGGCTGACCCCCTGGCGCTCCTGGATGCCTGTGGTCATTGCCAACCAGGATGAGCGGAGCCCTGAGACCTGGCCACAGATTGTCCCCAAGCCCCTTGAGAGGAAGGATTTGAAATTTTTTTCAGAGTATGCGATGTGTGCTGTGTGTCACAGCCAGGCCCCAGCTGCACGCAGCGGAGGTGACGGCTGTGCTCTTAAGGGTCTGTGGGTCCCGGAGGAGCCTTCAGAGCCACTCCCCTCCTGCTGGCTGTGGGCGCACAGTCCCGTGCCCAGGACCTCTGCCTTTCTAGCTGTTACTGTGTTCTAGAGCATCTCTTAGTGGCCAGCCACTCTTCTGTGGCCAGTGACCCTGTGCTTTTAATCCTTCCCTCTTGCTCCAGGACCCGGTACGTGGCTGGAGAAGGTGCTCACTGTTTAATTGGCTTATGCGTCTGGTCAAGCAGGGGCATGACCCACGGCTGCGCAGACTGCTCTGCCCGACTCCACGAGCCCCCTGCATTCGGCAGTTTATGTGGATGGCTCCCGTAGGCTCCTCAGTTCACGACCCATGCGCTGGTTAACAGGGTCCGCTGAGGCGGAAGTTGGAGAATGCCTTGAGTCGCTGTGCTATTGGAGAAAAGGGGAGAGGGAGCAAAGGGGACCGGCGGAAGTGAACTGGAAGTGGGGAACGCCTGGCTGGGTATCCCCTGCAAACCACAAAAGGCCTTCTTGGTGTCACCTGCCGCTGTCTTCATACCTGAGGGATCAGACTGATGATGGTCAGCTGTACCCTCGGAGTCTCACCTGGTGTGAGACTTGACCCCTGGAACGGCTCCTCTGTTATCCACTGCCCTAGCTCGGTACCGATTTCTAAAACTTAGTTGAGTGGTAAGATCATCTTTCCTTTCGCGCCACGGTCTCACTGACCTCGGTGACCTCAATGGTCACACTGTCTCTGTTCTGTGGTCGCCCCCACAACACAGGTTGTTGTAGCCTCTTTCTGTCTGTCCATTTCTATAGCTGTTGCCTGGCTCGGGTCCTGAAGGCTCCCGCACAGCTTAACTTCCTACGTCTTTCCTGTTGACCTCTTCCTACGCTCCTCGTTTTTCTGAAGGGTCATTTTTGGGGCTCCCATCACTTCCTTATGATTTTCCTTGCAGTCCTTCCTCTCTGATCTCTGGGCTCGCACACTACGTGCCAGGTAACCTGTTGCTTCTCCTTACAGAGAACATCTTTAACCTTCTGGCCCCTCCTGCCTGTTGCGCGTGCATCTCCTTTCCCCCACAGCTCACTTCCTCCGTGGAGGTTTCCTACGACGCCTGCCTGCCGGTCCCCTCGGTACCCCTCAGCCCCGTAGGGCAACTCTTTGCTGCTCCTCTCTGCGTCTGACCCGTCTTCTCCATCCACTTTGTCTGTGGCGGTGTTCCGCACTGGGGTTCCCAGACAGATGACTGAGACCCAGCGTCCAAGGGGTTGCTGCGGCTGAGGGGACTGGTAATAAAGCAGCTAACTGCTGGACAGGATAAAACACCTGAATAGAAACAAAGCCACGAGGTGGGAGATTAATTTTGACTTGGAGGCGGGGGTTGCTTGTGTTGAGGAGGTGACATTTGAGCTGAGCCTTGAGAATAATTAGAATTTTAAAAGAAAGGGTAGAAGAGCATTCTGGGCTCTGGGGAAAAGCCGAAAGTGGGGATAAGTGTGCGCGCAGGGCTCACTCAGAAATGGCACGTGAGTTCATGCGGCGGGTGGGGGAAGGAGGAAATGTTCGGGGACCAGATGTGTTTAGGTTGGAGCCCAGAGCTTTAGGTACTGGGAGGACTGGGAGGATCTTTTGGCCCTCTGGATGCTGCCAGGCCGCCTGTGCTCTCTCACCATGGTGCCCTCCTGTTTCCCTGGGTGTATTGGTTCCCTTCTGTGCTCCCCCATCCAGCTTGTACACCCCCCACCCCCCAGGCCCTGCTGGGTTGGCTCGCTCTTCTCTCTTATGACTAATAAGGTGTGTAACGCGTCTTGGGGGTTGATAAACATTGGCCGACTGGATACATACAATTGTGTGCATCTTTTTTTTTCTGGGAAATGAGTAGCCACTGAAAGTTCACAGGGTGAGATTAACACAGCAGGATGATGTGTGTGAGGAGGATAAATCCTCAGCTTGTGTGCAGTGTGAATTGGAGATTGGGAGGCTTAAAGATGGTGGTAGGGATTAACATATTCTCTTTATGTCTGTTTTTATTTTAATTTTTTGCAAATCCATCGAAATAGTTTTTAAATGACAAAAGCATTACATCTCTATTTTAAAATTCAAATACTATGTAATAGTATTACATTCATTAGGTAGACTAAATGGCTTGTATAAGTTGAGTGAAGGCACAGTAGTTGAAGCAACAGAAGTGTTTTATAGCAAAGCCCAGGGGATGCTTCAGAGCGAAAACCCGGGGTGGGGGGACCCTGCTTTCACATGGTCGTTGGGTTTTCAGGGTGGTGGCCGTTCTGCCACCTTTAGCTGATGTTTTCTGAGATCACTGGGTTGTGATGATCATCACTCCAGCCCCACAAAAGATAAAACCTCATCAAGTAGACTACATGGGGTGTCAGGGGCCAGGCTTGGAAGTGGCACCACCAGTTCTGCTCATAGTCCACTGGAGAGAATTTTGTTCCGTACCATCGTAGCTGCAAGGGAGGCTAGGAAATCAGCCGCAGCCATCTGCTGGCCACGAAGGAAGAAGAACAGGATGGATCTGAGGGAACAGCT
This sequence comes from Ctenodactylus gundi, assembly GCA_004027205.1. NCBI lineage: Eukaryota > Metazoa > Chordata > Mammalia > Rodentia > Ctenodactylidae > Ctenodactylus > Ctenodactylus gundi. The sequence continues at coordinate 93,227 of PVKB01003650.1, read as the reverse complement.
AGCAGTCTCTGTGTCAGTTATAAAGGATACAAGAAAAAGAAAGATGTGTCCACCTTCCTGCTCAAGCATAGACCCTGTGTATAATGTGTATGTACATTTAATTTGTTTTTCAGCTGTGCTGGGGGTTGAACCCAGAACCCTGTGCATGCTAAGCCAAGTGCTGTTCCATGGAGCCACATGCCCAGTCCTGTTCTTTTCTCGTAGCTCCTGTGTGCAGCTTTGTACCTGACAGGCACCAATTAATAATAACTGTCATTTGTAGAGTGCATATCAAGTGTCAGGCTCTGACATACATTCTGTCGCTTATTCCTGACAGCAACATTTTGAGAGCAGCATCATTATTTTCTCCGTATTACAGGCGAAGTAATGGGTGCCTAGAAAGGTTACGTACCTTATCCAATCATATAGATACTCCATGACGCAGCCAGGATTTGATCCCAGGATTCTGCTGAGGAGAAGCTGACCTGTGCTTACCATGACCCTGTGCTGTGTGTTACTTGTGACTTAATGTAGGCACAAAAACATGGCAGTGGTTTGACTGCGAAAGTGCAGTTAAAAATAGGAGGATATGGGATGAGGTAAGCACAGGCATAGTCCCTGAAGGGACCGGCAGTGCCAGCACTTGCCTGAGATGCAGCGACCAGCAGTCCCTCGTTGGTCGCGCCTGGCCCGAGGAAAGCAGCCTCCTCCAGAAAGAGTAGATGGAGGAGGAAGGCTAGCAGGAGGAGCCCTAGTGAGTCTGTCCAGCGCTAACCGTCTTTGGAGTGCTGTGGCCTTCAGAGATTCCTTGGCACTCGTTTTAGCCTTGTTAACAGAATTCCTGTGTATGCCAAGCTGATTAATGCCTGCCCTGGCTATACTTATTAGCCTGCTGAATAGGAGCTCTAGTTGTCAGTGACCGTTCCTTACAAGGCAGTCAGGCTAGTCGGCGTCTATCTGGCTGTTTTGTTTTAGTGATGAGCCTCCGAGCTGACTGGCCCCGTGGGTTGAGTGTGCGTTTTCATATTGGCAGTGTGTCTGGCATTTGAATAAGGTGTGGGCTTGTCCGTCAGTGTGAGCGTGTGTCTCGCTTTATCAGATGAAGTCGGGGTGGGGGCAGCTGTCAGGGCAGTTCAGAACTCTTCAGTTTAATTGCATTGGTTCCTTAAAGGCAGGGTTGCAAGGCCATTTGACTCTGCTTGGGGAAAATAACTTGCACTGGCAAAAAAATTATTCATAATTTATCTTCTGGAAAAGGCGAAGTGCTGCAGTTGGCATAGTCAGAGATTTTTCAGATCTTGGAATGTTTCTCCCCACACCAACTGTAGTCTTTGGGAAGCAACGGAATTAGACCCAGTGGTTAATGCTGTCACCGACTGGCAGTGGGTTTTCCAGCAGACTCGAGTTGACGGCACTGGGTGTACGTTTGTGTTCTTCGAATGCTGATTTGTCCACGGTGCATCCTGAGTGTTTGTGTGAGATTATAGAGTTGCTAAGTGGCACGATTCTGGTTTCAGGATGACGTTCTGGGGCTTTAACTGCATCCTGGTTCACACCTTTATAAGTAGCTGGAACATAAAAGCATTTACATCACTTGGGATATTTCAGGGGAGTGTGGCTGGCGCTGCTCTGTGTAGGATGAATTTGGCTTAGAACAGTGAAGAACAGATTTGTGCTTAAGGGTTCAGGGCACATTTCAGAATCTGTGTTGCCTTTGAATGCTAATGAAGTAGAGGCAGTTTGCAGGCAGACGGGTGACTTTGCAAGCCTTGAAAGTGACATCAAATCAAGACTATCCTGAAAGTGGCTCTTCTGAGAGCGGGAGTAGGGCTGCCCTTCCAGCTGGTGGGACACGGTAAAGGACCTTATGGGTTGCAGGTATGTTATGATACTGTACCCGCAGTCCTCAGAGCTCAAGGGTCAGAGGTCACCTCTAAATCCAAAAATGACTTACCTAGAGAGATACGGAAATTACCATTTTGGGTGTGTGATGGTCGAAAGGATTATGTCAACTTGATGGGGGTAGGAAGCACCAGGGCAGAGCTTTTTGGTGTGTGTGATTGACTTGTGGGGCACAAATGAGGAAAGAATACCCGCCCGAGGTAGCCCAACCAATAGACTGGCAGCATGAACTGAATGAAAGGGGAGAAGGAAGATTGTTGTGGTGTCTTCTCCTGAGAGAGCTCCGGCTTTCACCATGTTGCTACACATGTGGACTCGCTCCACGTTGCTGAAATCCGTGGCAGAATCACTCCAGCTTCAGGCCCTTGTCCTCGCCTTGAGACAATAGTTCGTGGCACAGACTCGCGCTGGCTGGCCTGCCGTCTCACACTGGTGTTTTTGTGTCACATCTGAGCAGCCACTGACCTTCCAGCTCTCTCATGTGCAGGTAGCCACTGTGGACTCTTCTTTCAGACTTGTAGGCAGTACTAATAAATTCCCTTTTATTTATATATAATTTCTACTGATTCTGCCTCTCCAGGAACTCTAGCCAGCTCTCTGTGCGCTGGTAGAACAAGGCTGGCAGTCTTACTTGGTGCACCATAGCCTTTTCACCCCCCACTTTGGGATGAGTTATCTGAAGTATTCTTTTTTTGTTTTGTTTTGTCTCTTTTTAATTTTTGCCTTTGAGACAGGGCCTGGCTAAGTCACTGTAAGTTGCCCAGGCTGGATTCAAACTTGTCCTGCCTCAGCCTCCTGGAGTGATGGGATTACAGGCCTGTGCCACCAGACTGGCTGAAGACAGAATCTTAGAAGCTTGGTGGTGTGGCCAGCAGCTTATCAGTTCAGCAGATAATGCACCAGTGCCTACTGCTACAGGCTGGGCATTGTTCTAAGTACTTGTTCTCGGGATGCCACAGTAAGTGGAGCAGAGCCGACTGACGCGTCCCTCCGAAGGGTGGGACGGGCACTGAGGGTGCTCCGAGGGGCTATCACCAGAAAGTGTCTGATGGAGATGAGGGTGGGAGGCGGGCTTTTGGGAGTGCCTGCAGCAAGGGGGTGGGAATTAGAAGAGAGAGTTCTATCAGGAATAGTCCGAGGAGTGGGAAAAGAGCCAAGAGAGCATCCTGCTGGAAGCTAAGCAGAGATGGGCGGGAGTGGACGTGTTAAAGAGGGATCTGTCAGGTGCTGCTGAAAAACTCGAAGGATATAGACAAAGAAAAGCGCTTGGATTTGAGTGCCTTGATCCGACAGCAAGGGCGACAGCGAAATCACATGCAGTAGAGGAGCTGGAGGGGTGCGGGAGGACCTCTGAGTCAGAGACAGTCACACACCTTCGCAAGGAGTGGGAACAGAGGACCACCGTGAGGGTGATGGCTTGAGGCTGGGTGGCACCAGACCGACTTCAGGAGACTGGAGGGAGGGCAGGCTGGAGACCAAGGAGCACGCATGACAGCTGGGTGTGGGTAGACTCAAGAGAAGGAGGGATCAAATTGAGAGCCTGGCCCTGGAGAGCCCGAGGTGGGAGGCAGAAGGGGAATACGGAGAGAGCACCGTGGGTGACGCCTTCTCTGCGGTGCTGTCAGACCTTACAGCCTCGGAGTGATGCCCTGGTTCGCAGATGTGCTGGGTAAGAAGTTGGCTGTGTGACCACTGTTCTCTGTGCCTCCTTACACTCCCTTTCTCTCCATGTTTCTCTGGATGTGGTTTTTCATATGGGTTGGTGGAATTAATTCATTCCTTACTAGGTGCTTTTAGGTGCTCCTGCTGTTGGGTCGAATCCTGAGTTCCAGGACTCTGGCAATTTACATAACCCGTCTTTCTCTCATCCATAGCAGCTGGGCAGAGGTGGCTTGCAACTAATCCTAGCAAATGAGATTCTGAAGCAGGCAGACTGCAGGTTTGAGCCCAGCCTGTTCAACTTACTGAGATACTATCTCAATGTAATTTTGGTTTTGAGATGGAGTCTCATTCTATAGTCCATGCTGGTCCTTTAACTCATGGCAGGCTTCCTGAGTGCTGGGATTACAGGTGTGTGCCACGACATCTACCTATTATGTGCTGCTGTGTGATTGAATTCTGGGACCTTGAGCTCTCTGGGCAAGTGTTCTGATCACTGACCTGCACTCCTAGCCCCATCATTATCATTTTTTTTTTTTTTTGAGACAGGGTCTCACTCTGTAGCCCAGACTGTTCCTGAACTCACTATGGAGCCCAGGCTGACCTAGGACTCATGGCAATCCTCCTGCCTCAGCCTCCTGAGTGCTGGGGAATTGAACTTGGGTACTTAGCGCATGACTTAGTGCTTTAACCGCTGAGCCATTCCTCCCGCCCCGCCCCCCCCCCATCATCGTTTTTTTAAAGGGGCTGGACATACAGCTCAAGTGTGAAGGCCCTAGGTTCACAATGGTGAACAATCCCTACTACCGCCAAAACAAACAAGCAAACAAAAAATTAAACCATATTACAGAGTATTCCAAAGTATTCCAAAGTATTCCATGTATAACTGTTTCTGCTTTGGGTATTCTTCCCGTCCCCACCCTAGATCCCAAATGAAAATCGCTTAGTAGAGAACAGTTAGATTTCAGGTCTTGGCTTTTGCCTTCCACTTGAATCCTGTGTCATAACAATGAAAGCCGTAGACAGGTTTCTTCATATCTGTGACCCTCACTCTCCACCTCTGTGGAATGTGAAGAATAGCTCTCTTGCATTAACTCATGAAGGTTAAAAATAATATATTAGAAAAATGCAAACACAATTTAATATATGTGAATTCCTGGCATGGTTGGGTACCAGCAGCATCCATAGCCAATGGAGGACTCTTGAGGCCCAGTCCATCTTGCTAAGTCACAGTCTGCATTTGATCAAGATTGCAAGGGGTTCAAATGCATACTGAAGTTTCAAAAGCCCTAATCTGTGATGGCTCTTGGCGCACAAATTATTTAGTGGCCAGGACTTTCTCACCACTGAGGCAAAGGTCATGGTAGAGACAGAGCTGGACACAAGTGTGCTAGGTTTAGGCTCCGTGAGAACGTGATGACTTTCAATTAGCAGTGATGCATAGGGATTGCTATAGTGGAGGCCATCATTCTGGCTTTGTGGCTTAATCTACCAAGTCTAGCACCTAGGAGGGATGACAATGTCTCTCCATGGAATGATGGTGGAAGGGTGAGGGACAAAGGAATTAAGGAAGAGAAGATAACAGAGAAGGTTGGCCAAAGTCCAGGTAGGACAGGTCGGTGAGTGGGGCTTCAAGGCTGGAAGAATCTGCAGATTTGGGGAGACGTGATGAAGGTCAAAAAGCAAATTCAGAGGTTCGGGAGAGTGAGTCTAGGAAGGTAGGTAAGGGTGACAGAGATAACTTGCTGAACTCCACGGTTTGGGCCCATAATCTTAGCTTCCAGGAGGCTGGAGAGGAAGGCCACAAGTGCGCATCCAATCTGAGCAACGTAGCAAGACCCAGTCTCAAAATGAGAATAAAAGGAGAGTGGAGTGGCTGGAAGGTAGCTCATGTGAAGGCACTGGGCTTGAGCCCCAGTACCACAAAAGAGAAGAACAAGTAGAATGTTCAAATAAGTTGCAGAAATGTTTCTGTAGGTTGTAGACAGGTTCTCTGAAAGACTCCATCGAGTGCGATGGGCCTCCTGACCTACTCCTGCTCTCGCTGTGACTGGAGGCTTCTTCTGGACAGAGGAAGAGAGATGAGAGGAGGAGGAGGAGGTAGGAAGGAGGGAGAGCAGAAGAAACAGAAAACACAAAGGAACTTTTGAATTCAGGGTCTTGGAAGTAGAAGTCTAAGGCACCATCGATAAGGCAGCCGGTAGTCAAACAAGCACTCGTTGGGATCTTTTGCTGCTGTTCTGCCCAGTTTGGGTCTGGTACCAGACTGTGTTGAGCCTGGAAAGATGAGAAGACAGCAGCATGCTGTTTTAGTCCCAGGTGTTCCAGGGAAAAGGCAATAACTTGTGACTGAGGTGCATTGGGGGCTTGGGTACCGTTGTGCTGGAGAGGAGCCAAAATGAGAATGGTTTCTTCTGTAAGAAATATCTCTCTACCTGTTATTTGTGTGCTAGACACTATATTTTCCATGTATTATCTCAGTTGGTAAGTCACAGCCCCATGAGGGTAGGTATTCATTATGCCTACTTGATAGACGTGGAAACTGAGGCACAGTGAAATAACTTGCTCAAGGTCACACCCTAAGTGGCAGAGCTCTAGGGCTCAAACCAGGGTGACTTGGTTCTATACTGACTGCATAATCACAGGAAACTCTTCTGTCCTTCTGTTAGACCAGATCACCTCGAGTCAGAATGTATTTGGAATGTATTTGAAAATGTGGAAAGGAATTGGTACAATTAGCTAAACTGTTGCTAAGGTAGGTGTGTGTGTGTGTGTGTGTGTGTGTGTGTGTGTGGTTACTGAATATTGAACCCAGGGGCTCTGTACCACTGACCTACATCCCTAGCCCTTTTTTATTTTGAGGTGGGCATCATAAAGTTGCTTGGACTAGCCTCAAACTTGCTGTCCTCCTTCCTCTGTCTCCTGAGTAGCTGAGATTATAGGTATGTTCCGCTGCTGCAGCTTGTTTCCTTGTTTAAGCCAAGAGACTTGGATTTTAGACCTGGTTCTTCCGCTCACTAGTTTTTTTTAACCTCTGACAAATTGCTGAATTGTCCTCAGCATCTGTAACATAAGGATTGGTCTAGCTCGTCCTGAAGCTCTCCTGTTCCATCTCTAGAGTTTTTGAGCCAGTTGACCCCTGCCGCTAGCCATATGGCCTCTTGGTTTGCCCGGCTCTCCCTGGCTCATTGCCCATCCTTCCAAGTACTCCTGCAGGCTGTCTTTGTCTCTCACGGGCCTGTCGCCTCCTCCACCTCCTGGCTTGTTGGGGCTTCGGAGGCCTGGGAACTGTTTGCTGTTTTGTCCTCCTCTTTCAAGGACCTCTGTGTTGCTAGGACTCTTTTCCTTTGCTTTTCTAGGATATGAGGTGTTCCTTCCACTAGGCTAACTGAGCTTTCTGATAGGCTTTTGGAGAAAATCACAGAAACAAAAGCCAGTAAGGCATTTGCAGGTGACAGACTGTTTAAAATTTTATCATTGCCGATTTGTTTTTGCAAGTTTTGATTGAAGATACTGGCCTCTACTTAGGTTGAGGTTGAATAATCAAGTCTCAGCTCTCAGAAATGTGACAGTTTTCTTCCACTTTTAGCCTTCAAATGCAGGGAAGATCTTAGTAGGTCGCCTGCTCCAGAGGGGCTCCTTTTTCTAACCCACCCTAAATCATAGCAAGCTGAGACATGAATGTTTTCAAATGTGTCTGAATACTCTACTTTGGATTTTACGTAATTCCTAAATACCCTCAAGAGGGTTGAAATTCTGACATCTCCAATCAATAGTCTTAATTGTCTAAGAAATGTGTCCTGGTGCTTGGAGACTTTTTTTCCTTTTCTCTTGGTCTGAGAGAAGGAAGTTCTAAATGATCCTGGATATCCCAATGAAAAGAAATCCTACATGCTGTTGGTGGAGGCTGTTTTTGACCTTAATCCTGGCTGCACCTTGGCTGCTGCCCTACCCTCCTGGGCTACTCTGAGGGGCTACTATCAGTGCTGCTAGGCCCAGTGATGCTATGTGGCTTGACTTGTGTACAGATATTTTTGAAGCTCATCTGGAAACCTCTAGGTTTCCTGTTAGGTGTCTTGGTATTGAGTGCTATTCTAGAGGTGAAGGGGGAGATAGTGCTTTATAAATATATCACCCCTGTAGGGTGTACCAAGGACAGCATTATTAGCTAACTTGGCATCTCTCCCGGCTGAATCAGTTTGCTTATATTGCAGTGAGGAGTTTTAAAAAAACAACAAAACAAAACAGGTTTTGGCACAACTATTCATTTTTCTGTTTTTCTGAAAGCTAGCTCATCCAAATGTTCTCTTATTGATTAGAAGGTACGATAGTCCACCATCCGTGGTTGGAAAATTCATTTAGTGCATTTCAAGGGAAGCCTAGTACGTGGCTGACACTTAGTTGTACCAGCCAAAGTGAACGTTGTTGTGACCCTTGAAGGTACGACTAATTTGTGCCCACTGTTACTCTGCTCTGTAATATACAGCATTTCCACCTTTCCCCGGGTTCATGTGGTTTAATACTTCAACAACATTTGGGGAATATTTGCTGTTTCTGACATGGTGGGAGGTTACCAAGGAATAAGGAAACAGAGTCCAAAATAGAAATGGAACTAGCCCTAACTGAATAGGAGAATGGATCACGGGTGGTGTTTGGGCTTGAGTGGACGAGGTATAGATTGCTGTGCATATGGAGCTGTTAGAATTGGGGGATAAAGAAAAGCATCCCAGAGCAGGTGGGCTGCCAAGCCGAGAGCCAGGGGCAGAAAGGCATTTCCGGTATGACAAGGACCCATGTGGTTTCTCAGAAGAAAGGCGGGAGTCGATGCGTGTTCCTGGTCGGTGTCCCATTTGGGCATTAGTTTGACTTGAGCTGGAAAAGTAAGAGACACTTCAGGGGATGTGAATATTAAATGTTGGAAGGGGAGTGAGTGGGAAGGAAGAATGTGAGCAAAGTCACCCTGAAAGGTGTTGGCAGCATGGACAGGGCCCACAGAGCAGCCTGAGCCCCGTGTGCGCACGCCGCTGCTGGTGAGGTCTACTGGGGCTCACAGGAAGCAGGCCTGCTAAATTAAGGTGATAAGTCAGGCCATAATCCTATTTTTGGTTGTTTCTTACAAGGAATATGGCTCACAAAACAATTACTGATGTTCCCCTTAGGTGGTTTACCAGAGCATTTCTTCAAAGGACTATCACCTAATAAGAGACACAGATAAGTTTTACAGGAAGGATGGGGAATTTTAGTTGGTTTTCCACGGAAACAAGGTTTATGCAATCATGTGGTTTATTCATTGGAGTCCCACTCTAATAACCATTTATCCCCCAAACAAGTTTCATGTGAACTATCAGTGTGAGTCCCAGGAAGCTTAGTGTGGTACCTGGCACATAAGTGAACTGGGGAGGGCACTTGCACTTCTCTTAGCACTGTTCTGGATTGTCACAGAGGTGGCACACTGCCCAATGGGCCCTCCGGGCTCCCACATGCCTGCACCAGTTTATTTATGCCTCAGGAATAAAAGTAGTTAGCACACGGTGGGATATGAGTTTAGTCCTAAGAAATGTTGAGATGGTATAGCAAACTGTGTGTTTCTCTCTCTATTTTGAGACAGGGTCTCACTCTAGGCCAGGTTGGTTCTGAACTTACTATGGAACCCAGGCTAGCCTAGAACTCATGGCAGTCCTCCTGCCTCAGCCTCTGGAGTACTGGGATTATAGCTGTGTATCACCATGCCCATCTTTGTGTATTCTCTTAAGGATGGAGAAACAAGTCTGAAAACTGAGCACCTAGTCAAGTTTGTAGATTCATTTTGAAGTTTTTCCAAGAATCCTTTAGCCCTTGCCCTTGAAAATGGTTAAAAGATATATGTACACATTGACATTCATTTACACATTTGTCTTTAAATTATTTCCAGTTGTTTAGTTCTTAGAATCTCAGCCGTTCCCAACAGTGCAGTCCTGTAATCTTAGCACTCTGAGAGGCTGAGGCGGGAGGGTTGCAAATTTGAGCCTATCCTGGACAATTTAGTGATGTGGCAAGACACCGTCTCAAAAAGAGAAATAAAAATGAGCCAGGGATGGATGTAGCTCAGTGTGGAAAAAAAAAATTGAAATATTGCTTTCCCAAAGAGATAAGGACACATTTAGACCCAGGAGCACCATTTCCCGCAGCACAGGCCACCTTGTGTCAGATCTTTGTTAAGGGTTCTTAGTGAGCTGTATTCCTTCAGAGCCCATGTATTGGTTCACGATGCATGATGATGACCTGTTTACTAGGCTGAGTGTCTGTCCTACCCTGGATGACTGTAAGGACTGTGTCTGGCTTTGTTTATCCCAGTATGTCAGAACTTGAATCTTTCGAAGATTGGATTAATTTGTGTGTTTAGAAAACATGTGAGATGTGAGATATACGTACACATCTTACATATAAGATCATCTGTTACATGTATTGCGTACGTATGAAATACAAATGTGAAATTGTGGATCCTAACTCATAAAGGAGGAAGAAATTACCTCTGTGTCCTTGTTACCTTTAGTGTGTGCTTTATTTTTGTCATTAATGTAATATATCAGAAAGAACTGTTTGTGACTTCACTTCTAAGACAAGTTTGTATGGTGGAGTTAGAGAAATGGAATCGTTTTGACAAAGGAGGAATGAGATCTCAAATTCCAGCAGTAATTAAGAAGAAGGAGAGGAGGGGGGAGAAGAGAACAAAGCCAAAAGGACGAGAAGGTTCTGTTCTTTGCCGCGTGCATTTCCCCAGTTTCCCCTTGGCAGCTTGCGTGTAAGGCAGAGGACTCACAGGTTCTCATTATTGGCTCGTCACCCCTTTCTGTCTTTGTGGGGTTCATGCAGCCACGCCCCTTCCGGAACTTCCAGCCCAGAATGGCATCTGCGCTTTTCTGGGGCTTCCTCCTCATGTTCATCAAGCTTCTGTAGTCCTGAGTCTTGTGCTTTAAGTGCTTTGTGGCTGGGTCGGTCCAGATCACAGGCCTAGTGCTTATCCCTGTTCTGCAAGCAGCCAGCTATGAGCCGAGTCTCGGGACTGGGACAGCGAGGCTGCTGCCGGCAGTGTGTGCCTTGGCTCACTCTGCCTCATACACAACAGGTGTTTACTCCCTGCCCCTTGTCAGTGCCACATGAGTCTCTTTTCTTATGTCGATTGGGCCACGTAAAGCTGTGGGCACAGCCCCTTCAAGTCCTGTAGCTCTCAGTTCACATGTGGAGGCATGACGGGCATGAAGAGAGGTGGCCTCAGGGAAGTGTCCAGGGATTGCTAGAGATCGGAAAACAAAAACAACACGAAAGGAAGAAAGGAAATAAAGAAGCTGAGAGTTAAAGGGAGAACCTTCTGAGCTCCTCAGGCAGAGGCGCTTTTGCCGAAGGAGGCAGGACAACTCCTGGGGTCCCTTGCACCCCGTGAGGCATGACCTGTCTCTCTTTTCCACTTGTGCATCTGTTTTCAAAGGCTTTGGTGCCTTATCTGGCCTGGAAACCTTTTGAAAGAATCTGGCTCATCCATGTAGATGGCTTTTACAAGCCTCAGAAAAGACTGTTAATAAGATTAATGTGAAATTTGGAGTCTGGAATATTGAGATTGTGTCATTTCCTAAGGTGCGAAGAATTGTTTTCCTGACTGGTCCGTACCATAATTGTTTTAGAATGCCCTTCACTTCCTCCGATGAGCTTGGCAAAGAGCTTTTTGAAATTTATTGGTGATGGACTGTTTCTGAAATGAACGAGATTCTGTAACTCCTGTTAACCCACCTGGATGATGAGCCAAAGGTCAGTGCTGTTCCGAAAATTTCAGAAGTTGATTGAGATAGGAGTGATCGTAGCCCCTGCCCACGGGCCTGAGTTGTGTTGGGCTAGAGAGGTAGTGACGGGCAGGGAGAGGTCTGTGCTCTCCCTCACAGTCCAGTGACAGAGTTCGAGGGAAAAGGGGGGTGATTGTGGATGAAGAGGCCCTCTGAACTTGGCCTAGGCTGGGAGCCGAGGCTGGACAACCGTCAGGATGGCTTCTGTGACGTGTACTCACTTGAATTTACTGACTCTCAGTAGGTCTTTGGCAGGCAGAGAAGGGGTAATTTGTTTCCAGCAGTAAAGAGAGCAGGGAAACAGATACACCCGGTTTTAAGGTTATGTTGGTTTTTTAATGAATGCAGAACACTGCAGCTGAAGTGAAAGTTTGAGCTGTGGAGTCTTTATGGGGAAAGTGGGTGAGTCTGAAGAGAGTGCCGTACAATTGTAAAGGGCCTTACGTGTTAGTTACCTGAAGGAGTTGAACCTGACGTGGAATTTGAAATTATCTAGTTCTTTCCTGATTATGCCTTCCCTAAAATGGTCTCTATCCCTCCTTTCCTTGATTTCTTTGATATCTTAAGATTCTCACGTTGTTGGGTGACTGCTCCCAGCTTGGCTGTGGAGCTCTCGCTGGCCCACTGCCGTTGATGCCAACACTTGGCTAAGAGTTAACTTGCCACCTTCCTGTGATGGTGTGTTTCTGCACACAGAGGGCATACAGGAAAGAACTGGTGAGTGAAGGCATTTTTGTTCCTTCAGCGGGGTGCAATTGGCCTTTTCCTTAAAGGGCATGTGAACCCAATCTTTTTTGCTTAATTTCTTGCAAGCTACACTATCACTCTACTCCTTATTGAGCTTATCAGGGAAGCATAGACCCCATTTTCCTCAGCCCTCTGATAAGGTCTGTAAGTGCCAAGGTAAGATTTCAGGTATTACTGGGGATGAGGGATGGATAAGCCAAAGGATAGGCAGAAAATGGATATTGGGAACAGACAAAGGTAGGGAGGACACACCAGCCCAAGGTAGGTAGGCGGGGAGAATTTCACCAATTATCTCAGGTGCCTTTCATGCCCGTATGCAAGTTTAAGCTCTGTGTGAATCCCCCATTCTCGTTAAACTACCGGCTGAAAGGAAGACCAGGTGTTTGCACAGATCTTGGCAGGCGACATTGGCTGGTTTGTACATGGAGAGGATTGAAATGGCTGCATAGTGAGAGATATCGGGCAGTTCTTGGGCTTTTAGCAGCTGTTGATTTTATAGAATGCTCTAAAATAATCCTTGTGGATAAATCGTGCCTCTTCTTTTTCTGTCTGTGGTCTTTGGACAGAGAATTGTTTAAATCATTTCGTGTTTATTGGGTTATTTTGGTTACTTAACAGTACAGATTGCCTCAAAGTGGCTTTTGCATCTTTTTATTACCATTTGATCACATAACTTCTCGGAACCTCAGTTTCCTTATTTAATCCTCTCAAGGTTGTGTATTAAATCATGTGAGCAGATTTGCAAACTATAAAGCAGTGCTATAAATGTAAGGTGGTTTTGTCAATTCCCGACTCTGTAAGGGCATAGCTGCCTGCTCAGTACTTGGCTTACTGTATTAGTTTGGCTTCTATCAGGGAAGCAGAGCCACTGTAAACATTAATTTTGTGGAATAGACATTTTTGGAGGAATTAAGCTTTATACCATTGTGGCAGGAGCTGGAGAAGGGAAGGCCTGGAAAGAGGAACTGGAAGGTCAGGGAAGAGTTGCTGGTCGGCTCTCCTGAAGTGAGCGCGGCTGGGCACGTCGAAGTCTGCAGAAGAAGCCGGGCAGTGTGGGGGCATGGGAGATGGGGAGTTGCCTGGGCACGTACCTGTGAGTTTTCAGCCAGGTGGCTGGTGGCTAGAGGAGTCCTGTTGGTCATACTGGTTCCCAAGCCTAGCGTTTAGGAAGAAACCGGAGCAGAAGCAGCAAGGACATGTGGATTGGTCTGTGGCTGCCCTTAACGTGAAGTCGCCAGAGCAGAATGTCTGTGCTTGGCTTCCACTCTCAGATCCCACGTCACGTCCTTTCTGCTTTGTCCGCAGTGACTTGGAATTGCAAAGAGATGATTCTTCGAAATGTGGTTTTGGCTTAGCCAAGTTGACACAGCACAACACCTCACCATTTCATAATACAGAATTGCAGATCTGGTGTGGCTCTGGTCTCCCAGGGTCTCTAAGGCTATAGAATTGGAAATTGTGTTGTGGTGATATGATCTAGCACTTAACTAGTAAGAAGTTCAGTTAGTTCACCCCCACCACCACCCTACCCACTCTGCTGGGTGTTGAACCTAGAACTACACACAGCTAGGCAAGTTCTGAGCTACAACACCCGCTCTTTTTATTTTGAGACAAGGTTTGGCTAAATAGCCAAGGCTGACATCAAAGTTATGATTTCCCAGCCTGGCGAGTAGCGGGGATTATGAATCATATGCATGCACAATCGTGCCTGGACTGTGGTCCAGTCTCTAGGAAGTGACTTGCAGTTTTGCTCCTCAGCTGCTGCAACGTTGCATCTCTGTCTGTCTGTCTTGCTGCCTTTGTCCCTTGCGTGGTGTGGTTATCTGGGCAACAGAAGCTGAGTAAAGTTGCGCTGACTGCAGAGAGCCCGTCAGTTCTGGTGGAGTGTGAAGTCTCCTTCTCGTCAACTCCTTTCTCTTGTTCGAGCTAGGAAATGCCTGTATAAAGACTAAAAAAAGATTTCTAGATATAAATGGCTACAAAAATTCCCCAGAAACTGTCATGTAATTGCTAAAAGAGAACAAGTCTTAATTTTCTGACCACCCCCCCCCCCCAACCCCTGTGGCCTGCCAGTGACACTGACCCTTCCTTGTGTTTTGTAGCCAGGACCAGGCCAGCAAGGACACAGGGTGCCTTCCATGGTAGTCTGAGCCCCAGGGGAAAGAGCAGCTCGTGAGGCATAGTGGGCCCCACCAGGACCTGCCACTGCACACGGTTCCTTTGCCTCGTTTATTGTCGGTTCTGGCATTTCCTCTGTGCCCACACTCCTTGGGATTCCCCGTGTCTGTCAAACTCCACTCTTTGTCCTTATAGTGGCTCCTCCCCCCAGGTGGCATTGGGTGGACAGTGTTTCTGTAGTGAGCTTGTGAGTATCCTCAGACTGTCTTGCCATATTTCTTTGCCCACACTCGTATTGTGTTTGGGTGATCTACATTAACCACAGTCTGTAACCACTGGATTTCATAATCTTGCTAGGGAAAATCCCAAAAGACCACGCATCTGAATTTCCAACAGTGGAGGCATCTTTACTGCCACGCAGCCCTCCTGTGTATTTATCTTGTGACGATTTCCTGTCCTTTTCTCTCTGATCCTTGTTCTAAACCCTTTCTGTGATCTTCAGCATCTGAACCCAGTTTTACTACTTTACTGAGAAGATGGAGACCAATTAACACTTCTCAAGCTTTTTGCCTGAAACCTTCCTATAACTTTACTCATTTTCTCCCTCTTCCCTTTAGGTCCTTTTCCCCCTGTAGATCCCCTGTCCGTCTGACTCCATATCACTTGTGGCTTTAAATTCCATCTGTGTGCTGATGACTCAACAAAGAATTTCTCCTGCGTGGACATAAGGCTTTTCTGCCTTTTCTCTCCCTTTCCTTTCTCGCACATCCTCACCTTTGGGCCCATCTCCCCCGTCCCCCCCAGTCTGTGCCGGGACTGCCTGGTCCTGTTAGACTCAGATGTCTGCTTAGGGCTCCCTTTCACCGCTCGGCCGGACATTCCAGCTTGCCTGGATCCCACTGTTTCTCACTGCTGTGTTTCCCTTGGAAGCTAGCTGTGACCAGCTATTAGCTTCCTTTTGCTTCTCTCTCATCTCACAGGTCTACTGCCGACTTTCCCTTTAGCCCGGCTCCTAGCACTGCTGCTCTACTGTCCCAGCGTCACCCCGATTTAGACCCTTGCTACTGTCCCTGTCATCTGGTAGAGGAGAAGGCTTTCTGGTGATCTTTGGGCCTCCGTATCTATCCAGTTGCACTTCCTTAATCATCTTGTGTCCCCACTGGTCCCCATCTGGGCCTTTGCTTAGTTTGCTTCCCTTTATCCCTGGTCACCTTCCCTCTTCCCTGTCTCTTGTTCGGCCTCCCCCTTGCTCAACCAGTTTCCAAAGGTCCAGCTCAAATAGTGATACTACATAAAGCCCTTCCCTAGTTCCTCTGGATGGGACTGTCCTACACTTCCTTTGAACCCATGCACTTGTTAAGTCTTGTCTTTATTGTGCTGACGTATATCCTGTGTCCAGATACCTCTGAGGCACACCCTAGGTGCCTCCCAAGATCCTGAGGCTGTCTTACCTTCCTTCCCACCTGTCTGTCCCCCAGCACAGAGGATTCTTGCTCAGTAGTTTATGGAGTGAATGGTATTATTTCACGCTGTTTGCTGTATCTCAGAGAGGTCTTAGCTGGATTCTTTTTCATGATAAAGTCTGCGCTGGTAAAACCTTGTTTGCTCTCTGTTGGGATTTTGAAGCACTGCCAGATGTGACTTCATTATACCTTCTCTGCCCCTGTGACTTATTTCATGTGTACATTGCTGCATTTTCGTCACTTAGGAACTGTCTGGATGAGGGTTGGCATGATCCCTTTCTGCCAGACCTTTCAGGAGTAGAATTGAGGAGACAAAGCTTTTTCACTTCTTGACTCGGATCCTCCAGTAAAGGCTCTACGTGGATTTGTAAGTTTGGCCTTGTCTGTGTTCATTTCCAGCTCACACAGGGACTAGGAACTCCATATGGAAATCTGTAGCCCCACGTCTCTTAAGGGCCTTGGAAGGACTTGGAAAGTGAGATTTAAACATCCCTTTACAAGGCAAACTGAAATGCCATAAGCTCTTTGGGTTTAGTATCTCATCTCTGCCTGTACCCCTGTATTCAATAAGTGCTGATATTTATCTCACAGATGGTTCAGATTGGAAAGTCAGATTGCATGCTTCTAGGCAGCTCAGTGAGATGATAAAACTTAAGCAATAGTAGAAACAATTGCAAGAATCCTTTGAAGATAGGCAGTATTCCACAGATCTTGATTTAGAATAATGTGGATGATAACCTGAGAAATAAAATTATTTCCCGTGGTTTTCAGGAGGAAGTGGAAGGGGGAAGATAAATAATGCTTAGTCTTTATTGGCTTATCTCTTAATGATTCCTCACGGTTGCCAATAGCATTTACTGAAATAAACATTGTATGGGTAGTTGTTTACCTTGAAAAACTTGCTGCCTCTTCCTGCCTCACCTCATTTATTCTGCATGATAGGAGGAGGAAGAAGAGATATAATTATTTTCTTGAGTATTCCAGAGGTAGGGAAATGGTAATCTGCAATCCGCAAACACTTGATCCTTCCCGTCTAGAGCTGAGAGGCCAGAGCAGTAGAACTTCTGAAAGTCTTTTTGACAGAACTTTGGAGTAGAGTTCTCCTCTTTCAAATATGAATGTGTGTGAAACCAGAGATGCCATCACCCCAGATCACAAAGGTAATGCATCAGAAAACAATTTAAAGAAACTGGAAATGATTTTAATCCCATTTCTCTCATCTTTCTACTTCAAATGAGAATATATAAGATTTCTTCCCTTAGTGATTTTTTTTTTTCCTGCTGCCTTTCTGGTTCAGATTGCCATTGGAGGCGATCAAATATTTTATAGAAAACCTTAGGCCTTTTCTTCTTTCCACTCAAATCAGGGTTTTACAAAAGCAACAAAGTTGAAGGCAAACCACCCAGGCCCCGCATTACTTGATAGTACAGGGTATGGGCCAGATACACCTGGGCTTGAATCCTTCGTAAGAGCTGTTAGGACACTGTGCATTCAGCTTCTTTCAAACCCTTGGTTTCCTCATAAGCCTTATAGTGTGATAATGCCGAGGTGGTGGTTTTGAATCGAGGTAACTTACAAATAATGTCTGATTCAGTGCATGGCATGTAAGAGACACATAGTACATTATTCCTCCTCTACTTGTTGACAGAGTCGTGGACATTTAATAATCAGTCAAACTGAATCCTGGAGAAATGCTGATGTTTCAGCTGAAAGTATTGGTTCTTTGATTGGCTAAGTATCACCCAACTCCCTGCTCCCTTACCTCTATTACCCATTGTTTCAATGTCACGGCTACTCTAGAGACTATAACAACGCTGACTTGTGGTGTGCACTAGTGGGCGTTGACTTCTTTCAGGAAGAGGAAACATTTAAGCTCTAGCTCATTCCCTGCTTCACTTTTTTAGACTTACTTTCGATTGCTCCTCTGGCCTCCTTTTCAATGGAACCATGTTCCTTCTATTTGAATAAATCCGTTTACTAAATCCATTTAGTATTTCTTTTTGGTGTTATTCTTTCTCATGTTGGGAATTGGTAGAAAGTGTACTTATTTTGCTATCTTTTTAAAAAGAGTACATCTTCTGTATATAGAATCAAGTTGGTAGTTGTTTTCTTTTGTTACTTTAAAGATGGTGCTGTATGATTTTACAAGCATTGTTTCCATTGAAAGTCAGCTTTCATTTCCGTAGTTGCTACTTCTCTGCCTTTTGATAGTTTTATGGTGTGCTATACCTAAGTGAGACTTTTTCTGCTTATGGTATATGACACATCTTGCTCATATAGCATGTTGTCTTTTCAAGAAATATTCTAGCTGTTATCACTTCAAGAATTAATTCTGTCTAATTCTGTTTCATTCATTCCCTCTTTTTCCTCCTCGGACAATAACATGTATGTTAAATCTTTTTATTGTGTCTCATTCATTTCATAGCCTTCTATTTTTTTATCCTTTTTTTTATATCCTGGACTTAAGTTTGGATTATACTTACATGGCCTTATTCCACATCGAATCAGTTATCAGACTCAATCTGTTACTAGACTCATTGTGTGAGCTCTTAATTTCAAATATTGTAATTTTTAGGTCTAGAATTTTAGTTGGATAATTTTGATAGATTCCAATTTAGAAAGTGAAATTCTGATTACTGTTTATCATAGTAGTTTTATTGTACATGTTGGATAACACCAATATCTTGATCTCTGTAACTCTGTTTCTTTTGCTTGTTTTTTTCTCTTTTTTAGTCATTTGGTTCTATTATGTCTGGTCAGCTGTGATTGAATACTGGAAAAAATGTAGAAGCTCTGTGTGTTATCTTCTTCATGGAAGGCCAGTAGAATAAGAGGCTGTCACCCTAATCCAGTGAGGAACTAAGATGTTTCTTATTAGAATGCATTTCAGTCTTAATATGTAGAAGTTATTTTTCATCCTTGTTCTTATTGTCAGGTCGTATCCTCCAGGATGGTAACTTAAAATCTCAGTGCTTACTACAATGTGCCTTCCTTTGTGGACTGAAAATTCTAATGTTTGCTTCTTCACTCTGTGGTATGGTTGAAAATTTGGCTTAAATTTTCAGCCTGCTAGTGTTTGTTTTCTGTTCGGTCTCTTAAGCCCCTACTCTTGATGCGTCTTCCATGGTACCATTTTCCTTCAGGAGAAAAAGCTTACCCAGCTAAGTTCTCTGGTTTTGTTCGTGTAGGATCTTGGCTTCTCAGATCCTGACTTTTTGTGTCCCTGAACTTCAGTGTTGTGTTCTTGGCCCACAGAGATGCTGGAAACTCTGAGTTACTGATTTCTGCTTGGTCTCTGGCCTACACCACAAAGAAACTTCTCTAAAGAAAAAGCAGTGGACCGTGTTGGGTCTCTCGCTGTAATTCAGTGATCTTGACCCTTTGAACCTGTCTCGGTCACGTATCGTGTGCACCCTTAGTCTTTCCCTGTATTTTAACCATGTTCTCTAGTGCGAGGGTGCTGAGACGGAGGCTTGATTTCACACAAGGAGCTTTTTTTTTCTTAGCAGAAAGCAGAAAATCTGAAAGACATCTCAATTATTGGTCTTGCAAAATTTATACCTACTTCACTTCCCAGCAATATTTAAGGCAGTTTACAATGAAATACACATACGTTGAGAATCTTAAAGTAATGCAAAAGATCAAAAGCAGGGAAAGCAGAAAGAGATATAAAAGGGAGACAATTTAAAAAAAATTTAAACTGGCTTTTTGTAGTTGAACGTAAGATTTAGTACTGATCTTCCGTAAAGCTGAGGCAAAAAGAGAAACAGGAGCGTGTGTTTGCGGAGGCCAAAGAATGCGTGGAAGTGGGGGTGCAGAGCGGTGAAGTTAGCAGTGATAAGTGCATTAGATGTTTTCTTGCTGGTATTTTGTTTTTGTAGGCTTTGGTAAAGATTTTTAAAATAGGAATTAGGAGGGGTAGGATGTTTTGAGTCTGGTCTAATTAAGGCATTACAACATGACTGAGTGTCTTAGTTACGTACTCGTTTTGAAGGAAAAAAATAGATTAAGCCATAATTTTAAACTATGACTAATTGAAGACTTTTTCTTGGTATTACTGTAAACAGAACTCGTACCATCCCACTGACCTACATCCCCAGCCCATTTTTAATTTTGATTTTTAAAACAGGGTCTTTCTAAGTTGCTTAAGTGAAGACATTTTGTGATACTGGGAATTGAACCCAGAGCCTTCACAGAGAACTGTATCCTACATACACATATTTTTTTCACAGAGAACTGTATGCATACATACATATATATTTTTTGAGACAGTATCTTGCTAAATTATCAGACTGTACTTGAATGTATGATTCTCCTGTATCAGTATCAGTCTTCCAGAGTGCTGATATTGTAGAAGTATGCCACAAAATGTGGCTTAAAGATATTTTTGTTAGAAACTACGCCAGCTTGGTTCAGGTACAGAAGTGTTTGGGACTCTTAATTTGAAACACTGTTACAAGTTGGAAAACTAGGAGAAACATTTCCTTTCCTTTTTCTTCCGTTATCAGCCATTACAAAAGTTTTGACAAAGACTAGCAATATTTAGCTATGTAGATATTCTTTTTGATTTGAGAAGAGCCATATGCTTTATTTTTTACAAGTTTTATTTATTTTTAAGTATCGCTCACTGTTATTTAACAATATTAAGGAAATCTGTACTAAATACCAGATTGCTGATGGCAAGTTGAAATTCTGTTACCAAAATGAGAAATTCTTGATTTCCAAGGATGAAGGGACATCCTGGTTCTGCATGCAAGACATCGCTCAGGTTTATGTCTTTTCAGATTAGAATTTGATCTTTCAAGCATCTGTTCATATCTGCCGTATTTTTCCCAGCGGCACTATAACATAGCCGTTGTCGAAGGCACTTTTGCAGGTTGAGCTGGAACACGAAGGAGTACCTGAGTGATCCCAAGGGTTTGAGGAGGTGGCGCCAGAGCTACCTCCTGCAAGAGAGTGTGTGGAGAAGCAGTCCAGTCAAAGGACGCAAAGAGCAGTGGCCTTGGAGCACCAGAGGGCATGGCATTTCCAGAGAGTGAAGGTGATATATTATTCATCTATTCATTTAGCAGATAATGATTGAACAGCTGCTGTGTACCACATCCTGTTCAAAACACTAGTTTCGGCAGTGAACGAAATACACAAAGATCATTGCTCTTGTGGGTCTTAAGTTCTAGTGAGAGGAGACAGAATACACAACTGTAAAAATGTATACTTGCACATAACATGCATTAGTGATAAGTTATGAGAGAATTTTAGCAGGAACAAGAATGGAGGGGAACTTAATCAATTTTTGGGTTTTCAAGAAACGTTGTGCAAAGAAGGCAATATTGGAAGAAAGATCTGAAGCTGATAAAGGCGCTAGAGGAATGAATATTCTGGGCTGAAGTAGTGTGCAAAGTCCCTGAGGTTGGAATGGATTTGGCTAGTTCATACAAACCTTGGGAGGGATGCGTAGCTGCGTAGAGTGGAGGGAGAGGAACAGATGTGCTGTCCAAGAATCAAGAAGAGCCAGATCCTATGAAGCCTTGAGGGCCCCGGAAAGGATTTTGGCATCTGTCTGGGTGAAATGGAGAATGGTTAGAGCATTTTGAGCGGGGCGCAATATGACCTAAGCTTTTAAGGTCACTTTGCATCGAGAGGTAAGCCAGGAGACAGGGTGCTGTTGCAATCATACACGTGAGAGATGGTCGCTTGGACCAGAGTTGTGCAGTGGGCTGGCTGAACAATAGTTTTTGGCACCTATAGATAGGCAGCCATCGAAGAGTTTTGCTCAGCAGGGTAACATAGGGTTTGTGTGTTAAAAAAGATTTTGGCGACTGTGTGGAAGAAGGATCCAGGAGTTGAGGCAAGGAGCTAGCTTAGTTTCCAAAGCTCCAGTCTTTAGACTAGAGACAGAAATCTCACAGACGTGCAGGCTCATGTCTGAAGGCCTGTAAGCCAACTTCTGGACAATGGATAAAAATAGAGAAGATTTAGAGATTTGGAAATTTCTAGGAAAACCTTGCCAAGGAAACAAGGTAAAAAAGATTGGTGCAAACTACTCTAGAGGTCTCATACCTCGCCAGTGTATGACTTGCCGAGCACTGTCTCCCATACCTGCGAATGCATCAGTTACCTTACTCAGTCCTTACCCAGCTGGGGACGGGCGCCGATGGGCAGCTAAGCAAGGCCTCTGTTTCATGGATGAGGGAGCTTGGACAGAAGACTCAGCTGCCCCACAGGGTCTCCATCAGAATGATTTTTTTCTTTTTTTACCCTCATTTTTATTAATACATGTATGCGATACAGAATGTTAACAGTGAACTTGTGATATACATATCAATTTTACAGTCCCTTCCCATTATTGCCCCTTACCTCCCCCATGTCCCCTGACTCCCACTATCACACCCGTTTGTTCTACAGAATGCCTATATTCTGGGCTTTCCAAATCAGAGAAACCATGTGATATTTAACATATTTAACCTTCTGCATCTGACTCACTTCACCACTCAAATCACCACTCTTTAGCTTAGCTTCCCACCCCTAAAATGCACTGCAGTGGACTCTTCCTGGGTCCAGCACAGCCCTTTATTGTGACAATTTGCTGGAAGTTCTTTTTTTTATATCTTAGTATATCATTGTATCTTTTCCAAAGTTTCACTTCTTTATCAAAATATTCCTTCATATCTTGCATTTCCTTATTTACCCCAGACAACTTTTTATTTGTGGCTTCTATATGCTCAGTGAGCTTTGTATTCATGAGGACCACTGTTTGTTTAGTAAGTTCCTCTTTAACCCCTCTGATCATTGCTGGCATTTCTTTGAGGATATCTTGTTTGAACTGAATATTTGAATCATTGATTTGCTTTTTGGCTTTTTTTCTCTATGAGTTCCACTGTTTCAGGGCCCATGACATTAGTTTCGGGGGTCTCAGGCGTCTCTGTGGGTGTCCTGTTGCCTTGTCCTCTTCCAATGTTTCTGCTGTCGAGGGACTTCACTTTAAAGGCCTAGCTGAGTGGTTTCTTTGAACAGCTATGAGGGTGTGTGTTGGGGTTGGAACTGAAATTCCTCTGAGTTCTGTACTGGCAGTAGGCAGCGAGGGAGGACCTGCCAGCTCGGTGGCTTCTGAGTTTTCATGATCACACCTGGACTCTCCAGGAAAGCTCTCCTGCCTGTCCTGGCTTTACTGTCCCTAGGGTGGGGCTCTCCACCCTCAGAGGTGCTCCCACTGCACTGGAGCTGGTCAGGAGGTTAATGGCCTTTCCCTCCTCTCTGCATCTGTCTCTTGTGCCAGTTTCTTCCTAGGCACTGTTGAAGAATGGCCCCAAAGACCTTGGTGTGCTCTTCTGAGCTTTCTTTTACTCTAATCAGTTCAATCTTGGGTCCCCCCCCCCCTTTTTTGATGGCTCCTGCTTACGTCACTGCCTCTTAACGGCTGCCGAGCGCTGCTTCTGGTCTAGGCCCCAGGAGGCCTTTTCTAGGGGAAGCTCTCAGGGCCTTTGCAGCTTGCAGTTCCCACCTGCTCGTTTCTGGAGGCTGGGGCTACCAGCTGCTGTCAGTCTGCAGAGGCTCTGGCTGGGCTTTCCTCCATCTGCAGATGCTAGGGGCTCGCTGCTGTTCGCAGTAGGCTTCTTGGGCTGCTGTTTACCTTGGGGTTATGGGCTTCCTGTGGCCTTCTTTCAGTTGCTGGGGCACTCCCCAGGTACATTAAACAGATGTTTTTTGACTATATTCTCGACTTTTTAAGTGGGTTCACAAGGAGACATTGTGCAGCGCTGTTACTCATCTGCCATCTTGACCAGAAGTTAAAGCCCTTCTGAAAGGTATCGTCAGAAGACTCAGAATTTTCTGGTCCTCTCTAAACTTAAATATAAAACATGAACACCTGTTTTTCCTGTGATGATAATGGCTCCAGAGAGTGGGCCTCTGCTGGGTGGAAATGTGTATTATTTCAGTTCTCTTTGAGTTGTCAGTGACAGAAATTAGCTTAAGAACCATTAAGTGGAGGTGAATAGAATTGCAAAAACCTGAAGTGTTCAGGGAAAGAAAGGTGTGTACATGTGTACCTGTGTATGATATCAGAGTGTGTGCCACTCGTACAGAAGGCATGGCACCGGTATAGAGGGGTCATAGGACTGCCACAGCTGCTATAGTGTCCCAGGGGGTGGTTCTCCACTTCTGTGGTTTCAGTGTTGGTGTGGATTTCTTCTGTAGATGGCCTCCCCCTATGGTCAGGAGGGCTGCCTGTGCACAGCTTCAAAGTAAACCATCTTGGGCTGGAGGAATGGCACAGTGCTGAAAGTGCTTGCCTTGCAAGCCCAAGGGTCTGAGTTCAGTTCTCCAGCATTATGTAAATCTGGGTGTGGTGGCGCATGCCTGTAATCCCAGTATTTGGGAGGCTGAGGCAGACCAGCCTGGGCTAAAGAGCAAGACACTGTCTCAGAGAAGGAAAAGTAAACTGTCTTTATATAGTTTTTTTTTTTTTTGATTCCATGGAGGCAGAATAGCTTTTAGAGAAGCTTCAGCAAAATACTAGAATTCTTTTTTTAAACCTGATTTATTTATTTTTTATTTACGTATCACCTCCCTTTTCCCTTCCCACCCTCTCACTCCACCTTTCCCTTTCCATAATGTCCATCTTCTTACTTCTGTACTTTTTACTGTTTTATGGCTTGACCTTCTCATGTAAGAGACCACATGACATTTAACTTTCTGGCTCTGATTCACTTTGCTGAACATAATGCTCTCCGGGTACATCCGAATGACCCAAATTTGTTATTCTTAATGGCAGAGTAATATTCCGTTGTGTCTGTACACCACATCTTCTTTATCCATTCATCTGTACTTGGGCATGTTGGCTTCTTTCAAGATTTGACTGTAATAAATTGTGCTTCTATAAACATGGTGTGCATGTATCACTGTATCACTATTTATGATGACTTTAAGTCTTTTGGGAAGATACCCAGTGGAAGTGTAGCTGGGTCAAATGGGACGTCAATTTTCAACTTTCTGAGAAATCTCTACACTGCTTTCCATAGTGGTTGTACCAGTTTTCAGCTTCACCAGCAGTGTGGGAGGGTTCCTTTTTTCTCACAGCCTTGCCAGCATTTGTTTTTTGAGTTCCTGATAGCAGCCATTCTTACTGGCATTAGATGGAACCTCGGGGTTGTTTTAATTTGCATTTCTCTGATGGTTAGAGATGTTGAACATTTTTTGTGTATTTATTGGCCATTTGGACTTCTTCTGATAGCTGTTTATTCATTTCAAATTCTCATTTTTTGATTTGGTTCTTTATTTTAGAAGGTCGACTTTTTTTTTTCCAGTTCTTTGTATATTCTTGATAAGAGTCCTCTGTCTGAGGAATAGCTGCTGAATATTTTTTCCTGTTCTGTGGGTGCTCTCTTCACTCTGTTAGTTGTTTCCTTGGATGTTCAGGAGATTTTAAATTTCATATAGTCCCATTTGTCAATTCCTGGTGTTATCGCTTGTGCTTTGGGTATTTTATTGAGAAAGTCCTTGCCTATGCCTTTATCTTTGAGGGTTTTGCCTACTTTTTCTTCAAACAGGCTCAGTGTTTCTGTTTTAATGTCCAAGTCTTTGATCCATTTGGATTTGATTTGGTGCATGTTGAAAGTTGTGGGTCTAGTTTCAATTTTCTGCATGTGGTTAGCCAGTTTTCTTAGCACCATTTGTTAAAGGGGCCACATTTATTTAATCCAGTGTTTATTTTTGGCCCTTTGTCAAAGCTCAGATGGCTGAAGGTACCTGGGGATGTTTGGGCATCCTCAGTTCTATTACATTGATCCATCTGTCTGTTTTTGTGCCAATTTCATGTCATTTTAATCACTATTGCCATGTTATATAATTTGATATCTGGTATTGTGATGCCTCCTGCTTTTGTTTTGTTGCTTAGAATTGTTTTGGCGATTCTTGGCCTCTTGTGGTTCCATATAAAATTTCAGGTCCTTTTTTCCAGTTCTGTAAACAATGTTGCTGGTGTCTTGATTGGAAGTACATTGAATCTGTGTATCAGTTTAGGTAGTATAACCATTTTGATAATGGTGGTTCTGCCTATCCAGGAACAGGGGATGTTTTCTATTTTCTGAAATTCTCTTGTTTTTTTTTTTAAGTGTACTATAGTTCTCTGTATAGAAGTTCTTTACTTGCTTTGTTAGGTTGATTCTAGGTATTTAATTTTCTTTGAGGGGACAGTGAATGGAATTGTTTCCCTAATCTCTTTCTCTGTGTTTTCATTATTGTTGTAGAGGAATGCTACTGATTTTTGTGTATTGATTTTATCCTGCAACCTGCCTGAGATTGTTTATCAGGTTTGAGAGTCTTATGGTAGTTCTTGGAGTCCTCTTTGTAAAAGACGTAAAAGATCATGTCATCTGCAAATATAGATAATTTGACTTCTTCCTTCCCTACATGTAGTTCCTTTATTCCATTCTCTTGCCTGCTTACTTTGGCTGAGGTTTCAAGCACTGTTAAATAAGAGTGGTGAGAGTGAATACTCTTGTCTGTTTCTGATTTGAGGGAAAATGCTTTCATTTTTTTTCCCCCCTTTAGGATGATGGTAGCTGTAGGGTTGTCATAAATTGCTTTTCTCAGCTTGAGGTAGAATCCTTCTATACCTATTTTCGTCAAAGTTTTGATCAGGAAGTGCTGCTGTATTTTGTCAAAGGCTTTTTCTGCATCTGTTGAGATGATCATGTGGTTTCTGTCGTTCCTTTTGTTGATGTGATGTATTACATTAATTAATTTGTGCATGTTGAACCAGCCTTGAATCTCTGGGATGAAGCCAACTTGGTCGTTGTGTATGATCTTTTTAATAATTTGTTGCATTCTGTTTGCAAGTAAATTATTGAGGATTTTTGTGTCAATATTCATTAAGAAAATTGGCCTGCAGTTTTCTTTCTTTGTTGAGTCTTTGTCTGGTTTGGCAATCATGATACTTACTTCCAGGGAGGAGTTGGACCGTGTTCCCCTCTTTCGTTTTCATGGAAGAGTTTAAGGAGCATTGGCACTACCTCTTCCCTAAAGTTCTGATAAAATCCTGCGGTGAATCCATCAGGTCCTGAGCTTTTCTTTCTTTGTAGGTCCTTTATTATTGCCTCAATTTCATCCCTAATTATTGCTCTATTCATGATTTTAATATCTTCCAGGCTCAATTTTAGTATATCATATGTGTCAAGGAATTTGTTTCTTTTGAGTTCATGAATTTGTTGGAGTATAATTTTTCAAAATAGTTTCTTATAATTCTCTGGATTTCATCAATGTCTGTTGCGATTTCATCTTTTTTCATTTCTAATTGCATTGGTGTAAATTTTTTCTTTCCTTTTATTTAATTTGGCTGGAGGTTTCTTAATCTTATTTATCCTTTTGAACAACCATCTCTTTGATTCATTGATCTTTTATGTTGTTTTTTAGTTTCAATTTCATTGATCTCTGCTCTGATTATTTTAATTTTCACCCTTCTACTACTTTTTGATTTGATTTGTTCTTGTTTTTAAGGACTTTGAGCTGCATCATTAGATCATTAGATTGTGGTATTTTTTTATATGTGCACTAATAGCTATAAATTTCTCTCTTCATACTGCTTTCATTATGTCCCACAGATTCTGAAATTATGTACTTATATTATCATTTGACTTTAAGAAGTTCTTGATTTCTTTCTTAGTTTCTTCTGTGATCCATCCATTCCTTGTTCAATAATGTATTATTTAATCTCCATGTGTTTGAATAGTTTCTATAGTTACTTTGGTTTTGATTTGTAGTTTTATTCCACTGTGATCTGAAAGTATACAGGGAATGACATGAATTCTTTTGCATTGATGTAAGCATGTCTTATGTCCAAGGATATGGTCAATTTTGGAAAAAGTTCCTTGTGCTGCTGAGCAAAAGGTGTGTTCTGTTGGTGTTGGAAAGAATAGTCTGTAGATATCTTGTAAGTCCATTTGCTCCGTGGTGTGATTTATCTCTGATGTTTCTTTGTCGATTTTCTGTCTGGTTGCAAGAGTGGGGTACTGAAGTACCCTACTATGATTGTACTGGGGCCTATTTGGTCCTTCATGTCCAGTAGTTTCTGTTGTATATAACCGGGTGTGTCTAAATTGGGTGCATATATGTTTATAATTGTAAGCTCTTCCTATTGGTAAAACAGTAAATACTGATCTCCTATGTCTCTTCTGATCTGCTTTGGTTTGAAGTCTGTCGTGTCTGAGAATAGTATAGCTACTGCTGCTTGTTTTCGGGCTCCGGTAGTATGTAGGGTTACTTTCCAGCCTTTTACCTTCAGTCTGTGTGTTTCTTTGTGAGTGAAGTATGTCTCTTGCAGACCACAAATGGTTGGTTTTGTTTTTTGATCCACTTTGCCAGTCGTCGTCGTCGTCGTCGTCGTCGTCTTCTTCTTCTTCTTCCTCTTCTTCTTCTTCCTCTTCTTCTTTTTTTGATTGGTGAGTTAAGACCATTAGCATGGAGAGTAAATGTTCTCAGGTTTTTACTGAATCCTGTCCTATGCTTCTATTGTTGCTTCTTTGCTTTTTCTTTTTGTTATACTTTCTCTTTAGCTGTCTCCTTTCCTCTATATTCTTTGGTGTTGCCTATGTCTCCGTCTCTCTCTCTCTAAGTTGCCTTCAAGCATTTTCTGCAGTACTGGGCTAGTGGCTGCGAATTTCTTTAGGGTTTCTTGGTCGTGAAAAATTTTTACTTCCCTTTCAACTTTTAGGATAATTTTGCTGGATACAACAACCTGGGTTGACACTGTTGTCTTTTAAAGCTTGAAAGATTTTGCTCTAGGCTCTCCTGGCCTTTAAAGTTTACACTGAGAAATCTGTGGTGATTCAAAGGGGTTTGCCTTGGTAAAATAATGTCTGTTTAATATTCTTTCTCTATGTTGGATTTTTGAGGTTTTGATTATGTTATGTTATATTATGATGAGTTTTGTTGCTGGTTGAGGTTATTTGGTGTTTTATAAGCTTCTTGTACCCGAATATCAATTTTATTTTCTAGATTTGAGAAATTTTATTGTATGAATTCATTGAATAAATTCTTTATGCTTTTGGTGCTGTCTTCTACTCTTTCTCCCACTCCTATAGTTCCGAAGTTGGTTCTTTTTGAATCATCCATCAGCTGTTGTATCCAGCTACTTTGCTCATTTCTGATTTGCAGTCCTGCCTAATTATAGCATTTGTTTCCTTGGTCTTGTCTTCAAGATCTGAAATTTTGTCCTCAGTGTTCTAGGTAACTTCCCTTGCTTTCAAATATATTTTTCACATGCTTAATTTCAGTTAGATTTCTTTTCAGAATTTCTGCTTCTCTATCAAAGTGTTCCTTATTTACCTCAGCTGGCTTTTAGTTTGTGGCTTCTACATGCTCATTAAGTTTTGTATTCATGAGGACCACTATTTGGTTTGTAAGTTCTTCTTTAAGCACACTGATCACTGCTTGCATATTTTAAAAGAATATCTTGCATGATCTTGCTTATTGGCCTTTTGATTTCTTTCATATGAGTTTCACGATTTCAGGGCCCATGACATTAGTTTCTGGGGACTCACGAGTTTCTGTGCTTTTCCATGTTTCTATTGCTGAAGGACTTCACAATAAAAGCCTAGCCAAAAGATTTCTGTGAGCAGGTATGAGGGTATGTGGGGGGAAGCCAAAAGTCCTCTGATTTCTGTACTGGGAGGAGGTAGTGAGGGAGAATTTAACAGTCCCTTGGCCTCTGAGGTGTCTTGTGCCCCACCAGGCCCTTCAGCTAAGCTCTCCCACCTGTCCTGGCTTCCCTCCCCTGATGGTGGGGCTCTCCACCCTCAGAGGTGCTCCCACTACCCCCTCTCCATTTCTTCAGGAGGTTGGTAGCCTTTTTATCCTCTCCTCAACTGTCTTGTCTGCCAGTTTCTTTCTGAGTGTGCCCGTCTGAGCCTTCTTCTACTTTAAACAGTTCAGGCTCAGGCTCTTTTTTTAATTTTATTTTTTAAAATAAAATAGCCCCTGCCTATTCCACTTCCTGCTTCTTCTAATCCAGTCCAGGCTCCAGGGGCCTGTTCTAGCGGAAGACGTCAGTGGTTTGCAGCGTGCAGTTGCCACGGGCTCGTTTCTGGAGGCTGGGGCTACCAGCTGCTGTCAGCTCCACTTCTGGATCCCCGCTTACCTCAGCCTGAGGGTCTGGACTCTGGGCAGGCGTTCCTTCTTCTCAGATGCCGGTCGCCCAGCGGCTTGCAGTTGCCCTGTGGTGGCTTCCTGGGCTGCCATCTATACCCGCTTCCTCCACACATGCTTCTGATGTTTCTTGGGGATTTCTGATCTTCCCGTTGCCTCCTTTCACTGGTTATGGTGCTCCTCCCTCTCTTAGCTACCCAGAACAGGCTGTTTTTGACAGTAATATCAACATTTCAACTGGGTCGGCAAGGAGACATTGTGCAGCGCGGCTGCTTGGCCATCATCTTGCCCAGAAGTCTCATAACCAGAATTCTGATTGAAATGATCTAAGCCTCAGTGTCCCATCTCTGGGACCGGAGGTGCACAGTCAGCCCCTCTTAGGGTAGCTAAGGATCCCTGGGCTAAGGCCACACAAGTCTTCTGAGTGCTTGCAGGAAATAGTGGTTGTGAGGTATTGTGTCCCCCTGGAGGCACTGGTTTACATTAGGGAAAAGCTGCCTGTTCCTGGTTATTCCCAGCGGTACTCGAGTGGGTTCTGCTATTTCTGCAAAATGATGCGTGACCGATACTTCTTCTGATTTACCAACTTCAATTTAATTTTTGTTTTAATTTTAAAGATAGGATCCCACTGTGTTGCGCAGGCCGACTTTGAACTGCTGGGATCAAATAGTCCTCTTGACTCAGCCTTCTGCGTCGCTGGGAAAACAGGACGTCACCACACCCAGTGGTACTTTAACTTTTTTTTTGCAGTCCTGGGGATGGACACCTGGGCCTTGTACTTGCCAGGCAAGCGCTCGGCCACCAAGGAGCATTCCTAGCCACACTATTTTTTAGGAAAGTGATGTGGCTTAAGGTTTGCCAGTTTTTCTGAGAGCAAGAGTTTAGTCTGAACCTGCCCGTACCTGGCTGGGAGGAGAAGGCGACCACACTCTGCTCAGAACCGTGTAGTCGCACGTCACCAGTTCTCTTGTATTTACTTCTTTTTCCCTTGTTAAGGGATATAGTAATGAGTGGAGAAAACAAGAGGTAGCTTTTAAAAATGTTCGTCAACTTTTCTTTTGACCCAAATTTAAACATTAGGTTTTCATTATAATCTATTACTCATAGGCCTTCGTTTATTTAACAAAATACTGTATGATAAAATAGAATTTGCTCTTTACTAAATGCAGTCTGCTTTCAGAAGTTCCGTCTTAAAAAGCACACACTTCTGGTCATAACTACCATGAATTTATTTCATAACCCACTAATGGATGACAACTCAGAGTCTGAAAAATATTAATTAAATCAGTGAAAAGAGGCCATTGTGGTGTATTAGTTTACCGGAGCTGCCACAAGGTGCATAAAATATAGCTTAATGTGGCACGAATCCCAGCCTTTTTGGCACCAAGAGCTGGTTTGGTAAGAGACAAGTTTTTCCGTGGGCCAACCTCAGATCCACCCGGATCATCAAGCGTTAGATTCTCGTGAGGAGCGTGTAGCCCAGTTCCCTTGCGTGCACATTCACGGCAGGTCTGCGCTCCCGTGAGCACCTTAGCGCTGCTGCCAGTAGGACAGGGGATGGAGCTCGGCTGGTAGCGGAGTGGCGAGGGGCAGCGGTGAATACAGGTGAAGCTTGGCTTGCTGGCCTGCTGCTCGCCTCTGCTCGGTGGCCGTTTCCCTGCACACCCTCCCCCTCACCCCCGTCCGCCCCCTGGACAAGAATGGGGGATCCCTACCTTAACAGCAGAATCTTTCTGTGACAGTTGTCTAGCCCAGAGTGCAGGATTAAGTCGTCAGCGCAGTCAGCTCCTGAGGGCTGTGGAAAGAATCTGGCGCGTCTGCTGGTGTGGTGGTGGCAGTTCTTTGGCCTTCCTTGGCGTGTAGATGTGCCCTCTCATCTCTGTCTTTATTGTCACATGGTGTCCTCTGCGTGTGTCTGTCCAGATGAATTTCTTTCTAAGGATACCATTCGTACCAGGCCCACCCCTGTCTCTAGTGTGACTGACGAGTGAATCCGTTTCCTGGAGAGGCGTGGGTGCTATTTGTTCCCCGTAGGTGGGCTCGGCAGCCAATTGGCCAAGGTAACGATGATGACACCAGCGTCCCACTCGCCCCACCGGTGAGTTTATTGGGGTTACTCGCAGCAGTACGGGTGAGGAGCTGCTTGCAAAAGCACCGCTGAAGGGATCCTCACAGTAGCCCGGACGAGAGGTCACACGCAGGCCTGTGCGCGCCTTGGAAGGGCCCACCTGAGCCCAGGAGACCCCAGAAGTGGCACGCTGCCACCTGAGGCTCTCCAGCTGCCACTTTCTCTCGCCACTTCTCAGCAGTCGCCGCCTTTGCCCTCACTGGCTCCGTGCGCTCTCTCCGTGCTCACAGTCTCCCTTGGGCCCGCCTCCGGCCCAAGCACCCAGTGGGAACGGTGTCCATCAGACCTGAGAGTGTGCGCCAGGTGCTGAGGGGCACGATGCCAGTTCGGGTTCCCCGCACTGGAGGGCACGCCCCGTACACCGTGTACTGGAGGGTGTGAGCGGACAGTGGCTACAGGGCTCCCTGCCCTGAGGGTTCTACCTAGCCCTTGCTGCTGTGTGCACCTGTGCGGTGTCCCCTTCTCTGTCCAGGAGGGTGGAAGACCAGTGATTTTATCATAGCTTAACAAATTAGATCCACAGTCACGCTATTCCCAAATAAGGTCACATACTAAGGCACTGAGGCTGGGACCTTTTGAGGGGGGGGACACAGTCCGTAACAAATTATAAAAACATAAAGATGACAATAACTATTTGAAATTCTCATTTAATTGAGCCCTTATTATGTGGTAGATTCTTTCTTCAGCTTTATTTTTTTTAAACAACTGCAATGAAACCATCTGCCCTGTTTCATAGTTGAAAAAACTAGAGGTAAAACCTGCTCTACTTGATTTCAGAGCCCTTGACTTACCCTGGCGGGTGCCTTATTGCTAAACCTGTTCACAGAATCTGCCTCTCTCCCTTTTCAGTCTTGGGGCTTGAACTCCAGAGTCTTCATTCCGAGCTGTATCCCCAGCACAGTTTTTATTTTTAATCTGAGACAGCGTCTCACTAAGTTTCTAAGTTGCCCAGGCTGGGCTTGGGCTTTCCTTCCTCCTGCCTCAGCCTCTTGGTGCTGGGATGACAAGCCTGTCCTACCAGGCCCAGTTACAGGGTGTTCTCAAGAAGGAACTGTACCTGGCCTTTTGTTCTGAATTGAAATGCTAAACACGCGTAGTAATCGCCATACAGGATCTTGCCAAAGTCCAGGACAAGGAGTCCTTCTGAAAGAACACATAGGTGCCAGATGTGTGGGCTACCTGTTCTCCATGAAGGGAATGCCAGTGAACCCTTGACTTTGCCCGCTGGCCTCTGTCCCCGGCAGCAAGCCACTGCATTCGTCACAATTCCAGTAACCACCCAGACCTCTTCCCCTCGTACCTCCCTTCCTCGTTCTGAATTTAGATCAGGGTGAGGACGAGGGAGAAGGAAATGAGCCAGAAAATAGAAAATTAATACTTGGTAGAATTGTCATATTTTAAAGTTAATTTATAGGCATTGTCAGATAACAGACGCTAAATCATTTTATCAGCAGGCCACTCTAGGATTTAAAAATTGGCATCCATCATTGTAAATTAAGTGTCAGGAGCCCCAGGGAATAGTCTCTAGGGATTAGGGTTGACATAGGGTGGGCTGAAATGTAAATACTGGATTAGCTGTGTCTTCTTCTTTCACACAGAACCTAGACTATTTCCACATCACACCGAACAGTAGGTGTGTTAAGCAGTAGCAGGGATAAAGCTGTTCAGGTCTGTGGCTAGCCTACGTTTGAAACTTGCCCTTTCTTCTTGTCAGTTCTGGGAAACTGTTGGTGTGAATCCTTGTTGCACAGTGGTGGTCCTGCCCGCGGTACTGAAGGCAGCTTGACTCCCCTCTGCAGAGGCCCATTTCCCAGTGGTTGGATGCTGCATGCTGCCCTTGGGTTTGCCACGGTCACATAGAGAGCATATTCTGCGACTGAAGTCCTGACTGTCATCTCTTGCAGGTCTTTGTCGTGGGCGCATCGTAAGAGTCCCCTCAGGGACACTGGTCCGAGTGGTAGGC
Organism: Ctenodactylus gundi; assembly: GCA_004027205.1. Taxonomy (NCBI): domain Eukaryota; kingdom Metazoa; phylum Chordata; class Mammalia; order Rodentia; family Ctenodactylidae; genus Ctenodactylus; species Ctenodactylus gundi. The sequence continues at coordinate 59,312 of PVKB01003650.1, read as the reverse complement.
ACTGAGCTGGTCATCCCTTGCAACGTCAGTGACTACGATGGCCCTAGCGAGCAAAATTTTGACTGGAGCTTCTCGCCCGCTGGGAGCAGCTACGTGGAGCTGGCGAGCACCTGGGAGGCAGGCTTCTCAGCCCAGCTGTACCACGAGAGGCTGCAGAGGGGCGACATCCTGCTGAGGAGAACCTCCAACGACGCTGTTGAGCTGCACATAAAGAACATTCAGCCCTCGGACCAAGGCCACTATAAGTGTTCAACCCCCAGCACAGACGCCACTGTCCAGGGAAACTATGACGCCACTGTGCAGGTTAAAGGTACTGTGCTCACATGGGTTTGCCACACGGGGCCAAACCTTTCTCTGCCACTCAGCTGCAGGTCACGTTGTCCAGAATCTTCATTTCCTACCTAATGGCATATAGTATTTTATTTGGTGAAGGCAGTGGATGAGCCAGGTGACCTCTGCTACCTCTTCTCTTCTGTCCATTGTGAGTAGCACGCAGCGTGGTGTGGTTGCGGAGAGCCCTGCCCTGGGGCTAGGCTGCCTGTTCCCAGCCCAACTCTTGGCTCAGCCACTTGTAGCCATAGGACCATCGGCATAATATATATGTCAGCTTCCTCCTCTGTACCACCATACCTACCTTAAAGGTCAGGTGCATTAACTTGAGCCAGGCCTTGGAGCAGTGCCATAGCAGACTGTCAGCAATTCATGACAGGAAGGTGATAGTTACTAAGGATAATGTGTAGGTTTATGGGAGTAGTAGCTTCTTCAAAGTTTATGTCTTTCTTTGTGAACTTTATAATTTAAGTACCTATTTGTACTAGAAGTAGCACGTGTTGTATGTAGAGATGGAGTGACATGATCACTGCTAGCTCATTGGCCAGCCTGTGCGGATAACCACATCTTGTGAGTCTGGAATATATTGGGTTTTGTTGTTTGGTTTGTCATTTTTTCCATCTTTCAAATCCTCTCAGACTTACAGATTCAATTCTCTGTACCCAATGAAGAAGATAGAGCAGGATATTTCCTTAATTTACACACGGGGAAATGGAAGAACATAGGTTAATTACTTGCCTTAAAATCACACAACTAATTAGTAAATGGGCAAGAACAAACCATTTTAATTTGAGGCTAACAAAATGGAAACATGATTGTTATTGTTGTTATTATTACTTAATTATGCATTTATTTGTACTCTGCCTTATTTCCAAAAGGATTTATATCTGGGCAGGAATGTAGGTGATTTTCAGGGAAGTAGAAAATGTACAAGAAGGTTCAGTTAGAGAGAGCTGAGTCAGCCGTTCAGTCCCACTGTAATGATTGGTGGAACCGGCGATATGTCAGATAGTGCTTCTCTGTAGAGACCCACGACGGAGTAAGGCAGCTGTGTCCACCGAGTAGGTATGAAACTGCTAATGTATCCCATTTACCTCTTCCGTTACCACTCACTTATTGCTGTCCAGAATCCTGAATGTGACTCTTAGAAAAGGAAGTCTCATACGGCATTCTTGCATTGGAGTTAAATGATACAGCGTATCATCTCTTCATTAGGTCGGATGCATACTTGTCTCCTCTGATTCTCATTTTGAGGACTGGAAGGGAGGCAGGAGGAACAAGGGTGGGTTTATCTCCACTCAGGATGACCATAGTAGAGACCAGCTGGCCTGCTGCCCATGTGGGGCCTCAGCAGGTGCTACATGTGGCCTAAGGTCTGTGTGGCCCTGACCTGTTCATCCATGTTTCAAGAGATAAACTGCCCTTCAGAACTGAGTCATCATGGCCAGACTCACAGACTCTTGTATGTTCTAAAAGGTCATTATATTCATTTTGATAAAGGGCTAGATCTATGGGATAAGTCTGTCTACAGATCTGTCAGTTATAGAATAGTCCCTTTTCAAGGATACTTAATTAACTTCTGAATGAGGAATTGAGGGAAACCCAAAGAAATTATGAATAGTGCTATTTGAGGAGTCCTTTATTCAGCTCAGAGATAAATCTGATGGATTTCCCTGCCCATTGGTAGAAGCCCCCTGACTGATTACCAAAGGACCAAAATTCATTGCCTTTGACCTCTTGCCGCGTTTGCTGGACTATGGAGTTGGCACCTTCTTCCAGTAGGCCCCAGGAGAGTGCACAGCGGAGACTTCCGCTTCTAGCGGCCTCTTCCCACCCTCTAGACACACTCTGCTGACCTGATCACTCCAGCGGCTTCCAGGTTATGAGCTTCAGGTAGCTGATGCCGTCCTTTGCCTTCTGCAGATGATGTTCTGTAATTCTTAGAAGCTTGCTTTATTTCCCTGAGCAGGCCCTGTGCCCTTAACCCATGGGATCATTCGGAGGTCATTTATCATGAGACTTTAACTTAATGAATTCTTGTGTTGACTCTGGGGAAGGTTCAGTTGTCATCACCTTTTTAGAAAATTAAGGCACAGCACCTTTTTAGAAACTGAGGCACAGAGTGTTGAAGTAATTCTCTAGACTGACAGGAGCACACGACTAAAGCTCAGCTTCCAAAGGGAGTCATCCCCTGCACCCCGCCCAAGTTTTAAGTTTATCTTTTCCACTTTATCTCCCATTTTATTGATGTGTATATATGAGACACGTATATTTACATTGAACTTGAGTATTTTGTGTGCATACATATTGTGTCAAAATTTCAGACCCCCTCTCCTTTTTGACATCCCCCCCCCACTGGTTCCCGAAGGGACTTTTCATTCATCACCCAGATTTAGCAGGTTGTTAGTGTTGTTTCTTACTATTATTTTTTTCCAAGTCAGAAAAGTCAGTGGAAATTATAGATGAGTCAGAATGAAGAAAGTTGTCCATGTGGGCATTAGAACAGGGAACGGAAGGGAGGGGTTATTTCTGGTAACAGCCAAAAGGCAGTAGCTGCTGGAAAATGGCTGGTGTTTCCCGCGTGGGGTTCGACAACGCGTGACCGCCAACTGATGTGCACTCTCCCTTCCTCCACAGTGCTGGCTGATGCCCTGCATGTGGGCCCCAACATGAGACCCCCGCCCAGCCTGAGCCTGCGAGAGGGGGAGCCCTTTGAGGTGCGCTGCATCACCTCCACCACCTCACCCTTGCACACGCACCTGGCGCTTCTGTGGGAGCTACACCGTGGTCCTGTGCGCCGAAATGTCCTGGCCCTCACCCACGAGGGCAGGTTCCACCCGGGCCCCGGCTACGAGCAGCGCTACCACGGTGGAGACGTGCGCCTGGACACAGTGGGCAGCGATGCCTACCGGCTTTCAGTGTCCCGTGCGCTGTCCTCCGACCAGGGCTCCTACAGGTGTGTCGTCAGTGAGTGGATTGCCGAGCAGGGTCACTGGCAGGAGATCCAGGAAAAGGCGGTGGAAGTCGCCACCGTGGTGATCCAGCCAACAGGTGAACTTCTGGAAATGATGTACTGTAGTTTGTCTTGTCTTGGTTTATAACCTGGGATGGTGTGACAGTCTAGGCGACGGAGTCCCCTCTGTTATGGCAAGGCTGGGTGTTCCTGCCTGTCCTCTGCACCCTGCTGGAGGTGAAGGGAGCAGGAAGATATTGATGGTTTGGGTTGTGTGAGTTATACGCCTGCAGTTTTGCACGGCAGCTGCATTTTTCAGAATTTGACCCCGTGGGCTGGTGTGCGCATACATCACAATAAAGTAGTTCTGCTGCTCAGAGAGGAAAAACAGAGCAGTAGCCCATAGTCCTTGTCCGATTCGGGTCCCATGTGGTGCTCAGGGGCATTTAAAGGGGATTTGCCCACACCTGCCTTAGTTTAATGGGGCTTTTGGTTGGGTTTTTTTGGTTTTATTTTTTGAGAGGTACTGGTAATCGTACCAAGCATGGTGCCGCTAAACTACATCTGCAGCCTCCTTAATTTTTGTTTCTTTTTTCCTTTCTTTAGGCAGGGTAGCCCAGCTGGCCTCGAACTCACAGCAGTCCTCCTGTGTCAGCCTTCTGAGTGCTGGGGTTACAAGTGTGTCACCAGCCCAGCTTATGGGTGCTGGGGAGTCCGACTCAGGGCCTTGTGATTGCTAGGCAAGCGCTTTAACCACCGTGCCATTCCTCTAGCTCCTGTTTGATTTTTTCTTAGTTGTTTTGTTTTATTTGATCTTACTTATTTTGCAGTGCTGGGGATTGAACCTAGGACCTTCCTCCTAAGCTGTATCCTCAGCCTTTCTTATTTTTTGAGGGTCTCGTTAAGTTGCTCAAGCCGTGCTGGCGCTGGTGATCCTCCTCTTTAGCTGTCCAGAGTGCCGGGGGTTTGGCGTGTACCGCCACACCCAGGTTTGTTTTGAGCGAGGGTCCTGCAGAGTTGCCCGCATTGTGCTTGACTTGCCGTCTTCCAGCCTCAGTTTCCCGGAATGCTGAGATGCCGCGTGTGCACCACTGCGCCGGGCTCTAGCTCTGTCGTGTGCGGGGGTTCCTGCGTCTTCGCGTCTACCTTTCTGCCCAGCTCCTGAGATATGTGCCTGACCCACACCTAAACTCCTTCTGCACACTGCGTCCTCTGGGCCTGACTTCAGGGTCGCCAGCTTTGCCACCCTGTGCAGGCTGGGCCTCCTTTTCCTTTGCGTGTCGTCTGCACCCTGGGAGCATCCAGCCCCGGATCTATGCGTGGAGTCCTTTGTCCTGTCATCTGTGACTCTGCCTTAAAAAAAAAACAATTCCAAGTACAAAAGTAGGAAATAAAATTTTGTAAAATGCATGTTAAACATGAAATAGGAGAAAGAAAATAAGACGAGTCCCTGTTGACTGTTCAACAAGCATCAACATAGAACCTACTGTTTGCTCAGTTTCCTCCTGGGCCCTGGGGTTTGGACACCCGGGGCACTTTCTCAGGCCCTGTGGAGCTTGAAGTCTTGGCAGAGACATTGTGAAGAAGAGCAGATTGGAGGGTAATGTCAGCGCTAGAGTGGATGGATGCACTTGATTTTCTGGGTGTCTGACATCTCAGAGTACTTTGCTTCTGTTGCGGCCGCCTCCTGTTCTGTAAACGGAGAAGCCCTTGGCTGGACTCGTTTCCTGCCTGGGAGTGTAAGAGTGTGGCTACTTGGTTCCTCACGTGGGAAAGAAAGCAAGAAACCGTGTGCACAGAGCGTGTTTTGTCCCCACGGAGCAGGAGTGTCCCGAGCACCGTCCAGTGCATTTATATCAGCACACTGCAACCGGATTTCGTAGGCGTGAATATGAGAAGATGGTGCCGAGCTTTGTGAGTGACTGACCGTAGAGGAGAGAAGCTGAGGGCCATGGTCCGCCCTGCCCCTCAGGCTGTAGAAGCCACTTGGCTCAGGTAGCCAGGTCAGCCCTGAGCAGGCGTGAGCTGTGTCGGATCTGCCGTCCGGAGCCTCAGGCTCTTCATCTCGCCCCAAACAGCTAGTGTAACGGGGCAGAAGGGTTGTGAGTTCTAGTTTCCTAGGAAGTTACAACTGTTTCACGCAGGGACTTCAATTGTACAGATCTTTTTAAAAAATTTCAGACACATCACAAAACCCACAATACCTAGTTAAAAGACTGGAGCGCTCTGTGCCTGTTAGGCAGGTAATAATGTCTACCTCTCACCCGAGACTACTGAGGATTCGGTCTGTTTCTGTGCTCTGGGACTCTCTGATGTTCTTTTGAAGCTGCAGATCCTGTCTTAGAGTTAGTGTGTCTCAATTCACAAAGTACAATACATGGGATGACAAAAACATACAATTACACTCATGTAATTATCAAAATAGTTGAAGACAAATTTGTTTTGCAGTAATATTATGCTCTTCTATTAACACATTAGTAATAAGAAATAATGACAGGCCTAACTACTACTGTAATTTCTGGGTAGCAATGAATGTAAACGATGTTTCAGGTTATTTTGCAACAAGTGTAATGTGATGTGACGTGAGAATATCGTGATTTCAATTGGGGACGCAGTTCCAAGAGATGTTCAGAGATGTTCTATTTCAGGGAAGGTTAATTTGAATAAATTTTTGAGGAAAAAAAAAGAAATTTTCTTTCATCCATGTTCACTGACTCCCTGAATTCTCTTTGAAGACTCCATTTCTCCATTTTAAGAACCAAACGGCTTGGATTATGGCCATTCCCTTCACAGCGACACTTGTACTGTCCAGAGCTGCTTGTGTACTCTGATCACACCCTTGTCCTAAGTGGTGCAGAGCTGCCGAGGTGGACCTCATGTAGGAGCACACTGCCCCTCATCGTGCAGAGATTTGGTTGATGCCAATCTTGGTGTTTAATTTGTGAATTAGGTTGTGTTCTGTGGAGGAAAGCGTGCCTCCCTTCAGGCTTTGTCTGAGTCCCCTGGTGGATTAAGAATCCCTAGAACCAGCTTGGTTTTTCCCTTTAACCTCTTTTATCCTGTGTCCTGGTTGAAACTCCCAGTTATAGAAAGTGTGGGGTCCATGGTTAGTGAAGTGAGAACATGTTTATTTAACCACTTGCACATAGAAAATCACGAAGTGAACTATGCAATTGAAAAGACATTCTTGCCTGTGTTTTTGGAACCCAGGAAACTAGCTTTCCATATGTACAGTCCAGATCTGCTTGTGGAGTGGTTCTTCATAGACGCAGTATCTCTTCAGTCATTTCCCAGCTGCTGTAGCCGGGGGTCTGACAGGGCAGCACCAGCACCTTTCAGGGTCTGAGACCACAAGCGTCGTGTGAGGGGTGGCTCAGCCTTCAGAAACAGCGCATGGTGGCGGCTTCTACTCATCCTCGCAGAAGATATTCTCACGTTTCTTTAAAGGACCCTTTAAAGGTTTTAGGGAGGAGAAAGAATTTGGAAGGTGGATGGAGGGTGAAGTCAGATTTTTAAATTCTATTTTCCATTCCCGTGCCTACCTCATTTTCTGTCATCTGTCAAGGGGGATGTTTGAACTTGGCTTGAAATACTTGTTTGAAATATTGTCAGGTTTCAGACTTATTAATATGGAAATAATATATGCCAAAGGGCATAGGCTTTTGGGTTGGGTCTTTGTAAAACTAGTCACCCGCTTTTTTCCTGAAGCTTCTTGAAACAGGAATTGATGTTGAGTGACTCTTGCTTGGCCGGGGCTGTACCTACGCTTGAATCTCTTGGGGGATGTTGGCTAGTTATCATCTAAGTAGTTTTTCTCAGAGCATTATCACAAGTTATATGTTTTTCTACTCTGATTATTAATGTTCAACTTAAAATCCCCTAAATAGACAATAATGTTTCCACATTGAAAGCTTTGACAGGAGAGTGTTGAGAGGGGAGCTGTCTTGAGGCTGAGGCACCAAATATTTTAGTACTTCATCTAAATATAGTCTTCTCTTAATTATGCACACAAGTGAGAGAGGGCAGTAGCACAGATGGTCCAAAAATCATTGTTTTGGTTTTAGAATATGTGTTTTACGCTTGACTTTTAGGTGGGCATCTCTAGTGAAGTAAATGGTATTCTAAAGGCATAGTTTGTAGAATTGACTTATAAGGAAAATATTCTGGTTTCATGGGCTCTGCTGTTTAGATTTGTTTTTTCTTCCTATGCAGGGTTTTGAACCCGGGGTCCCACCTAGCATATGTCAGGCAAGCCGTCTACCACTGACTACATTCCCAGCTGGGAGTTTTTGCTTTTATCCAGAAGATAATTTCACTGTCGCCTCCTGCCTTCTAGTCCCCACCCCAGATTGACACTATGCAACTGTCAGAACTAAGCCATCCTGTTTTAATAATAAATCACCAAGTTTTGTGTTGTACATGGAGGAAAGTATAATTTTAGTTTTGTGATGTGCAGTAGGCTTCTTATCAAACAGCAGTGAAACAGGTACAGAATTCTTAGAAGCAGATGGGCTAGATTTGAATCCTAGTTCAGTTACACATTTGCCTGAAGCAGGTTACTTCTCCTAGACTATTTTCTTATCGGTAAAATGAGAATACTAATAGTACCTACCCGATATGATTATTTTGAGGATTAATATAAAGCACTCAGAACATTTCCTGGCACATAGAGTAAGTGTATGTAACTATTTTTTTGAAGTAAAAAGAAGTATTTCATAATGTGTTCATTAAATATATTTCAAGCCCTTACAACTATATATAAAGCCTTTTAATTTTAATGCTGTAAATGAAGTCTAAAAGGAGATGATACAGGGAAACGGGACGGAGCAGATGCAGTGTCCCGTACAATGTCCGGTACTTAGATGTGTTTGTTTTTAATTTTCAAGTTCTGCGGGTAGCTGTACCCAGGAATGCGTCTCTGGCTGAAGGAAAGGAACTGGACTTGTCCTGCAACATCACAACAGACCGAGTGGATGACCTCCGGCCTGAAGTGACATGGTACTTCAGCAGGACGCCCGACAGCACCTTGCCGGGCCGCCACGTGCTGGCGCGGCTGGACCGTGACTCCCTGGCACACGGCTCCCCGCACGTTGCCTTGAGTCATGTGGATGCGCGCTCCTACCACTTACTGGTTCGAGACGTTAGCAGAGAGAACTCTGGCTACTATTTCTGCCACGTGGCACTCTGGATATCTGGACACAACAGAAGCTGGCACAAGGTGGCAGAGGCCATGTCTGCCCCAGCCAACGTGGGTGTGATGTGGCTAGGTAAGTGGTTTGGAGACTGGCCCGTGGCCTGTCCTGCTTCTCCTTCCTTGAGTCATCTGAGCGAGTCTGGGTGCGGCGTGTGGGCTAGGGTGCTTCAGCTCACATGGAGCCCAGGCTGGAGGTGAGTCAGAAGTGGCGGAAGTGGAAGCTGTCAGGCCAGGGAAATGCGTAGATAATGTGGCCTCAGTTGTGTCAGTACCCTCACTGGAGTTTGCTTTTGTTAAGATTTGCAGGGCCTGAGCCCTGCTGAATGGCTCTTTGGAATGGATTTTTTTTTTAGAGGAAAAGCCCTGCCTTTCTCCCTTTCCTTTTCTAGACTTCAGGTGCTTCTTGGCAGGTGCTTTTCAAAGCCCAGAGCGGGAAGAATTTCTCTAGCAAGGAGACGGCAGGTTTTGTTTGTTGTTGTGTTTTTAACTTGATGTACTGGAATTCATAATGATTTTACATGCTGGTACCAGTTACATTCAGGAGCCGTCTTGCCACCCCAGAGTCTTCCGGGTGCTCTCCCAGCCTAGGTGCAGTACCCCTAGTGGAAGAGCAGAATTTCCCTTTCTACTCATTTTATTGCCATTTGTCATGTATGTCAAGAGCACTGACAAGTCCTCCTGTCGTATATGTGAAGGTCGTTGGCGTGACTTCTTGTTCGCCCATTGGGCAAGATGCATACTAGCTTTCCCTAATTTTTGTTATTGGCTTATAACTGCAAGTGAGCTTTAAAAATACGGGGCCAAGTAGGGTAAGGAGAGCCTCTTTTCCCACCTACGTTATGACAGAGACGTGACAGGCCTCCCAGTTGTGCTGTCCCTGTTTTGAGTTCTATCTCTATACTGCCCTGTGAGCGCCTAGGGCCTGATGAAGGCTTTGGTGTTGCTTTATTAGGAGGCAAAGCAGATCTCTGAAGGCCAGGAAATGATTTCTTCTTTGTTTGATACTATACATCCTCCCATCATGACATACGGTTCATACTTAGCTCTTCCTTGTTTCTGCACGGAACATTTCTGTTGAGTTAGTGGTGTATTCACCCTGTTGGCCCCTAATAAGACTTTATTTGGCGAAGATGGGGATTTGGCAAGTGGGGACAGGGGGCAGGGAGAAGAATGGCAATAGAGTAAGGAGAAGGGACAGTCCAATTGCGGTTGAGACTAGGCAGGGTGTTAGTCATCCCTGTTAGCAGAGTGATCCTTTGATATCTGCGGAGTAAAAGGAGAAAGGTTTATCTGGTGGGCTTTTATTCCTGCCGTCTGAACATTGTGCAAGAGACTCACTATGAAGTACTGAACTGGAACAATGTTGGCCCAGCCAGAACTCGCCTTGGCAACCTTCAAAATAAAACAGATGTTGTCAGCTCGGAGAGATTTTTCATCTCTGGAACTGAATTTGTCTCACAGCTCTGATCCTCAGTGCACTGTATGGCGCCGTCAATCCCAGCCTAGCTCTCTCTTCCCCTCCTCCTCAAACTTCTGAATCCCAGCTCAAGGATTTTTTTTTTTTTTTTGCAAGTGCTGCCTGCACTCCAATTTGAGGGCTTCTTTGAAGTCCTCCTGTATTGATCCCGGCATGCCCCGGGGGAAGGCGCAGGGACTGTCAGACATCAGGAGAGCGCTCTGGGAGGGAATGGGCTCTTTTAACTGGAAGGGATTTGTTGATGGCTGTGCTCTCCAGAGAATGAGAAGAAATAAAGAGACTAAATTGTGGAGAAGGCTCAGTTATTATCCTAAGGATCCTGTCATATTTTTTCCCGTGGAGTGCCAGTGTCATTGTCATGCAGTTCATCAGGGTGCTTATCCCTGACTGATGCTGATGTCCAGGGAGCCCCACGCCTTCCCGAAGCATCGCAGGAACTAGACACTCCATGAATACTGACTGAATGGGTAGATACGCAGGGGCAACTGTGATGTTAAAACATGGGCATAGGAAAACTGAATTTCAGGCAATAATGTTAGGCTATTGAGAAACACTTACACATGAGTAGACCTACCAGAAGTGTGCTGTAAGAAAAAAATGCATTCTTCTCTTTGCTTCCCTTTAAATTCGTTTGTCTTGCCTGTGCGCAGGACTCAGTCCATCGCAGCTGTTTGGACAGGAGATGAGTTGGGCACAAGTACAGCAGTGAACACTTAGTCAGGACCTCTATGCTGCATTCTTTGCCCAGAAGCTGAGCTGCCTGGCCTGACCCTAAATGGTGTCTCTGTGTGCGTATGCATTTTCTACCAGATAAGCTAGGCCTGCATGAAGTAACAGAGAAGTGACGAAAACCAAAACAAAGCAGGAATGTAGGTGACCTGCCAAGTATAAGGTCATCTTGGCTTGTATGACTGTGGAATATTATCACACAAGCACTTAAGAAATCTGGATCCCCATGTAGGTTTGACCCAAAATTCAGTTTTATCACCTGTCATGTCAACAAAAATTTCCATTTATTGAGCACTTACTTTATGCCAGGTACCGAGCTGAGAACTTCCTTATGTATTAAATATCTAATCCTCTCAAGTACCATTTCCTACTCTCCTCTGAAAACCAACTTTTTTTTTTTTTTTGCTTACGATTTTGTGTATCAAGAATTATGGGAGGTCTCGGTGGTGTTTATCTCTAATACATGAAATGAGAGTTGGGCCTCTGGACCTAGAGATCCCTTCCAGGTGGCCGTCTTATAGAAATGTCGCCCTTACCTGGGACTTGAGTCTTCCACAGCGTAGTCTTCCCAGTGATCACACTTTTTTACACGGTAACTTCCTTCCAAGAGGCAGGAAATACGTAAAAGTTGCTAGACCATTTAAAAGTGGTTCCTAGGGTCAGCACATGATGACTTCTACTTTTTCCTGCTAGTCAGAGCCATCTAGAGGCCATCTAAGTTTGGTGAAGGTAGATGAAACCTCTTAGTGGCAACGTAGCCAAAGGCCTCTGCGCTGGAAACAGATGCACATGGCAGAAGAACAGGTAGCTCGGACACACTACAGCCATCTTTAGAAACAGAATCTATCACAGTGATTATACTGCATTTCAAAAGAGATCTCAGAGATCTTTGGAATACCTTTGGAGTAGCTATGGAGAGATTTATGGCCCAAGATCACATCTTGTCTGAGTGATTGATTTTATGTTTGTTGGTTGATTTGTTTTTGTTCTTTGAAGCAAGATTTCACTCTAGTTCAGGTTGGTCCTAAACTCACTGTGTAGCCCAGGCTGGCATAAAACCCATAGCTATCTTCATGCCTCAGCCTCCTGTGTTCTGAGTTTGCAGGCATGCCCTAGCATGCCCAGTTTAAATGGTGCTGGGGAATTGAACCCAGGACTTTGTGCTTGCTAGGCAAGCAGTATAACCCCTGAACCACTGAGCTATGCCCCCAGCCCCTCAGGGTATTTGCATTTATATGGAAACATTTTGGCCTTGGAATTCAGCTTCTCCTGGGACACCAGAGCAGAGTCCTGGTGTCTGGGCAGTTCTGACCCCCACTGGCTTGAGTTTGGTTCTCCAAGGCGCATAAGTGGCCGAAGCTGCTGAGGAGACGTGTCTTCACCGGTGCCGTTCTGTTGTTAACCTGGAGGACCTCAGAAGTGAGGTGTGGCACAGGTAGCGCAGGTCAGGAGCGCTCAGCAAGTGGGAGGGTCATGATGATGTTTTTTAAAGGGTGAGGAAAAGCCTCTTATAACTTGGGATGTATGTCCTAATTTTGAAGGGGAAAAAGATTTAAGTTGGCTTGCAAAATGAAGCACAAAACAGAAGACAAAAATAAAATTAAGATCAAAAGGGGTAAAAAAAAAAAACCCTAAGAATAAATACTGCAAGGTGGTTGGGATGAATTAGTTACTGAGTTTGCCTCTAAGGTTTTGAAGAGATGAGACAAAAAGAGATGTGATTATGCAGTTCTCCTCTGAGGAAGAAAACAAATTCTTTGAGAGAGTAAACTTTTTCTTGGCACCGAATTTTCATGTACTTTTTTATTTCGGGGACATTGGATGACATAATGGACAGTGCTTTTCACTGTTCTTTTATAAAAGGCCTAACTGATTGTTTAAATGGATGTTTCTTATACCCACTCTTGTAGAAGCTGAGGGCATAAATCTTAAGTGTGTGAAGGAGTTTCTGTAAGAAGCTGAATTACTATGGGGGACAAATGTTGCTTTGTGTCAACCCTATTTAGTATATGGCCCAAACCTAGAGAGCCCAGTGGAATGGCGGGCTAATCTGCACATTAAGCCATCCTTCCCACTATCAGATCTCTTAAATGAGCCTTTGGCAAGAGCTGGGTGCTAATCAGTTCATGGTTGAGCTCTCTGCCCCAAGTACCAGGCTTCTGTGGTTTTAATTGGACAGGGTTCCATGGGCCTTGGAGCCAAGGGTGGGAGGAGGCTGAGCTGAGCTGTGCTCTTCGGTTTTAAGAACTTGATTTGCATTCTTCCTCACTGGAGGGCCTTCCCCTCTTCCACCAGTTTGGCAGCAAGAAAGGTAATTATTTTTCTTTAAAAGGAGCTGTTAATCTGGTGAGTCCTTAATAGAAACTTCAGGGTTCTGTGCTATCGATAGGAGGTACTATTTAGATCAGTAGAGATTTTCAGGATGCTATGATCTACTGTCTGTGTGGGATTATTCTTGGAGGCAGAAGAGCCTGAGGCTGAGCGTTGGAATTGGGACAATGTGTGCTGAGTTGCACTCCGTTGTCTCCTACGTGTATAGTCTCGGGTGTGTTGCTTAACATTTATAAGCTTTGGTTTTCTTGGTGTAGTAGGATAATATATATATATATATATATATATATATATATATATATATATAGTACTTAGCACAGTACCTAACCCTCAGTACTCAGTACATTCTTCTGATAATGGTGATGATTTATTAATATTTGAGGATTTTGCTTACCGAGTTCTTAATTTAGTATGACATAAGAGTGTGTCTTAGGGCGTAGAGGAATAAGGAATGTGTATGTCCTGGAAATGGCTGCTCCCAAGAGCCGCTGAGGAAAGGGCCTGAGCTGACCACACCCGGCCCTTTCCTGCCTAGCCATCACATCTGGAAATTCATTTTCTTCCTCAGAGAGAAGTAAGTATAACTGAAGAGTATAACTGTATGTGTGGGACAGAGGTGTTCCATTTGCACTGAAATGGCCGGTGCCAGCTAAATACATCCTCATACTAATGACTGTGCTGAAATGGGGCAGAGTGCCCTCCCCCCCCCCCACCCCAGCAGTAGTTCTGTACTAATGGCCGGCCATCTCTGTTGGGGAATATTTAATTATTATAAAGTAGTGTTTGTAGCAACTCTGATAATTGGCCCCTATGCTTAGCTGCCTCTACTGTACCCGCCCAGTTCAAAATAATAAAAACACATCACTGGCAGAAATAGGGCCCTCTGTCTCCTGTTTTCTCTAACTCATGCCTGCAGCCCGTTCGTCTGCTTAGCTGTAATTGGGTACTTTGAGGTAATTGGGTTTTAGCAGGTGGACAGTTAGGGTTAGCGCCTTCCTGTCTTATGGAAAGTTGCAGGCTCTGATACAGTAGTGACACCCCGAGTTAGGCTGAGCTGCTGCAGCTTGCTCCTATCGGGAACCGGCCATAGGCCAAAGCCTACACGCACGCACACACACAGACACACACACGGTGCATGTGCTTGGACTCCCATCGTAGCATCTTCAGGCTTTGGTCTTGCTTTGTTTTTCATTTGGAAACATACACTGATCCCATATGATTGTTTAAGCAAAAATGTAAGAGCATATATGGTGTGGGACTGGTGTACGGAAATAACGGCCCTCCAGAAATGCCACTCGTTACTATATTTATTATAAAATTGAGATAATGCTACATACTGTTCTTATAGAATTGTGAGAATAAAGGGAGTAAGTCTTTGTGAAAACATACCGGATCAGATTCCCGCACACAGTAGGCACAAAATACTTGACCTTACGGTTAGGTTGTGATTCTAAAAACTTCATTTTTAAAAAAAGTTGTAACAAAGGAGTTTTATGTCACCTCTTTTTTAAAATTTTTAATAAAAGTGTTTCTTTTAGGGAAGATCACCTTCTCCTCGGAGGCCAAGCTTAGGAGAGGGTACACTTAAGGAGACGCCGCCCCGATATCCCCGTTCGCAGGCAGAGTCTCACATCCCCACGTGTGAATGAAATCCCACGCTGACTAGTTTTGTTCTCTGAAAGGGCTTAGAGTGTGGGCTGCTGTTTGTTTTTAACTTTTAAAAGCAGATTTACAAATATTCACAGTAGAAGAAATAACCACCAGCTTCAACAGCCATCAACATTTTGATGGTCTTATTTCTTCTCTCTTCCCTTCCCCGGACACACGCATGTGTTTGCACATGCGCGCACACACACACACAGGCTTTTTTTTAATCTGCAAGAATATAAGACATATTCCAGACCTCATCTCACTCTACTGTTAAATACTTCAGTAGGCATCTTAACTGCTAAGCATTCTTAAACATAACCACTGAGTGCATTCTTAGCTGATTTCTTGATGAGATCAAACAGAATGTAACTGTAATCAGGATGAAATGTGTGTGCCCAAAATGAGCATTTTTATGCAAATTATTAAATTTAGTTCAATTCACCAAGTATGATAATATCTTTATATATAAGATGCTGCACCCATACCACATGCAGATGGCTAAGGTGGGTAGTGCTTGGTCCTGGAATGAGTCCTATACAGGGTCCTTGAGACATACATGCCAATAACTCAAGTTCAAGGCAGCGTTCAAGTAAATCCTCAGAGAGTGGGGAACCTGGCAGGTGGTTGGATTTCTGTGAACACTTGCTGAATAAAGAGCAGAGGTGTGATACATGAGCGAGTTCAAAGGATGCGTCCTGTTACCGAGAGAGGCTGACAGAACCCTCAGGAGGCACCTTGGGAAAGGCACGGTCTTAGCCTATCAGTTTTAAGATTATAAAACAACAAAAAGACAATTTCTACACATCCACCAAAATAAAAAAAAAAAAAACATGGAGGGTAGAATGTGGTACTTCTCTGGGAATATTAATCTAAGGTTGGCCTACAAGGTTGATTGACTTTAGATTAACACCTCAAACAGACTTGCACTTTGTATGTTCACACAGCCCGAATCTACTTGTTTCAGTCTTTGCCTTCAAGTTAATACCATTGGTAGACTTAGGGTTAGTTTTAACAGAGTGAGACCAGCTGTTGAAGATAAGAGAAAGAGACCTGTGTTGCTCAGCTGGGATTCCCATAACTGGATGCGTGCATTCCACAGTTCTCCTTTTCTGCTTGGATTTGTGGGACCTGAACAGATGCGTTCATTTGAAGGGTAGAGGGTAGACTAGAACAGGAAAGTCTGATCCGTCATTTCCGCAGCTTATGGCCAGGTGCCAAGATAGAAGGAATAGCAGGGAAGCAGGCAGAGAAACAAGACGGCTGTGAACGCCACTTGGGAAGCCTTCTCCGAACTCGGTAGATGGGAAGAAAAGCTGCAGGAGGATGACTGGTGGTTAACGTCAGCCAAGAACTGGCGCGGGGTGCGGGGTGGCCGTTCCTGTCTGGGCTGGAGGCAACCAGGGCTAGGAGGAGTGTGGCCCACGAGGCTCCCACCCTTCCCACGTTCGTAGAGCGCCCACCCTGTATCAGCCTGGATGTGGGGGAGACGGAAGGGACCGTGAAGAGGTAGATTGTGGGAGGTGGGAGCCCGCAGAGATGGGGCAGAATGAAAGCCAGAGTTAGCGATGGCACACGTTGCAGGCTGAGGCAGCCCGGAGATGAATGGCAGAGATGGGCGCACTCATGGGAATCTGCAGGGAGGAGCTTGTGGGTCTGTAGCGGGATTTTGGCTGTGTCCGTGTGTATGTACTGTCATAGGAGGGTGAGGACTGAGGTGGATGAGATTCTGAATGTGCTGCACTTGCGATGCTGCAGCGACACCCCGCCAGGGTGCCCAGAACTCAGCTCTGCCAGAGTTTGCATCTGAGCTTGTGGGAGAGTGGGACCAGCAAGGTGCCAGACTGGTTCTCATGGGGAGGAGCAAACCTGGGGAGAGGATGAGGGGGAGGGAGCTGCTTTGATGGGACTTTTCTGAGTTCTAGTCTGACCCCTACTCAGTCAGTTATGTCACCAGTTCTCTGCCAGATTTTATGTTCATTGACAAATTAAAATTGAATATATTCATGGTATACGTGATTCCACTTATGTGTGCATTGTGGAATGGCTAAATTAAAATTAAGCTAATTAACATCTGACATGCTTATCTTTGTTTTGTAGTGAGAACATTTAAGCTATATTCTCTTAGCAATTTCCAAGCACCTGCATGGCACACCTTGTTAACTGTCGTCACCTTGTTATAAATAGATCTCCTGGACCTAGTCCTCATCTCTTAGCAGAGCTGTCATGTGCTTTGACTCTCTGTCCTTCCCGCCCCAACCTCTGGCGTACTCTTAGCTTAATGTTGCCCTGGTTCGTGCCTGTTTTTGTTTATGACTAGATTTTCTTCTTTCTCTTCTTCTTCGTCATCATCATTGTCATTGTCCTCCTCCTGCTTCCACTGTCGGTTGAACCCAAAGCCCCACCCAGAGTAGGCAGATGCTCTGCCACTGAGCACAGCCCCAGCCCTTTTTATACGTTGAGACAGGGCCTCCCGCAGTTGCCCAAGCGGCCCTTAAACTTGTGACCCTTCTGCCTCAGCCTCCTCAGTACCCGAGATCGTAGGCACGTGCGGGCTGTAGTGTTCTCTTACATGTGCCGGCGCAGCGTGTTTTCTCTCATCCATGGCTGGGCACGTCGGCTGATTCTGTGTCTTGGATATTGTGAGTGGCACGTCCGTGAGCGTGTGCCGCCTTTCATCATCGTTTTAACAGCCTTCAGAGAAGTGTCGCTTGGGAAGACTGTGCCCAGGGCTAGAAGGAAACCATGAAGGAGGGAAGAGTTTGTTACTGAAGAGCTCACGATCTGTCAGGGAGGGAAGAGGCGTCCCCGTGGGCGGCGTCATGGCATTGTCTGCTGCTCTGGCCAGTCCGGCTGAGGTAGGGCCTCTAGGAAGCTGTCTTCTGGGTCAGATTCTCCGGGGCGGCAGCTTTGCAGTTTCCTTGCTAGCACAGCAGCTAATGTTCCGAACGATTATGATCAGTCACTGGAACTTAAAAAATATAGCTTGGTTTGAGACATGCGGATTGTCTTGAAATGTGGTAGAAAGGATATGGCACTGGGTCCAAAACTGCCACTTTTGTGCTGTGTGGACAAATTACCACCTGTTTTAAAGTGCCATTATCTCAGATAGAAAATGGGAATCACGAATAGGAGTTCTCAGATATGTACGTGTACATTGCAGACAGGTAGGTACATGTGTTCATACACATGTTCCCCCACCAGACACCACTCTGTGCTCTTTTATGTATGCTGGAACTCTCAGTCCTCATGGTGACACGATAAGGAGGAGTTACGGTTGCTATTCCTGTTTTTGCAGAGAGAGTAAGGAATATTCCCAAGCTTACACTGTGCGTCAGTGGCAGGGTCAGGATTCGAACAGTCTACCTTCAGCCCCTGGCCATCGCCACTGTTCTGTGTGGTCTCACGGCGTGTTCAGGTCGATGTGGAACCACGCAGGAAGGTCTTAGGTGGAGGATGCTATGCATTGCCCTTGAAATGGACTTGAGACTTTATAGTGGCGGCCATCGCTGCTACTTGTGGACATTCGATACGTCAGCATCCCAGGTCTGCCTTGCCAACATAAGGGAGGGATCTTGCTGTGTGCGTAGCCGGTTCCGATCTGTCTTTCTGCAGCAGATGGGCTTAGCTTCCTACTCTGCTTTCAGTTCTGCACCCACTGTTCAACTGGAGAAAGGGCCTGGGTGATTCGGGACTTCCTCGTCCTATGTGGATGGCGATGTAAACTTGCCTTGGTGGTCTGTGTCCCATGGTCACTTGTTGCTAGGAGTGCTGTGGTGTGCTAGCCTCGGAGCCAGGCGACCTCGACACGTTTGCCTGTGAAATGAGGAAGTAGGATGCTGGGCGGTTCCGTCCACTTTAACAGCTGCTGATGTCTCACCGCCCTGTCCACGGTAGAGTAAATTCTCATGGTCTTTTAGCTCTCTGTGCCCCTGTGTGCAGCCTCACTCACAGTTAAACGCTGTGAGGATGATATTTGAGGGAATTGGGATTTTGAGTTCTGTTTCCTGGTCCCGTGAATCACTCCTAGAGAAGTCATAATGTTATCTATTTTATTGGAAGTATAAATCTTCACAAAAGAACATTTCTTTGACCTCAGCAGTTTATAATTGGGTGAGTCATAAATAAAAGCAGTATTAAATAAAACTAAACTGATGAAGGTGATGCAGGCAAAGATAATGGTGGAAGACAGAAGATTCTGTTGATATAGAATTACTTTTCCACTAGAAGGCAAAGTTCTATGGAAGAAAAAAAATTAGCCTTTTCTAAAACTTTGGCATTAAGGCAGCAAACATAAATTGGGTGTCTACAGTGCAAGTACAGTATACAAGACTGTATACTCGGAGCTTAGGGATGATACTGTCAAGCAAAAAGTCATGGGGTGGGCAGCGGGCATACAGAAGGACAGGTGGCAATACAGAGTACCAGCCCCAGAGACCCAGGCCCTAGGTGGCGTGGAAGAGTGAATGGCAGCTTGCTGGGTACCCACGAGGGCAGAGCAGTGAGTGCAGATGTGCAGTCTCTAGAGAGCCTGAGGTAACGGGTCACGCGCAGGGGGCTGCAAAGGCTCAGGTACCACTTTGTGGGTGAATACGGAAGAAGCCTCGCGGTCCGTGAGGACACACGTGGATTAAGTTGGTGTAATGAATGGCAGAAGAAGGAGAGATTTTTTAAACAAGAGAGCACCAATAGGACCATGCCAGAGGCAAGGGACATGCCAGGAGTACCGGCTTCCTTCCTACCCTCTTCGGGAATTCGGGCTGGGCAGGGAAGCCAGTGGTCACCAGTGAGCAGGCTTACCGGGGCCAAGGATGAGGGTGTCCCTTGACTAAGTCCAGATTTGGCAGGAAAGTCAGAAAAACAGCAAAGTGAGGTTAAGAACGTGTAGGAGAATGGTGACCTCAGTGGCCTTGCATTTGGGGAAAAGCCAAAGATGGCAGAAACCAGCCATGGCGGTGGGGACTGGTAGGCCTCAAGTTCTGGGGCATTCTTTGAGATGCAGTCCTCCACGGCTGTTCCAATGGGGTCTTGGCAATCTTGGTATGAATATTGGGCTTCTTAGGAGATCTTCTCAAGGACTCTAACTTCTTATAGAAACTGACAGCCAACTCCAGGCCTACAGCAAGATCAGGGTCCTGATCAAAGATATTTGGGTACTGGCTGGGAAAGTTTTCTCGTGTGGGAGAATGTGGGGAGGTAGAGGAAGAAGTGTTTTGCAAGTTTTTCAAGATCACTCTTCTAGGATCTGTTTGATCCAGTGCAAAGACTAAAATGTATCCCAGTGGTTGGTGGGATAGAAAATTTAATGGAACAGGAGTTACTTCATTCCCTGGCCAATTTTCTGTTGTTGCTCTGCCTGATCTTTGTTTTTTTGTTTTTTGTTTGTTTTTGGTCTCTGTGTCTCTTGTTCAGAACCAGACTATCAGGTGTACCTGAATGCTTCCAAGACCCCTGGGTTTTCAGATGATCCTACAGAACTGGAATGCCGGGTAGTGGGCCTGAAGAGCACAGAGGCAAGTGTCCGTTTTACTGTGTCGTGGTACTACAGAATGAGCCGGCGCAGTGACAGCGTGGTGACCAGCGAGCTTCTTGCAGTCATGGATGGGGACTGGACGCTGAGATACGGAGAGAGGAGCAAACAACGGGCCCAGGACGGAGAGTTTATTTTTTCTAAGGAGCACGCAGACACGTTCAATTTCCGGATCCAAAGGACTACTGAGGAAGACAGAGGCAACTATTACTGTGTGGTGTCTGCCTGGACCAAGCAGCGCAACGGCAGCTGGGTGAAGAACAAGGATATCTTCTCCAAACCTGTCAACGTATTTTGGGCATCTGAAGGTGGGAGACACTTTCTCTTCGTTCCTTTGATTGATGCATAAATCAGCCTACTGTGTGTTGTCAGATTCATAATCACCGTGCAGGTTGCACTGGACACCCGCAGTCACTGTACGAACCCCTTTGTCCTCCTTAGGCTTTTTTTTTTCTTTTTTTTTCTTTTTTTTTTTTTGAGACAGGATCTCGCTCTGTAGCCCAGGCTGGTCCTGAACTCACTAAGGAGGCCAGGCTGGCCTTGGACTCACAGCAATCCTTCTGTCTCAGCCTCCTGAGTGCTGGGATTACAGGTGTGTACCACCACGCCCAGCTTATGTGGTGCTGGGGAATCGAACTCGGGTACTTAGCACTTGCGAGGCAGGCACTTTAACCTCTGAGCTATCTCTCTAGCCCCTTCTTAGGCATCATTACCATCTTTCCTGTATCCTCGATGCCAGAGAGGATCCTCTGCCATTCACTGTCGCTAGGTGAAAACTCCTGTCTACAGAATCCTATGTCTGAGTACACCTTTCTCTTTATTCATTAAGCGTTACTGTATTGGGCAGCTTTCTATCTCTATGACAGAGTGTCTGAGAAAACAGTGGTAAAAGAGGAAAGGTTATTTTCACTCATGGTTTCGGAAGTTTCAGCCCATCGCCTGGCCCCATCACTCATGCCCGTGCTGAGGCAGAAGCATCCTGGTGGTGTGGCAGGGGAAAGGACCAGGGTAAGAGACCCTTGCACATGGGTTTCCTCCTGTACCTCCTCCACCGGGGCTTCACCTCCCGGCATTCTGTTCGGGTATGAACTCACGAGTGGGTTCATTAACCCCTTGATGACATGAACATCCTCATGTTCCAAACACCTCTCTGGGCCCCACCTCAGAACCTGGCTGTGCTGAGGGTCAGGCCACCAGTACGTATCTTTGGAGGACACGTCTGACTTAACCACTGACAGTTACCAGTCTCACTCTCTGAGGACACTCCGTTCTGGCGTGGTGCTGGCTTCTTCCCACACTCCTGTTACAACTGGGCCTGTGGGGAGTAGCAGGGTTGCCCTCCTTGTCCCCTGCTGCAGCCTCTGGGCGTTTTTCTCTCCGCCCTACGAGTACCCAGCTGTGTCTCGCTCGTCCTCGGACCTTCCTGCCTGTTCTCGGTGTTGCTGTTGTCCTCTGTTTATTAGTTGGAGACTTCAGCTTTGGTTTCGCAGCCGTGCTCTTCTGTTACTGTCCTTAAGTTGCCAACTGTATTGGAATCATTCTAGGATCTTTAAAGAAAACAGCAAGACATTCTCTTTCATTCAGTCTAAGGTAAATGCAGTCTGGCCCCTGAAGTTTGATTCTCCTGTGCCGCCAAGTTTGACTCTTCTGTGGATAATTACTACATTCTCGGACCTTGGCCTTCCCCTTTCTGGCCATTGTGTCCTCTCTCCTGTTCTGGTCCTTCATTCCCTGTATGCTACATGGGTCTGGCTTACTTCAGATAACCGGGACTCCTCCATAGTCTGAATTCCAAGCACATGTCTTCTCTTTTTCTATGTAGTACTCCAGAAATAACCTATCAACCCTACCACGACCACCAAGCCACGGATGCCTCCATCTTCCGTTGTTCCTCACCTGCACTGTACCATCATTTCTCCCTACATAGGATCAGGTACTCCAATTTATATCTGGTGTCCTGGTATAATTGTTATAGCCTCTCTTTAACTGTGGAAGGTAAGATAAGTTACATCTCACCTACTGTTGCCTACCTAAATTCTCAATCAGTCATGTCCCCCCTTGCACACATCTGTAATCGCTTTACCCTTCTCCTGGTTTGCCTTACGCTCTGGGTGAATTGCAACCCCATTCAGAGCCCGTTCTCTCTCTGCTGCCTTCCTAGCTAGCTGCATCTGCACAGCTACATGTGGTTGGAGAAACACATTTCAACAGTCTAGATGGGTCTCTTTTCAAATCTGTCATCACTTGTGTCAGATGGGTTCTCAGCATTGACGGGGAGTCATTCTGCGTCTCCTTAATCTCTTGGCTTCCCCAGGCTCTTAAGTGATTGTTGCATACTGCCTTCCTTCTCTGAATTTCCTCTCTCAGCATTTCTATCAACCACTGGTCCTGTTTTCTCTTTTTAAAAACTCAGGGAATTCTTATACTCTCTACTCCACTGCTGAGTTTGATACTTGGCTTTGTGTCCCAGCAATCGCCGGTGCGACTCACTACTCAGGCGCACGGTCCTTGCTCTTAGACCTTCAGTGTTTCTCTTTCCTCTGGATCTTTCCCAGTGGCCTGTTAACAAGCTGTTAAATCTTTTTACTTTTTTTAAAGCTAAACTAATCTTGTTCTCTCTTCTGCCTCCCGTCCTTCTGTTCCCTAGAAACCTTGCTTTTCCATTAATCTCTCTTTCCTTTTATAGCTGGATATTTGATTTATCTATATTTGATACGACTGATTTCTCTCCTCCTGTTCTCTCCAGTTTCTTCTCTAATCCGTTCTTTTTTTTTTTCCTGGCTGCACATGTTAAGATTGACAGGGGCCAATCTCTGCAAACTCACGTGTCAGTTTTCTTAGTTGACTTGGCAGAATTTAACACAAGTGATTTTTCCTCCCTCTGGAAATACTTTGGGGTTCCCTTTGCTTGTGCCATGCCACATTCTTCAGACTCTCCGCAGACCCCGCTAGCTACTTGTTCCCTGCCTGCTCTGCTGGTTCCTGTTCATGTCTCCGACTCTGAGGCATTGCACGACCTCACGGTGGAGCCTGGTACTTCTGGTCTGTTCAACAGCTCTCTTGGTAATCTCTTCTCATCCCGTGAATTCACGTACCTGCTGTACCCCGTGACTCCCAATTTTACCTTTCTGTCTCACAGCTTTTTCCAGAATTCAGACTCAATGTTGCGTTCTGGCTTCTTGCTATTTCCACTTATTTGATGAGCATCTCAAACTCCTGTTTAAAATGGTACCTTCACTTTCTGTCACATGCTTCCGGCTTCGCCTGCCTTCTCTGGTACCGTTGTTTTGTTCTTACCAGCATCTTTGTCCTTGAAACTCTGTTCCTTTTTTTTCCTTCTTCTTTTGAGTGGTGTGTGGTGCTTGGAGTGGAACCCAGGGACTCCCTCATACTACACAAGCACACACTTAAAACGTTAAATCCCATCACGAAGCTCCTTCTGCTCTAGACCGTCAAAGGCCCCCAGTCTCTGAACAGAACCCAGAGTCCTCTCTGTGACCTCAGGTGCTTCTACCAGCTGGCCTTCCAGCCTCACCCGCGCCCCTCACCAGTGCCCACTCCCCTAGGCCACGCTCACTTCCCGTGAATCCTCCCACCACCAGGCGTGTTCTTGCCTTACAGCTTCCCACCGCCAGTGGCCCTCCGCCTGCAGTGCCGTCCCTAGGTGGTTGCAAGGGTTACAACCATCCCCATCCTCTGTGGGAAAGTCTCTGGCCGCTCTGCCTATAGTCATGGTACATATATCCCCACATACAAATCTACACTGTTTCTCTTGCTTGTCTGTTTTTAAAAATGATTGCCATTTAACTGTACCACATATTTTACGTTTTTACTTACTTATTTTGATTGTCCGCCACTACCATATAAAGGGAGGGATTTCTGTATGTCTAGTGTGCTGTTGTATTCCTAGTACCTGGAATATGGAGAGCCCTCAGCAAGTGCCTCATTAGTGAATGGGTGGCCAGGTTCACAGGAGAACCAAGAATGGCTTCGTGGAGCCTCAGAAATCAGCGATCTTGGAAGGACAGTGTAGCATACATGTTCTACCAATAGGCTTGTTGGAATTCTTTTTTTACTTTTCAAAAAAACCAACATAAAGCTGTCTTAACTAAACAGATTAGTGGATTAATCATTGTAATAAAGGATAAAAAGAATAGGTCTAATGCATTTACTTACTGTTCAACAGATATTTAAATTACTTTCCGAGCGCCTGACATTGTGCCCTTCTAAAAAATGAATTCTAACATATATATGCGTAGGAGTTGCTGTTTTAATAGGGAGGCAAAAAGAACACACTTAAACCTGGTGGCAGTGTAGCCATAGACACCGGCCCAGAATGTGAGAGGGCATGTCCGAAATCAACACGTAAGCCAAGCGGAAGCGAATCGATCTACAGGTGCACTGGCTCCCATCACTTTCGTAATAAATGTGTTCTTTGATGTTCCCATCATAGGATCGGACAGAGAGAAGCCGCTGCTCCTTGCCGTGCCCTGCATACCGGCAAGCTTGGCTAGAGCTTTCCGCACGCCTTGCAGGTGCTCAGGCAGGAGCAGTAAGCCGTGTGGCCAGTGCCCAGGCCCGAGTTGTGAGTCCCGCTGTGCCCCTGCCAGCTCACTGAGAGAGAACACCATCTTGCATCTTTGTGGGAGGGGCACTTTGAGCTCCCCACATTCTCTTTCTTAGTGAAACATCTCAAGGACTTGAAATCTCAACCTTGCAGATTCCCGCTGGTCTAGGTTTTTTGTCAACTTGCACCCCCTAAGTCTTTACAGACTGCTTCTTCCTGTGTGGTGGTTTTCAGTGCACTTACAGATACATGTGATATTCTGATTTCACAGATTTTCCTAAGTGCTAGTATGTGGCAATTTGCAAATAAACTCCTATTTCCTCAATGTTTTGCTTTTAGATACATGCCTATGTTAACTGATCCTGTTGGAAGTCACCCACTTCTGGTACTGTATTCCAGATTCCGTGCTTGTGGTGAAGGCGAGGCAGCCGAAGCCCTTCTTTGCTGCGGGGAATACCTTTGAAATGACTTGCAAAGTGTCTTCCAAGAATATTAAGTCGCCACGCTACTCTGTTCTCATCACGGCCGAGAAGCCCGTTGGGGACTTCTCCAGTCCCAATGAAACCAGGTCCATCATCTCGCTGGACCAGGATGCTGTAGTGAAGCTGGAGAACTGGACAGATGCCTCTCGGGTGGACGGTGTTGTGTTAGAGAAAGTACAAGAGGATGAATTTCGCTATCGAATGTACCAGACTCAGGTCTCGGATGCAGGCCTGTACCGCTGCATGGTGACAGCCTGGTCTCCTGTCAAGGGCAGCATGTGGCGAGAGGCAGCAACCAGCCTCTCCAACCCCATTGAGATAGACTTCCAAACCTCAGGTAAGCAGGAACTCTGTCAAATCAAGACTGAGATAAAGACTCCAGGATTTTTGATCAGTTGTCCTCATTTGTTAAAAAAATTCGATGAGAAAAAAATAGATTGTGAAAAAATAAACGAGATAGAATTCATATGCCATATAGTTTATCCATTTAAAGTGCATAAAATGCGTATATGTAGCAGTATGTTTTCAAGAGACACTGCATTGCAGCATGTATGAGTTCTTCATTTGTTTTTATGGCCAAATAATATTCCATTGTACGGATAAGGCCACATTTGCTTTATACTTTATCAGCTGATGGACATTTGCGTACGTCAGTTCCTGAGTGTTGTATGCAATGCTTTTGTGAACATTTGCATGCAGATTTTTTGTGAATGTGTTTTTATTTCTGTCCTTAGTTTTAAAAAAAGAATAGGCTGAAACTTAGCCACTTCAGATTCTCTGGGGAACATGAAGGAATATAAAGAAAGAGGAAAAAGTTGAGCCTCTGCAGGGGTTCAATTACTGGCCGGAAATGGAAGTCTGAGAGCTGAGACCTCAGTCTTACCCAGTTGCTTATCTTTCCTCACGTAGGGTCTTTGGGGACTGAAGGTGGTGACTTCAGCTCTTGGCCCGGTTAATCAAAGCCGTGTTTCTGTAGGGGGAACGATTCCCAGCTGTATTCCTTGCTTTTCAGTTAGAAAAAAAGATTTCCTACAATTAGTTGATTTACCAGGGCTGCTGTGGTATGGATTTATATATTTGGCCACTTGACTTGTTAAGAATAGTTATTAATGGTATCATCAGTGGAAAAATTATTTTTAGAAGGACATTTTAATATCTATTCTGAGATGGTTTTATCTTTGGCAAAGAGAATCTATTATGCCACAAGACAGAAAGGTCCACTTTTGTTAATGGCATAGATACAAGATATCTTGTATATTCTCAAAGAAAAATACTTCTTACTTACCTGTGTAATTGACTAACATCCTCTTACAAATCTGGATATGGATGTATATTTGAGCAGAAGGTGAAATAAGAGCTTAAATTCGGGGCTGGAGGTATGGCTCAGCAGTTAAAGCGCTTGAGCAAGTGCTAAACCAAGTGCTAAGTACCCGAGTTCGATTCCCCAGCACCACATAAGCTGGGTGTGGTGGCGCACGCCTGTAATCCCAGCACTCGGGAGGCTGAGACAGGAGGATTGCCTTCAGTCCAAGGCCAGCCTGGGCGCTGAAGTGAATTCAGGACCAGCCTGGACCACAGAGCGAGACCCTGTCTCAAAAAAAAGAGCTTAAATTCTCAGCATTATTTAGAACATCGGTGTGAAGGATTGTCATGTGTGAGCTTAAGTTTTCACGAGCTCCGCCCTGGGTTCCGGTTAGAAATTTCTGAATTTCTAAATTCATACCCATCTATACAAGTTTAGGTACCAACTGAATCGGAATAACAAATGTAACATGTTTGTGGAATTGAATTAATTTTGATGAAGTCTAATCTTTTTTTTTTTCCTTTTGCTGCCTGTATTTTTGGTGTTACATCTAAGCAATCATTGCATGATTCAAGATCATGAAGACTTACACCTGTGTTTTCTTCCAGGAGTTTTTGTGTGTTAGCTCATGTATTTATACCTATGATTTCTTTTTTGTGTGTGGTTTGAAGACGTCCTGCTTCACCCTTTGCCACTATGTTGTCCAGTTACCCTAGCACCATTGGCTGAAACATCTGCCTTGCCCATTGATGTATCTTCACACCACTGCTAAACTTGTGTAATCACGAGCGTAAGAGTCTAGTTCTAGACTCTCCATTGTATTCCACTCACCTGTATTTGAGTCTTATTCCAGTGTCACATGGTTAGATTGTGGTAGCTTTGTAGGTAGTTGTGAAATCAAGAATTGTGAGTCTTCTGTGTTCTTTTTCAAGATTGTTCTGTCTATTCTGGGTCTCTTGCAATTCTGTGTGAGCTCTAAGATTGGTCTGTTAGTTTCTGTAATATAGGTGACCGGCATTTCAGTGGGAACTGTGTTGAACCTGCGGAGCAACTTGGGAGGTATTACTGTTTAACAGTATTGTTTTCCAGCCCACAAACATGAAATATCTTTTCATCTATTTAGTTCTTCTTTAATTTCTTTCAATACTGTTTGTTTTTGGTATATGAATCTTGAATTTATTTTGTGAAATTTATCATAATTTTGTATTTATTTGATGCTATTTTAAATATAATCCTTTTTTGCCATATTTAGATAGAACCCAACGCATTGCTTATGGTAGGAAAGTGCTTTACCTCTAAACGACATCCCCAGCCCCACCTTTTTTGCTCTCAGACCCTTTCAATTTTTCATTTGTTTATTTCCAGAGGGAATTTTAGGCTGGCCTTGAACTTGGAGTTCTTTTGCCTCAGCCCCCCAAATAGCGTAGATTACAGACGTGAGCTATGATGCCTGGCTCACTCTCTTAGCTTAGTTTTCAACGTGTTCATTCCTGTTGGGTAGAAATACAACAAATCTGTTTGTGTATTAATCTTGCATCTTGAAACTTTGCTAAATTTATTTATTCTAATAGTGTTTTGTGGATTCCTCGAATTAATTTTCTTCTTTACAATTTTTAAAATGCAATATCATACAATCTATCTGTAAATATGGTCTTCCTTCTTCCTTTCCAAGGTAAATATTTTCTCTATATTTTGCTTGCCAAATTTCCCTGGCTGGAGCCTCCTGGAGCCTCCTGTGTTGAGTAGAAGTAGCACAAGTGGGTGTTTTTGTCTTGTACCTGGCAGTAGGGAGAAAGCCTTTGGCTTTTCAGGATTAAGTGTCATGTCAGCTGTGGGTTTTTCATAGATGCACGTTATCAGATTGGGGAAGTTCTCTTCCATTCCTAAAGAGGAGTTGTGAAATGCTTTTTCTGTGTCTGGTGAGATTAGATGATTATGTGATTTTTATTCTGTATTTGTATATCTGTTTTGCTCTCAGTAGGAATCAGTTTCATTTTGTTCTACATTTATTATTTGTTCTTTCTTTTAAACTGTGATATGGAAAAGGGGAGACATAAAATCTTTAGTATGAATTTCAGGGTGAGGAATAGATATTGAATCTGTTTCTCAGTTCTTCAAGTCTGAGCATACCAGATAAATTCCCTTTTGCCTCCGGGTTGGAGAGACTGCCTAAGGTTCTTATTCTGTTTAATCTGTGGAGTTGTCTTGACCAGTTCACATTTTGATTTGAAGTAGCTGTCATCAAATTCAGCACCCAGCACGATGCTCTAGCCCTGCCTCGCCCCAGCAACTGAGGAGCCTTCACTGACTGAGCATTAGCAGTACTTCTTGTGGCAGCCTTTCCAGTGTCCACCCCATCCTGATCACACGGCCCTTGGCTCTCATGACTGAGCACTGTCTTTCTCAAGGGGACCTACCAAATCATAGCTCTGCGGACTCAAGTATCAAAAGACAAAGTCAGATTTAAATGTGATAATATGGGCTTTAGCTCTAGAAAAAGTTTCTTTCTCCTTGTCATGGAAAATTTGAAAATAGAATAAAATGCTAGAAAGACAGAAAACAGAATTACCCATAATCCCAACATATACAGACTAATGTCTGTTGCTCATGTTTGTGGAGTATTCTCCTTCTATATGTTCTTGATGACTTTGCTTTATGACTTGTTGCATCTTTATCATTTTACCTCCCTTCCCCGTTCCCATTCCGCCCTCCCCTCCCCACATCCCCTTTCCCTCTCCACAAAGTTTATGTTTCTGCTTTCTTCTGTGTTGCCTCTTTATGACGTTAAGGTCAGGCCATATGTATAATTTTATGAACTGTTTCTCTGCCTTCAATGTTGTATGCATTTTTTCTATTACAATAGGTAAATACTATCTGTAGTGACTACATAGAGTAGAATTTGCTTAGCCATTACTCTGTTGATAGACGTACCGAAGAACTGCAAAGTTTCCTTTGCAAAAAAAAAAAAAAAAAAAATCATGCTGCCATTAGCAGCCTTTGTCTAGAGCTGGGGCTAGAGCATGGTTTGTATAAATATTTGTATTTAAAAGCTGAGTTGTTTCTGTATATGCTACAGACTAAGAATCAAGGGACCCCTAGTGGCTCTGGTTGTTCACTTAAATTCCCTATGCTATAGTCTGTCATCTGTGAAGTTAACCAGACAAATCTCACAAAAACAGCAATACCACAGAAATTGACCATAATGAAAATATTTCTAAGCCTGGGATAATGACCCATATTAACAGTAAGCTGTTGATTTCATTAGAAGGATATCTCCTACTCTGAATAGCCATCACAATGAAGGCCTTCTTCCCAGTCCCGGTCGGCTTTGTGAGCCATAGCACAAACGCTCTCTTGATTCCCGCAGTCACGACCAGTAGAGGAAATGAGAATTGTAACTGTGACCCAGAAGATATTTCAGATTTCCTTTGGAAATTAAAAAAAAGTGACATTTGTTCAAATGAAGTCTTTCTTTGTAATTACATTCACAATAAATAAAAACATATCTATCGTGAGGATTTCTTAATATTTTATCATCTTGTGTTCTTTTCAAAGGGTTCCAAGTACTTTTGGTAGAATAGGTCCATCTGTTACCATGAAATTTCTAATCTGAGAAAAAAAATGCAGTCTCCACTGTTCACTCTGATTGCGGGTACCCTGAGTTCCCCAAGGACCACTGAAGCGTGAAGTACCCTGGCTATCACCACAGAGCCAGCTTGGAGCATTGACCTAATCCTGTTCGTCCTCCCCGATGCAGGCAAAGTTAGTGCAGGGTAGGAAGGGCCTTGGAGCCATGATGACTGAGGAGACGGAGTCCAGAAGCGGCTCAGGTGTCCTTGTCATTTTTCTTTCCTTCCTTCTCCCGTTTCCTGGAATGGCCGTGCTGCCGTTGTCTCTGTGCGTCTGGAGTCCCCGCGCTGCTGTCAGGCCCGTCGGTACCCTGAGCAGTTCCCATCCTGAGCTGATTTCCTGAATTCTGTATTTCACAGCTATCGTTTACCTTTGTCCCAGGAAAACAAAAATTAATGCCTATGCATATTATTAGATAAATAATCTAATGAATTTGTCTTACTAGTTATCAGGTTGAAATATAAACTTTTCAGGTAATTGCTTTGTTGGATAATGTGACTTTTAACACTCTAATGACCATTTCTTTTGGATGTTAGTAATAAAAAAATACTTTGGGACACTTTTTGTTTTCTGATATTCTGAACAAGAATATGGTAAAAACCTGTATTTTTAACTTCTCATGAGTTTTTGAATCAACATCTCTGGATCTTGCTTTCCCAAGAAACCTAAGGTGAATCCCTTGTTCTGATAAATCTTATTTTAATAAACCTTATTTTAGATTTTCCTGTTGCTAGATTTTAGGAGATGGGATGATAAGATAAACATTGCACTCTTAGTGTTGGTGTTATGGTGTAGATCTGCAATGTCCTCCAAAAGACTTTGCTCTGAAAAGAATCTCCTAGGGCAGGCTATGGGACCAAAGAGGGAAGCTTTTGCCAGAGTTTAGCTGCTTAGGCACTTAGAGGCTGCTGCAACCCAACCAGGAGGGCCAGACTACTGCTCCAGCTAGTGGCAGAAATTGACATCATCCATGTGGTGCTGGTTTCAAAGGCATGTAGGATGTGAGAGTCATGGGGTCATGGAGGTTTCAACCCAGATGTCAGAAGAAGTCCTTGGAAACCAGGCAGTATGCACCTGGAAGAGAAGTTTATGACGTTGTAAAGGAGAAGCCTAAGGTGCAGTGGAGATTCCAGAAATTTAGAGATGCCAGAAACATGGATTGTCTGCTGAGGAAGGCCACATGCTGTGAGTAGAAAGAACCAGCCCAAAAGAAAAGCTGTGGAGGTTGCAGCCAAAAGCCATGCTGTAGGGTCAGGGCCACTCAAGCCCTTTAGAACGTACGTCTTACCACAGTGGACCCCAAGTACTGGACACAGAACTATAGGATTTAACCCTTGCCTGGCTGGATTTAGAACTTGTCTTGGTCCAATAGCTTTCTGTCCTTCTGTTCGTCCCTTTTGGAACGGGAATGTTTACCCCTTGCCATCATATCTTAGAAGTACTTAATTTTTCTCTGATATTCATAGAACTTACAACTAAGCTCATCGTGCATCTCAGAGGAGACTTTGAACTTGGACTGTTAGCAGTGCTGGAACTGTTAAGGCTTTGACACCTCTTGGAGCAGGACTAAATGCATTTGTGCATAGGGGTGGACATGAGTCTTTTGAGGGCCAAGGATAGAATGTTACGGTTTGGATCTGCAGTGTCCCCCATAAGCCTCTTGTATTTGAATGTTGTGGTATAGCTCTGGAACCAGGTGCTTTCAATAGGTGGGGCCTGGTCAGGATGGGTGGGCTACAGGCATGTGGTAGAGTAGGGGCACACAGCGGATTATGGGAGTGTGGTGCATTGCTGGGCGTCTGACCTGGAAGGACACACGCTAGTTCTGCCCTCCCTCCCTCGCTTGGCTTCCTGTCCAAGCCTCCAGCTAGGCCTCTGCCAGGTGCTTTCACCGTTGCCAGCTGCCCATGAATGGACTGAGACCTTCTGAAACTGTGAGCTAAAATAAATCTTTCCTCCCTGCTGTGGTTTGGATCTGGAGCATTTCCCCAAAACCTCATGTACCTATGAGTACTGCATGCTGTTGGGAGATGGGACCTAGCTGGAAGTGGCAGGTGCGTGGGGCTTGACCTGGAGAAGCGTGTGCTGGTTCCACCTTCCTCCCAGGCTTGGCTTTGTTCTGCCTTGCTTTGAGGAGCTCTGTCTCCAGCCCTGCCGTGTGATTCCACCAATTCCCAGCCACGCACCTGATTTGGTGAATGGACTGTGGTCTTCTGAAACTGTGACCTAAAGTAAGTCTTTCCTCCTCCTTTCAGTGTGGATACTGGGTTTTCTGTCCCAGCAATGAGAAAGTAACCAAGACAATCATCTTAGCTCTCACCTAGCAGCAATTTATAGGCAAGTTAAAAATAGTAAGTGTGCTTACAGTGTTCTCAGGGAGGTAGGTTAGACATCTTCTCAGGGTAGAAGTTTATGTTTGTTTATTTGTGTTTTTTACTAGACTTATTTTTTTAATGCATTTTCAGTTCACAGTAAAATTGAACAAAGTACAAAAGTTCTCTTACACATCCTACCTCCCAGCTTGGGTAGGCTTTTAAAGAAATATCCAGGTTGCTTTAATTTTCCCTGGCAAACTGGAACCAGGCCTTGACTTTATATTAGACTTAGCAAGACCTTTGTATTAGCCATGTTCCTCCTGCTCACCAAAGTACCAATAACCATAACGTAAAGGAGGAGAGGCTTATTTGGCTCACAATTTCAGTGGGTTCAGTCCACAGTTGTCAGCTCCGAGTAGAATTCACGTGGCAGAATAGGAGAGTAAAGCTATTAACTCACGGCAGCCTTAAGCAGAAAGAGAAGAGAGGAGCCCGGAATAAGAGCACACTCTTCCAAGTCACACTCGCTGGCATCCACCCTTCCAGCCAGACCCCACCTTCAGTGTGAAATGTTTGGGAAACATTTTAGATCCAGACCATCCCCAGCACGGCATCATGGCGCCACTCATTCCATTGGAACCAAAAGCATGTGTGGCTCAGTCCTGCTCCTCTGATCTCCAGGCCATTCTGGGGTAGAGGGAACCACACAGAACCAGAAATCACCCAGGCCGTCATGTGGTGGAAGGTGCGAGTGGCCTTTAAATGAGACCATGGCTGTTACCAGAGAAGAGAGAGAGCAAAAGACCAAAGCAGAATCAACTCTCGAAGAGTACCCAGTTTGGTTGAATCATAGGCTGGAGTTCAGTGGTATATGCCTGGTATGCATTTCCCTGTGGATGAGAATGATCTTGGGGCATCTGTGATGTGAGTTCCTAGATCAGTTTCCAGGAAAGAGAACCAAATTTAGGTGTCACTAGAGTGCTAAAAGTGGAATTTAAACAACATGCGAAAGGGAATAACAAGCTGGCAATACTTTCTTCCAGGTCCCATATTTAATGCCTCTGTGCACTCAGACACACCGTCAGTCATCCGGGGAGATCTGATCAAATTGTTCTGTATCATCACTGTTGAAGGAGCAGCCCTGGACCCAGGTATCTCCCTCCCTCCTGCCCCCTACCCTGTATTGCTTTTTGAAAATGTTTCTCATGCTACCCTTTCTGTGTCCCGCTGTTGTGGGAGGCCAGGGGTTAGATGTCCTCTTCCATCCTCCTGGCTTAGTATTGGCTCAGTTGAATGAACAGACGTATCTGTAGGATGATTCAGAAACATGTCCAGATACTTGAATCTCATTCATCGGGGCAGCCAGTGGGTCCCCACTAGGGTAGATTCAGGCTGGTTTGAAGCAGGAACCTACTCTTTCTCTGTGTCTTTTATTCGTGTCTTTATTCACATGTTACTAAGCTTCTTTGATGTGTAACCACTACTATGGATGCTGGGACCAGAGGAGTAAACAGAATTCTAACTCTCTCCCTGTGGAATCTGCAGCCGAGTTCAGGACATAAGAAAAAAGTCAGAAATTACCACTATAAAGAAATGCAGAACAGAGTAAAGGAGTAGTAGTAAGTGGTGGGGGAGCATTACAGAATTTTTAGAATATCTTTATAAATCTTTTCTGTACAGAAACTACTAGTATTCCAGCCGCATGCCTTACAGTTGTGGGACCACCCATCTCACACCTTGTCTGCTTGGCCCCATTCAGGGACCAGGTGATATTCCTGTCTTGCCTTTGATCTTTAAAGCTTGAAAGAACATTAAATGCACTTGGGGTGTCTCTGTATTTAGCAGGACTATACCATGTCTGCCTTTTCCAAAAGTCCCATGAAGACTGACTCACTAAGGGGTACCCTTTTTTCCTTGGCCTACTTTGACTCACTGTGTCCTTTCACACCCTATCACCCTGTCACAAGCAAGGCCAAATTATGAAGGGTCCCTGTGTGTCTGTGTGGAGACTGCAGAAATAGTATGGCCTTGGGGAGTGGGGAGGACAGAAGCAGGTTTTTATTGAGTGAGAAAAAGCAGGTGCCGGTGCAAAGGGAGGGTGTCCTTCAGTGCAGCCCGAGTGGACACTCTGGGCCAAGGACTGGGCCTTCAAGGCACCTGGGAGCAGAACCCTGAATCAGGTGTACCAGCTTCTTCAGGCTTTTCAGTTAAAGATTTGGATGGTGACAAGTTCAAATTTGTCTATAAAGGACCCTTAGGAAGTATTTTGGGCCCTGTCTCTGTGGGCCAGATGGTCTCTGTAGCAACTCCTCGTCTCTGCCACCATCACAAGAAAGCAGCCCTAAATAATAGTGTAAACAAATGGGTGTGACCCTGTGCCATGAGGCTGTGGGCTGGCCTGCAGCCTGTGTTTCCTCACCGCACTACCATCGGCTGTCTTAGGAAGGCCAAATGTGGACGAGCTTTGGAGGTAGGAAAGAGGAGCATTATGAGAGACGTAAGGGAAGGGGGAAAAGAAACCTACCAAGACAGTGGAGTTGGTCAGCTCTGTTAATGGAGTTAGGTCTTAAGTGAGCAGCCTCTGCTGTACTAAGGTGCGGGTGAAAGTAAAGGAAGGGAAAGGGAGAGAAATCCTTCTTAAAAGAGTAATGAGATTCTCACGATGTATACAAAAAGAAATCCTTTAAATGCTCCTCCTCAGTAAATTAGTGGGTTACTATTTGTGCCCTTAAGATGAAAATATTTTCCTTCAGTGTAGTTGCCAAAGCTCTAGGTGGCTGATGTCTTGCAGATCATAATTTTCTAAAACTGTGCATTCTTGGACTGTGTGTGTGGAAGATCCTTAATAATTAAACACACGTTGTAATTTAGTTCTTTCTCTCATGGGCGGTGAGGGAATTCTCTTTTGGAAAGTTGCATAAGTGAGCCGAGGGCCAAGGTGCACCTGTGCGCAGGCGGAGTAGGCCGTGAGGCAGATTCTCTGTAAGCAGAGGCTGAGGTGAGTAGGCCGAGGGGTGCTCTTCACAGGGACCCTGAGAGGGAGCGCGGGGAGAGCTGGGCAGGAAGAGGGCAGAGATGCCGACTCGCACAGGTCTTCCTCCACAGGGGCTCTGGGAATGTGGGGTGCCAGAGCACTGCCCGCCCTGAGCTAGGAGACAGGCTTCTGATCCCAGTCAGTTCCTGTCTAGAGGATGCAGGGCCGAGGAGTGAGTGTTTCATAAGCTTTGGGTCAGGTCCTGGGAGAGGCTTGTCAGCCAAGGCTGTCCTCTGGAGCGCATACATATGCGAGGCCTCAGCTGCCAACTCCTGCAGCGGGGGCTGCTGTGCTCCGAAAAGCAGCTGGTCCAGGTGGGGCCTCCGCAGCATCTACCGCAAGTGGTGGCTCTCTTCCCACGAGCAGTATCTACTTGTAGGACCATGTGTGTCCAGCAGTGGTCATAGTGAAGTTCATGGTGCCCAACTTTTATTGAGCACTAGTGCTACTCTAAGCGTTTCTTAAAATATATAGATAATTTAGCTGTGGTTGCTATTATTTTCATTTTCTGGATGAGACAACTAAGTTGTAATGAACTGAAGTGACTTTCCCAGGTCCCATGGTGGGTGAGTACTGGCATGGGATCTAGGCTAGGCAACCCACCCCATAAGGCACAAAAGGAAATCAGAAGTTAGAATCATGGCACAAATAACAGGAACGTGGCTATGTCTTCTTGCCTTCAGTGGTCATGTGGCACCAGCAGCTACAGTTGTTTCCCACTGAAGCCATGAGCGTGACCCAGGCGCCCTCTGCTTCTGGCTTCTGGGTACGAGGAAGCTCATGACACTCGTGGATTTTAGGGAAAACATGTCAGTTTGTGGCTTGTGGTTCTTGGAGTTGACGTAGCTGATACTGGTTGACACCAGTCAAGAGAAGAGGTCAAGGGCTTACAACACAGGCTTACCTGCCATATTCTTTAGACTTACCTCTGTGCCAAAGTCTTCTTTCTGCAATGTCCATATTAATGTCTCTGAGACTGTTAGAACCTCAGTTTTGTAGAGTGTTTTTATGATCCAACAACATTACTCTCTGGGCCTGTTAAACTGTGTTCAATTTTCTCAGCTTGACGTTTTTTTCCTCTAGTTTTGAACTTAAGTACTTCCGCGAAGGGGGAAAAAACTACAGTGAACAATAAAATCTAAACTGTGTACAACTTTAAATTCTGTACAATTCATTTTATGTGCATTTTGTTCTTCACAACTTCAGTGTCTTTCCAGTCTTGGTCTCTTCTGCCTGAAATGTCAGAGGACTCCGCTTTCTCCGGGAGGCAGTGGGTGGGGCCCTGTCACCACATACCAGCTTCATGTTTATTACTGTCTGCAGAGGCACTTGGCTGTGGTCCTTCCCCCTGTGACTCGTCAGGCCAAGGGGTGGCAGGAGGGTGACTAAGAGGCTGGATCTAGACTTCCTGGATTAAGTTTTGAAAACTCGAACAAGGTCTTGTCACCACAGAGGGGGCTGTGATGTCCCTTCATCTCAGGATAGCGTTAGAACAGAGCAGGCCTGCAGGGTGGCTGGTAGACCTGGGTCTATCACTTCTGCCCGTATTAGTGACCTCAGGATTGTGCCTTGGTAATCAGCAGATGACATGGCCTTTGATGTGTCCTGGTTTGCGGTGCACTCCTTTGGCTTGGACAAGGCTCCCTCGCTCCTGTCCTCCTTGGATCGGAAGGGGATTGTGACCACAGCACGGAGAGACTGGAAGAGCGACCTCAGCCTGGAGCGTGTGAGTGTGCTAGAATTCCTGCTGCAGGTGCACAGCTCCGAGGACCAGGACTTTGGCAACTACTATTGTACCGTGACTCCATGGGTGAAGTCCCCAACTGGTTCCTGGCAGAAGGAGGCAGAGATCCTCTCCAAGCCCATCTTCATAACTGTGAAGATGGATGGTAAGAGTGACACACAGATCCTCACCCTGGTGTTGGGGGATGTCTTCTCTGGGCCGTGCTGCCGCCAGCGGGCCCAGGCTTCTGCGGCTTGAGGACTGTGCCACAGCATATCAGCTTGCTTGTCTGTGAGCCTGGCTGGCCCAGGGACAGCAGGGAGCCCTTGTCTGTTCCCAGGTTTGCCACCCTTTGCTGATAGCACCAGTAGGAAGTTTTTAAGATTTTGGTTTTTTCTATAAATTCCATAGAAATCTACTCTACTGTGGGTTGGAATTTGGCAAGGATTCTGTCAGGAAACAACAGAGAACAGCATTGAGAGAAAGAGTTCTGGTCAGTAAATGAAGACAAGCTTTAAGTGGCAGCCGCTCTTGGCCCTTTGTTCCCTAGCACAGAGTCCCTGCCTAGATAGGAGGGTGACTCCCACCTTCCCCAATTCAAACTGCCACCAAGATCAAGCTCCAGGACAGTCAGGGCTATTACCTGAGCATCCAGGGTAAGGAAACTTGTTCTTCGGTTCCCCTGCAGAGTACTGCAGAAAGTAAATGCTCATAATGTCACAACCCTGTAGAGAGAATGGTAGTCCTTGGGGGGCTGTTTCCCTGGTGATATGTCGATTTGGGGAGATAGGCAAGAGAACCCAGCTCTTGCACAGATTTGCCTTTCTGATCACCCCTTTCTTAGAAATGGGAGAGTCACCTGCCCCGGGACCATTGTGAGAAATCAAGCCATAATGAGTGTGAGGCACCTGTGCAGCGTGGCACCCCCTGGGGGAAGGGAGGATGCCCCCGAAGGGTGGATCTGAACAGCAGTTACACATGTTAGAAACGTCTGTCATCTATGACATGTTTGCGTCTTAGAAATTCCTTGCTTGAAGTGACTCCGTGTGAAAACCAGGAGTTACCAAACAAGCAGGAGAGTGATTATTCACTTTGCTAGATAATTTACTACAGTGTTGCTTAAAATAGCTCCCTTAGTACACTTCAGTTATTTGATGCATAGAATTGATTTATGCAGTTTTTTAAAGGACGCATCTGCCGCTGAATGTGCGGTGCCCTTAAACTGACTTTTAAAAATCAATCTCCTGCCAAAACCCTAAAAAGCAAGTTGACATTCAAAGGCACCGAGCGAAATCTTCCTTCTTGTGTCTCCCTCCCCAGTGAGGTGGGTGGGGAGCCATTGGCCCACTCGTTTCAGTAGCTGAGCCCCTCGGGCCTCCGTGCCTGCTGGCTGCGGGGTACAGGGCTCCCAGGGAGGCGGGCAGCGGTCCCCAGCGGCCTGGTCGCTGCGCTAACCCTTGCTCTCTTGTCCCCAGTGCTGAATGCCTTCAAGTACCCGCTGCTGATTGGCGTGGCCCTGTCCACCGTCATCGGGCTCCTGTCCTGCCTCATTGGCTACTGCAGCTCGCACTGGTGCTGCAGGAAGGAGGTGCAGGAGACGCGCCGCGAGCGCCGCCGGCTCATGTCGATGGAGATGGACTAGGCGGCCGCGGGGGCGGGGCGTCCGGGGGCGGGCGTGAGCGGAGGACAGTGACGCTCTCAGGCGAAGTGTGTTACACTCAAACCGGTCCTCTCTAATCTCAGGTGGGACTTGGCGCTCGCTCTTTTCTGCATGTCAAGTTCTGAGCGCGGACACGTTTACCAGCACACGGCCCTTCTCCCCACGGCACTTTCTGGCAGATAACAATCGGGTGTGTTTTCCCCACTGCGGCTTTTTAACGGTTAACCTTCGCCTAATTGTTTTTTTCTTACTGGCTTTTAGATCTTCTGATTTCCGTGTGTTGATGGCTTTGCTGGGAGGGGTGGCGGCGGTCAGAGTTCTGCACCCGGGCGAGGTCGTGCCCGCCCTCCCGAGAACCTGCGCTCGCGTTAGGCGCTCGCTGCCAGGGCTCCTCACCTGACTGCCCTGGTGGAGAGGCGACCCAGACCTGTGCCCACGAGCTCCCTTGTGGTTTTTATTCCCCCACTGCATCCGCTGTTTTCAGGAGTCTGGACTATATTTGAAACCTAAACTTGGAGTAGGTCACTTCTCGCTGAGCCCCGCCCCCGCCCCGGCCACACCCACTCTTCTCCTGGCTTCTCCGCCCCGCCCCTTCCGGTCGGCGCGTCCGTGGGGCCCTCGAGTCTGGAATTTGGCTTTCCACCAAGCACCTTACCTTGCCACCTTAGCCTTAAGAGGGAGATGCACAGGAACCCAGCCTCCTCCTCCGTCGGGGCAGCCCGGAAGCCGTGCGCGGGCGGCGGCGCGGGACAAGAGGAGGGGTAGGCCCGGGGCTGGTGGGCGGAGGCCGCGTGCCCCAGGCCCCCGAGAGCAGGAGCAGGAGCCCGGAGGGTAAGTTCATGCCGGGGCTACCGGGGGCAGGGCGTGCGAGGCCGCAGGAGCCCCCGTCCCTCCTCCCGCCCTCGGGAGAGGCGCGGGCGCTTGCAGAGGGGCCGTGGGTGCGCCGTGTCCTCCACGTGCCACTTGGGCTCCTTCACGTGAAGGCGAGTTGCTGCTTGCGAGATTGACTGGCTTCCAGGGATCGGAAATTGCCTAGAGGAACGCGTGTTTTCCATGACCTTTCCAGTCCTTCAAGTCTGAGATCCCCTGCAGGGGGCACTGAGAAAGGGTGCAGTTTGCGCACTGTTGGCTTTCCTGTTGGGAAACCCGGCAATTTGCTGTCGTGTGAGCAGCCTATAAAGTAGGGCTGGGAGCGGTTGCTCGGCCCAGCTGCTCCGCCGGGAGTAGCGCAGCAGGCAGGAGAGACCTTCCGGGTCTCCGGCTTCTGCCTAAGAACATACCCCTCGAAGCCGGGCTCCCTGAGGCATCTCATGCCCCCAGCCTGGGCCTTCTAGAAGCATCCCGGTGGGCTTTCCTGAGGCTCCTGGGTGACTCAAGCCCTCTTTACAATCCTCTGCGCTTTCACCCTGCCTCTGAAGGACCCAGCGCCACTCTGTCTTCCGAAGGGGAAAAAAGAGTCGTTTGTTTTGAGCAATAAAGTAACACAACGTGATGGCCGCTCAGGTGCGGCCCTTTGCCACGATGGGCGGACGCGCCGAGCTCCTCCCGGCTCGCCAGCTCTCTCCCTCCTTCTCTGCCACCCAGGATTGGCTCTGTGCTTGTCACCTGGTGACCCGGGGGGCGGGGACGCTTGTGGTAGAAGCTGCAGATTCTGCCCTGACGGCTGCAGCCCACCGGGCCAGGCCTGGAGTCCGGCTGGGAGACAGGCGGCGGATGTGCCCAACCCACGTATGAGAGACTCGAGGAAGGGAACGAGGCCTTGATGGCAGGAATTGGAGTCTTTTGTACATGCCATTTCCTAACCGTGCTATTTCAGAGGGGCTGGGGCACAGGCGGTTGTCCAAGCAGGAATTAGAGAGAGCAACAGGTGCTGTATTAGTAACCTCTAGTGCCCTAGAACTCTTGCAGCTACTAAACGGTCCAAGATTGGTGTGGCACAGGCCCTTCTTCGTAGGAGGGAAGGGTACTTAGCTTCGGACTGAACAGATGGGTTACACCAGACAGTTACTGGTGGTGAAAGGGTCCTGTGGTCACACATTATAGTTCTTCCTTTCAAACAGATGTTGCAGTTCAAAGCTCAGTTGTTACATCACTGACCTCTAGCCTGTCTGCTGCGTCCACTGACAGTGCATTTTACCTGGGGGCTGGGAGGTGGAGCAGAAATTCCAGGACGTTGTCCCAAGGACGTAGTTCCTTCCAGGGACATAAACTTGCTTGGGATGTGTGTCTTTTTTAAAGTGTGAGATATGCTCTTGTACCAAATAGGGAACCCCACAAAGTGCTCTTCTGGGAGAGGCTACAGCCAGCAGCCCTGGTGTGAGGGAGGGGGTCCAAGCCAGGCCTGGTACAGATGAAATTGCACTTCTTGACAAAAAAGAAACTTTATAAAAGGTTGAGTTTTTTTCTAATCACAAAACTATCCCCCAGAAAGAGCCTATGCTATGTCCAGATAGGAGCCTCAAAAATCACTTTAGATTGTTTACTTTATGATGTTTACATATGTGTTTCACTTTAAAAAAGAAAAAAATGCAAACTCTGGGTTTTTAACAACTTTTGGAATTTTTATGGGATGGCGGAACTCTGACTCAGCAGCTGGATTGAATCTTAATTTAGAGATGTATTTATGTGTGTGTTCCCCCTCCTGGCCACAAGGCTCCCGCCTGCCCAGACCTTTGTGTGTCTCCCCAGTGGCTCTTGCCTCTTGCTTTGCAGACTACCTGCAGCCCTGATGTTGTCACTGACATCTGTGAGCCAAAGACTGAGCCTTTTTGGCAGGAACAATAAGCAATACTACACAACTTGCTACTTTCAGAAAACTTTTTTTTTAACTTCAAGGATGACAACAGAGGAAGAAGAGAACTGGGACTTGGGTAAGTTCTCCTCCGCTGTTTGACCAAATTCTCGGTGATAAATATGTGCGCAGATCACTAGGAGAACAAGGTTAAGGTTTTTTGTTTTATTTTTAGTGTGGCACATAAGGATCTGCAGATTTTTCTGTAGACAATGAAAAGGTCTTGTGTATTTTTGTCCATATCCAATGTTATTATATGAACTAATTGTATTGTTTTATACTGTGACCACAAATATTATGCAATGCACCCTTTGTTTTTTTATTTCATTAAAGGAAATTTAATTTAAATTGAAGTCGTGTGAGGAACTTGATGTTGGCCTGTTACCCTTCCATCTCCAGCACAAGGGATTGTGACTGAACTTCAGTTGCAGTCCTGGC
Source organism: Ctenodactylus gundi (assembly GCA_004027205.1). Lineage (NCBI taxonomy): Eukaryota > Metazoa > Chordata > Mammalia > Rodentia > Ctenodactylidae > Ctenodactylus > Ctenodactylus gundi. The sequence goes on along the minus strand of PVKB01003650.1, from coordinate 17,178 downwards.
GCCGTCTGATCTCTTTGAGCCCTGTGAAAGCCTTGTCGATTTTTGCTAATGATAAAAGAAGCAGTGGATTTCCTGGAGTCCGTGCTGAGGTTCTCACCGAGTGGAAAGAGGAGGGCTAGAATCCCATCACCACGGAAGGTCTCTTAGTCTTTTGCTGAATTCTCATGACCTCATAGAACTCCTTTCAAGAAAGAGAAGTGACATAGTGTTCCTCTCTGCACATGAGGAAACAAGCACCAAAGTTTCATGACCATATTGTGACTGAAACAGAATGGTTTTTCTGACTCTGATGCAATCTAGAGCCAAACTAGTTGAGAAGGTAGCAGCACTGATACTCTTTCTCAGGCCTCTGGCTTTTGCAGTCCTGGGCAGGAGTGAGTGCCCAGAACCCCAGCTGCAAGCGCTTGGGCGGCCTCCCCCACTGACTCCTGTTGGACTTGTTTGTGTCCCCTGTCCTTCGTGTACTGTCAGACCATCTCACATTGTGAGTTACTCAGAGGCCGGGTGTCTGTCCTCGTCACTCACATATCCCAGGGACTGGCGCTGCTCCAGGAGTGTAGGAGGTACTTGGGCTTTGTAAGTACACAGTTACATGGTCTACAGTCAAAAATGACCTGTCATTACATGCCTGTCAATGATCCAGAGGACTTGTTCATGTCAAAATACTGATGCGGTCAGAGCTGGTCTTTAATAATCCTCTACCAATAACTGAACCCGTTGCTTCCCCAGTTTAAATTAAAAGCAAACCAAGGCCTACCTTACACACCTACTGTGCATGTATGAAATGGGGCTCACCCTCCAGAGTTGGAAGAGAAGTGCAGATCAAAAGCACAGTAAGATACCACCTGTTAGATCTCGCAAATGGGAGGCCGTACCGCAGTGGGCCACAGGCAGAGCAGCAGAGTCAGGAAAAGGAGCAAGAGCCCTTATTGTGTTTTCCCCTGAGGCAAGGTGGAGCGAGCAGGCTTAGGATTAGCTAGGTTGGATAATTCTCTCATGTCCTGGGGTAGATTGTGGCTGTCTGGTACCTGACTTCAGGGTGATGAGGGCAGGAGGATAATGGTGCTGAGTATTGTAGGAAGTGGTGGGGTGGGCTCTGGACTCGATTTGCATAGAAAAGGCATGCACTCAGGTAAAACCTTTACTGCCTTTAGGAATTGGCCAGCACTGAGAGGGCTCTCTCTCCAGGATTAACAAAACCTCAAATGTTAAAGCACCAAAACCAAAACAAAATAAAATGATGGCTAATACATTTTTATTGTTTGGGGCTTGTAGCCTGCTGAGGTGCACCTGCTGCGGCCCGGCTGTACCCACCGAGGTGCTGCTCGCTGAGTCTCTGCTCCGCGTATCCCCGAATTTCCTTGTGCCAACAGTACCACTATGATTATACATGCTCTCATTTAATAAAATGTAAACCAATGAAATACCGATGTCAAAGAAAGCTGTCAAGAAATGCTGTTAGTAAAACTGCTATATCTGTACTCCGAAGAATGAAGTTAGATCCTTACCTTAGACCATTATGCGAAAAATTAACTCAAAATGGATTAAAGACTTAAATATGGTAAGCTATAAAACCCTAGAAGAAATCATAGGAGGACCGCTTCCTGACACTGAATGTAACAAGGACTTCTAGCCAAGACACCCAAAGCATGGGCAGCAAAACCACAAATACACAAGTGGGTCTACATTAAACATAAAAGTGTCTGCACAGCAAAAGAAATGACCAAAACAGTGAAAGTTACCCAGCAGAATGGGGTACAATGCTAAATCTTAGATCTGATAAAAATGTTATAATAAAGAACTTCACTGTAAAACCAAAACACAACCCAATTTAAAAATGGGCCAAGGATTTGCATGAAGAGCTCTGAAGAATATTTACACATGACCAACAAGCATGTTAAAAGATACTCAGCCTAAGTAATCATAAAAGAAGTGCAAATCAGAATCACAATGAGATATCACCTGGCATGTGTTAGAAAATAGTATTATTCTCGTGCAAGAAAGATAAATTGGCATGTGCACTGTTGATGAAAATAGAACATAGGACAGTCATTGTAGAAAAAAGAAGTTCAAGGACATTAAAAACAGAATTAACAGATGATTCAGCAATTTTCCTTCTGGGTATAGATCCAAAAGAGATCAAAGCAGTATCTTGAAAAGACATCTGCATTTTCATGTCCATTATGACACTCAAAACAGCCAATGGCTAGAGGCAACCTAAATTTTCATTACTAGATGAGTGGTTTTCAAAGATACAGTATATAAATACAGTGAAATATTATGGAGCCTTAAGAAAAGTCATGACGTAGGCTACAGCATGCATAGGGTTTGATGACGTTAAACAAAACGAACCAACCATAAGGACAGATAGGCATGATTCTTCTCTTATTAAAAAAAAGTGTGGTGACAGAAATAGAAAGGTGATTACCTAAGACTCAGGGAAAAGTAGAAAGTAGTATCTGATGGGTACAGAGTATCAATGTTGCCAGAAGAAAAAGTTCTAGAAATTTGTTGAACAAAATTGTGAATATATTTACAATTAAACTGTACAGTTTAAAAATGGTTAATGTAGTAAATTTGTCACATATTACTATAATAATAAAGTGTTACCAATGAAAAGATCAATTTTCTAGAATCAGTAGAAACAAATTACTTTTTAAAAAGGCAAAAAGAAAAAACTGTAAAAGATTGAGGATGTAGGTAGGGACCACGGAAGAAGTCTATACTCATTGGCCAAAAAAGTGTGTTTAGAGACTCCAAGCAGCAGATCCATATTTACAGAAAAGGTTTGGGCCTTTGTCAAGAGCTTGGGCCTTTGTCAAGAGCTTGGTGAATAAATGTACACGTACCTGGTTTCTTTGGCAAGGAGTATCGAATGTTTTAGTTTTTTTTTTTTTTTTTTTAATGATTCCTGACTTTCCCTGACACATTCTATCAGTTGATTGACAGCCCTATGGCCAGAGTTATAGCTCAGTGGTAGAATATTTGCCTGGTATGCATACAACTTTGGATTTGAAGCTCCACACCATAAAACAGACACTAACAGCCCTACCTAATTATGTTAGATAAGAGAATGTCTACCATTATTGTCCCTGTGTTTATAAATGAAGAAACTGAGACTTTGAAATTAATCTGAACCCCAGTCTTTCTGACTCCAAAGATTTTGTGCACACTAAATCACTACTAAATCTTAGAAAGAGACACATGAATAATTTATCATCATATAACAAATACAATTCTAGAAATTCATTGACAGCACAGTGGAGGGAAAGATAGATTGGGCACTGTGCAAGGAGTCAAGAAAGGCTTCAGGTAGGAGATACAAACCCAGATTTTTAAAAATAAACAAATAGGTATTTTCCTGGTAGGAATGAGGCAAAATTCTTGGTAGAAGGGATAGTATATGCAAGATTAAAGAGGGAAACGGTGATGCAACAGATCCAGAAAAAATCAACGTGGTCTGTACTCCTGAGGGAAGTTGACGGGGAAGGGCTACTGGAAGGATTCCCAAGGGCCCTCTCACAAAGGTCACATCAACGAGTTTGAACTCGACCTAGAATTACTTGGGAACCTCTGAAAAACATTAATCTGGAAAGCACACGGCTGTGGATGTGTCTTAGATCAGTCATTCCCAGCCTTCTGACACCTGGTGTGGCTTTCGTTGAAGACCATTCTCCCAGGGACAGAGGAAAGGGGGAATGGGTCCTTGTTCTGCAGTGTGTTGTTGGAATGACAGCAGCAGCAGGAGGGGAGCTGGGAACAAAGCTCCACCTCCTGCCCGTCAGCCCGGTTGTTAGAACCAGCTTCCCTAGCTCCTCACCGCCTGCTCATTGCTCACCTGAACCTGCTGCCGTCCTTCCTAGAGACTAACCAGTACCCGTCGGGGCCCAGCGGTGGGGGACCCCTGTTGTAATCCCCATGGCAGCCGAGGAAGGGAAAACAGCAAATCTGGAAGACCAAATGAATGCTTATAAGAGACCACAATACCTGTAATATCCATGAGTCTTGGAACTAATACTGAGACATGTGAACTTGTAAAAAAACTTTTATGAATCCTTCAGGAACAGGAATAGAATTTCCCTTTTCTCCTTTCCTGACTGCACTGTCCAGTCGTCTTCCCCCACCCCCCCTTAAGAGCTACATTCCTGCATTCCTTTCAGCTGTTACAATTGCTGTGCAGCGATTCCCAAGACGGTAGAATAACTGTCTCTTTTGCTGCCTTCGGTTTCTTCTTTCTTTTTTTTTCCTTAACAACAGAAAGCTGCTTTTTTTTCCTCCAGAAAAGAGGTGACATCACCCTGTCAATGTTAAATTCTGGCAGAAATGAACCACTGAAATAGAAAGTGAAAAAAATATTTCAGCAACAGCCAGGAATAAAAAGCTGCGTGCTTACTGGGCCGTGTGTATTTCAGGAATACCGGGCACTCTGTATTATTGGCAACGACTGTCTCCGTGGTTAATGCTAACTTCTAAAATAATTCTCTTTTCGTTGTGTTTTGGGGCTTTTTTGTTTCTTTTTTTTTTTTTACTTATGCTAACATTTCTTTATATGTGTGCTGAATTTTTATTTTGAGCTCCTACTTGACTAATACAATCCATGTGAATTTCCCCCTAAATTATATTTTTATTAGTATAAGCTTACAATACATAATTCTCTTTTGATGTGCATGGGAGATTGATGGCATTGGTGCCCTCCGCTTTTGAGTGGCCTCCTTGGCTCTGCCACTTTGCAGTTCCCTTTGCTAATGAAGGAGTATCTGTTGACCCACCTCTTCCATTGGGACTTGGCCATATGACTTGCTTTGAGACTATTAGCAGTCATGAGGTAAACAGAAGCTTTAGAAAGTGCTAGTATGTTTTCCTCTAGTTCTTTTGGACCCCTGACATTACCCTGAAAATGTGTTGAGGCCAGCCTGCCACAGGCGCATGCAAGCCAGAACTGCCCTGGCCATACCGCCTCTATCAGCTGGCCCCACAGAAGTGAGCACATCCACCCCCATTAACAGAAATGCCACACTGTCCCACAGACTTGCCGACAAAGAGAAGTATTTATTGTTAGAAACCACCGAAGTCTTTTGATAGGTTGTTACGCAGAAGAAACGAGTTGGTACTGTGCATCTGCCTCAAATAATGGCACCTGGAGGTGACCTGTGACTTCTCTAACTGAAATAGTGAATAAATCCTGTGCCCTTCAAGCCCCAAAGATTTTATAGGTAACAGTTTAGACAGTTAGTTTGAAATATCCATTCTGGGCAAAATGCCCTTTACTGTTTCAGCCTACACACAACCTGAACGTCCCCACCTCTGCACCTGTGTGTTGCGTTCCTGCTTCCTGGAATGCCCTTTCCTCCCCTCCCTACTTATTTTTATCATACCAAATCTCTGAGGACCTACTTAACACCAGCCTCCTCAAATGACCTTGTGGTGCTGCCTGCCTCTCCAGCCTCTTGTAGGGACCACGAACTGGACACCAACGTGCGCTGCCTTGTGTGGCTATTTTTGTTGTTGTTTTGTTTTGTTACTTTGACAAGAGTCTTGCTCCATAGTCCAGGCTGGTCCTGAACTCACTGTGTAGCCCAGGCTGGCCTTGTTTCTTTCGTCTGTGGTGGTTTATTAAGCCAGATTCCGAGTTCCTGGAGGGCAGGGCTCTTTTTACATTTCTTTTAGCCTTCAAGTCTTGCGTAGCAGCTGAAAAGGGCGATGCAGGATTCTTCACTAAAATTTGGTATCTGTAAGTTAACTGAGAGTCAGGGGCCAATGAAAACTACAGTGAGAGATGACGTGGTGGGTAGCTGTTACTTAGACAGAGGAAGGAAGGAGGAATAAATGCTTAAGTTAGAGGCTTGCAAGTGTTGCCCTCTTCTGATTCCCATAAGGAAAGCTTACGTTTTTTCCTGTAAATGTTGCCTATGCCCTGGAGCTTTTCCTGACCTCATGTGCTCCTCAGATCGGATGAAGCTTTCTGCCTCCTTCCGAAGGCCATGTCCCTGCTTGCCGGCCTCCTGGGGGACTCCACCTAATTTCCCTTGTGTGACCATCGGTCCTTAGCTTGATTCCTCTTCCTTCCCATCCCCTCCACAGGCTCCACTCGCAAACAAGCTTACTGAGAACAGGCTGTATTTCAACAGGTGCGTGTCTCGTACCTGGTAGTGTCTCGTACAGGGGGATGCTCGGCAAGTACTTGGTCATTTCATCTGTCCCTCATCTGTATTTTAAGTACCTCAAAATATTCACTTCCTGTTTACATAGTGTTCTCCCTCTCCCCCTCATTTTAACCTATTAGCAATACATATTTAATCTAATTATAAAAGAAAGCCCATCCAAACTGTGCTCATGCAAAAAAACCCCTTAATATCTCACCTCTTCTTCAAGATAAAAGTCAAGCTCTTAGGCTGAGCCTGCCAAGCCGGCTAAGACATGCGCCACCAGCCTACGGCCTCTTCTCCTTTTGCACCATCTCTAAACTTCCATAAGAGGGTACAGGCTGTGCGTCACTATTCGTGCCGGGCTGCCCCTCCCACCCTCCACTGCACCGTGGTCCCTTCCTCGCTCCATGCTCACTTGGCCCCGTCCGCCCCACTGGACTGTTGACCCTATTCTTGCGTTCCCTCCCTCCATCTGGGTGCCCCACTGGCTGTTGTCACATTGCACTGTGATTATCTGGTTAAGTGGAAGCTACCTGAGTGTAAATCCTACCACAGCCCCCAGAACATAGGAGGACTGAGACACGGGTGGGTGGATGGAGCGAGCAAGCAGAGATCTGTGTATGACTGTGATCTGATCAGTTTGCTGCTGACCTGCCTAGATGTAGGCTGGACCAGGGCCTAGAGACTCAGCCTAAAGTCCGTCCTCTGTGGGTTCATCTCTTGTATGATCTTGCCTTCGGAGGCTAACGTGGGATGGAATGCCCAGAGTTCAGTGCCAGTGGCTCGTCTCTGCCATCCTGGTGCCCAGGTCAGCAGCAGGCAGAAAAGAGTCTCATGTCCCACAGTGGGGGTCATGATTGCTAATATTTACTGAGCACTTACTGTGTACCGGATGTTCTTCTAAGTGCTGTGAAGGAAGTAGCTCCTTCAGTTCTCACAGCTGTCTTACGGAGCACGCAGTATGAGTGTCCCCACCTGAGCGATGAGGGTTAGAAAATGTTGCTTTTTCTAAGATCACACAGCTACTGAAAATAGACTCTGCCCGCAAGCTGGGAGGCCTAACCCTAAAGCCTGTCATCTCAACACCTCTTGTGACCGCCAAGCTCATGTTTCCCAGGGGCCTTTCTCTTGTTTCCTCTCGGAAGATGGGAGAAAAAGGAAGGGCCAAGTGGATAGTATTTCCCATGTTTTTTTTTTATTTTTTCAGTTACTTTATTGCCCTAATCAATACCAAAAACTACAGGTTTAGCCCTCAGGAGGCACGTCTTTCTTGTAACTGTCTGCTTAACCACATAACCATTGAGTTATTTTCACAACTCAAATTTGAGTGGTTAGTAGAGAGTGATGCTTTTTGCAAGCAGCCCGTGTTTCTCAGTGGGCTGGAAACCACAGGATTGCTTCCTCTTTACCTTTGCATCGAGAGCACATTTGTTCCTCGGCCCTGAGCATCCTGAGTGACACCACCCGGGAAGGTTCGCACTGGTCCAGATGGCACGCATCCCGTGTGTGGCATCTTTCTTTTTCTTCCTGAGTAAGTGTCAAAATTCTGAGTGTCCCTATTGCCACAGGAGCTAGTCAGCTGGAGGCTGCTGGGTGGTGGAGCAGGGCAGTTTGGTCTTCTTCATAGGAGCGCCTAGCCACATACTTCTGTGGCTGGCAATAATTTTGGATTCATTAAGGAGAGTCTTGCCTTCCCTCGACATCCTTGAGCTCCAGGAAGGTGCAGCGCTCGGGTGAGTGCTCCGCACCCAATTCCATCGTGTAACATTTGACTGTGTTTCCAGATCTGCCAGTTTTCTATGACCCTGGCTCTGCCTCCTCTTAGTGGAATGGCCGCTGTGAGAGGCCCTGATCTCCAGAGAGGAGACCTTAAGGTTTGCCTGCAGTTAGAGTTTGGCTAAACACATATGCCTTGGGGATGTGGCGGGGAAGAAAAGGTTAGGAAGACACTTAGTAATTTTAGGCTAAGTTAGAAGTTTCTGGACTTTGCCCGTGAGCTAAAGTGGGCATTAACTGAGAACCTGGACAGAACGATTCATTTGGCTCTGCCAAAGACCATGTAGAGGGACTTCTCTGGCTAAAGAGTATTTGTGACTATTAGAACAGGGTGGAGGATGGGGAAATTTGGAGGTAGAGAGGAGAATCAAGTGCACTGGGGCAGGGAATAAAGGAGCCCCACACTGGGTAGGGTAGGTAGCAGGTCCTGTTTTGTTGTTATTCCACAGGTTCTTTTAATATCTCATGATGCTTCTAGATGCTCATCTCAGATTTTAAATTTTTTTTTTTTTTTTTTTTTGGAGATAGGGTCTCGCTCTGCAGCCCAGGCTGGTCTTGAACTCACTGTGGAGCTCAGGCTTGCCTTGGACTCACTGCAATCCTCCTGCCTCAGCCTCCTGCTTATGTGGTGCTGGGGAATCGAACTCAGGTACTCAGCACTTGACTTAGCACTTGCTAGGCAAGTACTTTAACCACTGAGCTATTAGTCCAACCCAAAATATTTGAGATGCATTTTTTTTTTTTTTGAGACAGGGTCTCACTCTGTGGTCCAGGTTGGTCCTAAACTCACTTCAGAGCCCAGGCTGGCCTTGGACTAAGGGCAACCCTCCTGTCTCAGCCTCCCAAGTGCTGAGATCACAGGTGTGCGCCACCACGCCCAGCTTATGTGGTGCCGGGGAATCGAACTAGGGTACTTAGAGCTTGCTAGGCAAGCGCTTTAACTGCTGAGCCATTCCTCCAGCCCCTCAGATTTTTATTTTCATAATTTTTGCATGGTGGGGTTCAAACCCAGGGCCTCAAGCTGTCTTAGCCCAGAGCTACATTGCCCTCAGAGTACTTTTTCTAATGAATAAAATAAAATGTGTAGGACTGAAGAGCAAATCAGACATACTGAAATAGTTATAAAACTTTTTAATCATGATGATTTATTTCTTTATGTATTATGTAACAAGATCTAGAGGTACATCATTAACCATCAGACTTCAAAGAAGTGATGGATATGAATAATATTTTAATATGGTTGCAACAGTTTAATAGGATGTGAAAATATTTGTGATTTGTATCTGTATTTCTAACTGAAGGAGGTACTAAATTTTCATTACAGATTGATAAAATTAAAATGAAGTTCTTTTTAAAGATGTCAGTTTATTTTTTAATCCTAGTTTATGAGCCCTTTAACCTTACATGTAGAGCCAGATTAAGAGGACCGACTGGGTGGAGTTAGGCTGGGATGATGGGGGAGCTCAACCAAGTTGAGATCTGTGTAACCAGGGTCGTTGCTGAGAAATTAAAAGTACAACATTCAGAGTACAAAAGGATTGCTGAATAAGCACCAGTCGGGTTAAGCTGGGCCTGAGGAGAATTCTCTGGGACGTGTTGTTGGGACACCTGCCTGCCCAGTGTGTCAGATGTTACTGGACAGGTGCACTGCTCGATCCCCAGTGACCAGTTGGTCCTGTTCAGTTATCCAGTGATGATTCTCCTCTGCTTGGGTACTGGGTCTGTTTTCTTTGCCATGTGGCTGGGGGAAACTGGGCTTATGTTGTGCAATAATTCAGAGAATTGCAAATCATCTCTGTTTTGTTGGCTCATTTTGGGGGGTTGTTTGTTATTTTGGGGAAGCCAGCCAGGAGTTCTGAGGGAAGAAAAGTAGTAACCAAGCCTCAAAAAGAGGAAGCTGGGGGCTGGAGAAATAGGTCAGTGGTGAGAGAGCTTGCCTAGCAAGTGCACCGCTCTGGGTTTGGTTCCCTAACACCATATATTCCAGGAGTGATGGTGCATTCTCATAACCCCAGTACTTGGGAGGCTGAGGCAGGAGGATTGCCTTTTGTTCGATGATGACCTGGGCTATGTAGTGAGTTCATGACCAGCTGGACTACCAGCTTTCTCAAACTGACCTCAGACAGGCATTCCTTCTCACCCCTAAAATACCTATAGAGCCTGCTCCTTCCACTTTCCTGAGAAGATATTATGTTCAGGCTTCAATATCAAAGAATTCCCTAAACCAAGTGGCTTAGACACACTAGAATTGTATTCCTCCCATTTCTGGAGGCTGGGAGGTGTACGATCAAGGTAGTGACTCATTTGGTGTGTGGTGAGGCCCCATTCCTCATCAGTGGTGCCTTCTAGATGAGTCCTCACATGGTGGAAGGAGCTCCCTAGCGCTCAATTCCTGCAGACACCAATTCCATTCAGGGGGTCAGAGCCCTCACAGTGTGAGCTCCAACGTGAGATACCGCAAGAACATAAACATCCAGAAATGGCACAGGCACAGTCTTGACCTTAGGCCTCTACAAGAGCCTTGCTCCATTCATGGTCCTCTCTGCCTCAGCCATCCCTTCCCCTTGATTGTTGCCTTTGCCTATAGACCGGCGGTGTCCCTTAACCAGCCTACTCATCTCTTTCTCATCACCTAGCTATACTTTCCGGCTGCCAACCTAGTCTTTCCTTTCTCCCTGAAATTTCTTAAAGTAGTTTACCCTTTCCACAGTCTCTTCTTACCCTTGAAATATTCTGGTTCTGTTCTATTTAAATCATACACAGTTCTCCAGGGCATGCTCACCATCCAACTAGAAGAGCTGTCCTCCACCTTTCCAGGCCCCACCTAGCAGTCTCGGCAGTGCTTGCCAGGCATTTCGTCTGGATTATTCTGCTGCACTTGGTTACCAAGCCATCATGTGCTGTCTGTCTTCCCACATCCTAAGTCTTCTGTAGATTTTACTCCTCATCCCATCAGAGACTCCCTAGTGATCTCTCCCTACATTCACTGACACGTCTTGATGCTTACACGTAACTGGTTCAATCCAGACCTGCAGTCCATGGCTCTCTGGGTATATACAGGCCTTTTCAGGAGGCAGTGAACACAGCCGTAACATGGAACTTGTAGGTCTAGGTTCAAATCATGTTATTTAACCACTTATGAGTTTTAACATTATTAAATATGGGAGTATCAGAGCTTTTGAAAGATTAGGAGTATTTTGAAAGGGCTGCATAGACTTTAAAATATGCTGCACACTCATTCTTAAATATTATTTTCAAATGTTTGCTGGATGTCCTTCCTGTGCACTGTGGTACTCAAATTTTACATTTCCAAAATGAATCTACTCCCTCGCCTTTGATCACATGGCAACAGGAACTCTTCCTAATGTTCTTATTCCTCCCAATCTTGCAAAAACGGGTATCTTTGATTTCTTCCTATGACCCCATGTACTCCTAATATCCTTTTTAAGACCTTTCAAGCCCTTTACATGGACTCGCTGTTGCCCAATGAATCAGGTCCAACCTTTTAAAAACGGCAGTCAGGCCTCCATGGACTCAACATGGACTCTAAACAATTAATCTAATTGTTGATCTTCATGCTGCCTGCCCGCATCTAGCTGGCTGCTCCCTGTTTCCTGAACAAGTCTTTCATTGCTCCTTATGGGGTCGGCATAACGCTGTCCTCACCTGAGAGGCCCCGCCTCCTCACTTGTCAATCTTTCCAATTCTCCAAATCCATTTCTAATGCCATCTCTTCGATAAACTGTACCTATTCCCTTTCACTAAAGATACAATTTCTACTTTCCTCGAGTTCCTCCAAGCATTTTGTTTATATCTTTCTCGCAGAGAGATGACTACCACTCTACTTGATGAGATTATGAAACCTAAAAGCCAGAGACTATTCCAAACTCATCTTCTTATCTGAGTCTTTCAAGCATCCAAAATACTCTAAGTGGTTGAATAAATATTTATTGGGTTGGTAAATAATGAGTAGAAAATGGCATGCTATTTTTCACAATACAGTTTTTCAAAGGTGTTATTCATCTCACTGAAAAGTGATGGAAAATACTGGAGTAGTGTTGCCTAGCCACCACAAAATAACATCATTTGTGGAAACGTGCCCTGACATAAGCTGGTTAGGGGTGCCTCAAAAAAACATATTTTAAAAAAATATTTTGCAACGAAGTATAACATATAAAAAAAGCTCATGAGCCATAAATATGCAGCTTAACAGATAACTAAAAACTAAAACCTGTGCAATTACCGCTCGGGTCAAGAAATGAAATATTATCAGGTCCCAGAAGTGCCACAATCAGATATGAGTGCCCCAGCAGATCACAATGTCTCCCCCACACAATTACTTGCCTACCTCCCAAAATAACCACTTCCTAGCTTTTTGAAAAAACAGTTTTGCCTTTTTGCATCACTGAAAAATACAGTGTGGTTTTGTCTGTTTTTAAACTTAATAAGCAGTAGAATCATTCTGAATATACTCAAAAGGGATTAAATTATCTTGTATCTTTGATCAAACATAGCCATTGGTGTTGTTACAAATAATTATAATTCATTAAGTTTTGCTTCTATATAATCTTCTGTGTCATGAGTGTGCCATTTTATGTTATCAGTTCTCCTGTTGATGGATGTTTGGATGTCTCTTATTGGGATTATGACCAAGAGTGTGGCTGTACGTACAGTTTCACATGTAGCCTAGTGCATGGTGCACACATTTCTCTAAGGTAGCATTGCATTGCTGAAAATGTTTTAAACTGCCTGTTGTATAACTGTTTTGTAAGTAATAATTTAAATTTTTCTAAGGCGACCTCTTTTAAAAAATATTTATTACACAATGAGAGTAATATAAATAGATCACATTAACTGGTGTTCATTAATCAATTAATGTATTTTAAATTATCACTGAAAATATATGTGGTTGGTTCACTGGTTCACTGTTGATTAGTTTTTGAGTTTTAGATTGAGAATATATATTTGTGGGGCATAGCTGACTGCATCAGATGACCATGTGGCCTTCCTAGCCCCTTCTTTTTTTTTTTTTTTTTTTGTAAGCTTGCTTCTTTCCCTTACGATTGTTTTCATTTCACCTTAAAATTTCCATACCCAGTCTTTCTCTGGTCTCTGTAATGTCACTTTTCCTTTCCTTAACCTTTTCTTCACATAGTCACCTTTGCTCTTTGTCCTTGTACAGTGGCAAAATTCAGCAGAAGACCAACCTCTTGTGAATCCTACTTTCCCTTTGAACTCTGTTCGGCTAGCTCTGCACTCCCAGCCGCCACTCCCTGTGGGCCCTGCTAGTGTCTTTCCACCTTGTCTTCCCTGCCAGCTTGGCCTCGGATGCTGGCGAAAGATCCAGCCCACACTTGGGAATCTCTGTCACTGATCTTTGTTCTTTCTGAAGCAAAAAAAATTAAAAGAAGAAGAAGAAGAAGTAGTCTTTAGTAGTAATCATAATTTTAAAAAGCGCTTTGGATTTTTGGAAAATGCTGGATTTAAAGATCTTTATTCCCTAACAAAACATGACCATTTAATTGTGATTTCTCCTGTAGACATAATATTTGACATTAGTTTTAATAGAAAACATTCCATAGTGGTCCCAGATGCAATCTTTTGGTAAGAAAAGAACTCAAATGAATTCTGATTCCAGAACCTACTATAGACTTTATCGTCACCCATTTTTGAAGCTTTTCAGTAAAGCTACAGTGTTTTTCTAAGAAATTTTTTTTTAAAGATAAAAACTCTCCACAGTATAGAAAGGAAGTGCTGCTGCCACTTCGGATGCCAATTTTGGCTGATCTTGCATGAGATCTGGCCAAGAGCTACAAATATTTCCAGCCCACCGGCAGGAAAAGTCAGGGTGTGGTAGGCAGAGCTGTGGACTTTGCCTCTGTAGCAATCGCTTCTGTGGGAATAGCAGCACCCTGGAATCTGAGGTTTGGAGAAATACATGCCTAAATTTCTGACAAAATCATGTGATTTATCACACATTATTTGTTTTAAACTAAGTATGCTTACATAAGCCAACATATAATGGACCTAGCCATGTTGCGTCAATGAAAGTGTTTTTGAAGAGACTAGAGATTACCGTGGAAGTTAAATTTATAAAAGAACAATCAACTCGTCGAGCCGCTTCACTGATGCCCAGCCCAAAGAAGGTGGTGAACATCTGAGTTGATTATTGCTAATAACCTGCACTCTCATTTGCTAGAATTGTAATATAGGGAGCTACATAATGTGGTACACGGGGAACGGGAGCACTAATCTATTTTTATTCCCCTTTCTATCTCCTACTTGCAAGCTAAGCTCAGCACTGGCCAGAGAGAAGTAACAGTTCAGAAAGGACCACTGTATAGAGCCAAAGGTTACCCTGTCAGCATCGGCTGCAACGTAACTGGCCATCAGGGACCTGCTGAGCAGCATTTCCAGTGGTCTGTTTACCTGCCCCAAAACCCCACCAGGGAGGTACAGATCATTAGCACCAAGGATGCAGCCTTCTCGTACGCGGTGTATGAACGACGGGTGCAAAGCGGGGACATCTACGTGGAGAGGGTGCGGGGCAACTCAGTCTTGCTGCACATCTCCAAGCTCCAAATGGAGGATGCTGGCGAGTATGAGTGCCACACACCCAACACGGATGAAAAATATTACGGAAGCTACAGCGCAAAGACCACCCTCACCGGTACGACCTGTCTCCTGCTTCTCGGCCCCTAGCACTCGGCCCACCTTCGCAATGCCTAGCTACGTCACAGGCTTCGTGTTGCTCCATGTTCTTTGGAAAAAGAGCCCCCATGTTCCTCTGCATATTTGTAAATTGTCACAAACGGGACTCTCCTCTGCTCTGAAACCACCAGTTCATTTCCCCCAGTCATCTGTGCTAGAAGATTTAAATCCTGAGGCCTTCCCATAGCTGTAGGTCGGTTGGTACTAGCACAGCTCTAGACAAATCTTGGAGAGTTCCTGTGATCTTTGAGAGTTCTCCCTTTTTGGAAACACAACAGTCAGGGGATTTTTAAAAATAAAAAGCTGGTTATAAGTTATACATTTGAATATCATTATTCTCAAAATATCACCCTCTAGCACATTTACCTATGGAGAAGACCACGATCCTTGCTGATTTCATTTTGGCCCCTTGCCTAGAGTATCTAGCACCCTGCTGTCACTGGGTTTGTTCTACCGGGGATTGAGCCCAGGGCCTTTGCACGGAGCTCCATCCTTGGACCTTTTCTGTTAATTGAGGCAAAATGACCCTAAGCTGCTAATGGCCTGAGCTGAGCTCCAAATTGTGATCTTCCTGCCTCAGCCTTCTAGACTGCGAGGTTTACAGGTGCCCACCACCACTCCTGGCTGAGCACCCCCTTTTTAGCTTCGCAGACTCCTATGGATATTTCAGGATTCAGCGTGGTGGAACCTGTCTCGGCTGCCTCAGGCAGTGCTGCCAGCTTTGTTCTTCATCACGCTCTGTGTCTCCCGCCGCTGGCTTCGCTCACCCTGTCACGTAGGGGTTGGCCATTAGTGTGCACCTCTCCTGGCACAGGGGCAGTACTGAGAGGTGCTCGGTAATATTCACTGATTCAACCTTTGTGTTGCTTTCGTATAAGCTTGGGCTGTGTGATTTTGTTTGAGAGAGAGGAGAATGGCAGAATGGTAGGATAGTTATAAAAACTTTAGTGAGGATTGCATTTTATTTCTGAATGATAAATTATAGCAGATTATTTCAGATCTTTATCTTATATAGAGCAGGTTAAGTGAAGGAAAACAAAGTGTGCTTACGTTCATATGGTCAGGCAGGGGTAGCGTTAGCATCAGGGTCTAGGTCTGCTAGTTCCCAGTATCTTTATCCCATAAACATCGTACTCCAATAGCTAAATATGTTGTAGCCTATGCTAGTAAAGCAAAGCCAGGGGCCGTACATCAGTGAGCCTTATGCCACGTCCCCAGACTAAGCACAAATGCCAGCATTCCCACAGGCAATGAGGAAGGATGCAGCTACTGGCTACCCAGCTCGGAGGGTGCATCTGCAGATAGGGTCGAGGGCACTGCCGTCCCATACGGAGGCTGACTGGACAGGTGTGGCCTAGGCACGTCACCGCTATCTCATTTCTAGTTGTTCCAGATACTCTGTCTGCCGCCATGCATCCCCAGACCCTCGACAAGGAGGAAGGTGAATCATTAGAACTCACCTGTGAGGTGTCCAGGGCCACGGCGCAGCACACCCACCTCTCTGTCACCTGGTACCTGACGCAGCAGCGAGGAGATAGAGAGCAAGCCACCGAGATCGTTTCTCTCTCCAGAGATTTTGTGTTGACAGCCGGGCCCTTGTACACAGAGAGGTTTGCAGCCCGGGAGGTGCGGCTTGACAGGCTCAGGGCTGCGACCTTCAGGCTGTCCATGGAGAGGCTGCAGCACTCAGATCAAGGCCAGCTGTTCTGCAAGGCAGCCGAATGGATTCAGGATCCTGATGAGACCTGGATTTCCATTACTGAAAAGCAGACAGAGCAAGCAACTTTGAGGATCCAGCCGGCAGGTAATTATCTTCTCAGAAAATTTGTTGAGTTCACTAACTGGGTATTTAGTGGATAGCTTATGTTTTAAAAAATCTTTTCTTACCCTAAAATACTTAGGTAGGAAGTTTGAGTCAATTTATTTTTGTCATCTGGAAAGCATATCTGAGAAGTGTGTCTGTTTGGCTCTGCTCTTAGATGATTTTATGTGGAACAAAAAATATTGCATAGTGTGCTTGATTCTGTGAGCTGGTCAGGTAGAGATTTTGTGACCATTTTATTGGAGACGCTTTGTCAGCATGTTATCAACGTTACCAAATTTACTAACAAGAAGTCAACTCCCCATTAAAAAATGAACCTGGGTAGGGGGTGTAGCTCAGTGATTACAGCTCTGGCCTACGAAGCGTGAGGCTCCCCAGCACCACATAATACCCACGTGTGGTGGCACACACGTGTAATCCTAGCACTCAGGAGGCTGAGGCAGGAGGATTGCCATGACTTTAAGTCCAGATTGGGCTTCAGAGTGAGACTCTGCCTCAGTGTCAGGAGCCGCAAGGAAAATTGCGGAAAAGCCACTTCCTTGAAGACAAACACCCGCACCCTTCCCCCACAAGATACTCCCCTTAGTTAGGCAACTAACCCTTCCCCCAGACACAAGACACTTCCGCGCAGTTAGGCACCTAGGAAACTTAGTGACCTGCTGGCAAGCTTTGATTAGACCATCCCTATCCCCCTCCTTTCCCCCTCCCCACGCCCGCGGCTAA
>PVKB01003649.1:19169-186442 GCA_004027205.1 Ctenodactylus gundi | reverse complement strand
TTCGTAGGGAAGATCTGGGCCACAGCTAGTGTGCTAAAAAGTGTACCCGAACTGCGGCAAGCACACGGGTGCAGGATGCCCCTTCTGGATTGCAGTGGGTGTGTGACAAGAGACCCGGATCTGTGGGTCCCAACGACACCCGGCTAGGACACGTTTCTGTGGGTCCCAACAACACCTGGCTAGGACACGTTTCTGTGGGTCCCACCGACACCCGGCTAGGACATGTTTCTGTGGGTCCCACCGACACCCGGCTAGGACATGTTTCTGTGGGTTCCAGTGACACCCGGCTAGGACACATTTCTGAAGACAACGATGATGACTGACTGTAATGATAACTGGCTGAAACTTATATTTTGATTTTCCATTTTTTATTAGAAACCATAAAACCCCTCTGGCAGTGTTTTGGGGGTGTCAATGCCTTCCCCAAGTCTGCTAGGTGTTAAATACATCCCTAGAGGCACACAGCTGTAGGAGAAGTGGCCACTGAAGAAGGCCGAGGCAGGAGGGGAAGCAGCGGTGACCGGGCGGGGTGGGTACGTGCACCACTTTCTCACGACGATTGGTGTTGTGTCTCCCAAACACAAGCTAGCGAGAGAATAAAAAGAAAAAGCAATTGACACAATAAAAAGACAGGCCATTATAGTTTCTAACTCCTAAATGAATTTTAAAGCTGATTAAGGTGCCAGTAAGACACGATGTAGCAAAAAGAAGCGTAGCACGTATTTAAATTACGCTCTGGGTAACGCAGTAGCTACTAGGACACACCCTTTCTGGCAAACAGACCCATTGGTAAAGGCACATTGACCTGATATCCCATCCCAGAGAAAATTAAGGGCAAAAGGCAACACTTACGTGACTTCTTTTACAGAATATTTTAAATGTGTTTTTCTTGACACAGCCAAAATAGAAGTATTTGTTACCACCTAAGGCTAATTTATCGTAATGGCTTCTTACTTTTAAATAAGCCCTTGTCTCTGTTGCTGGCGCAGAGCAGAGGATGGCATGTGGGCAAGTTCTATCCCTCTTCCTAATTGTCCACTTTATTGATAGCAGAAATTATGTTTTTCCCCAAGGAATTGAGGGTCTTAATAGGATTTGTGACAAGAGCTTTCTTTAGTAAAATAATCCTTAAAAACCCAGAATTCCTTTCAAGTTAGAGATGGAAATCCTTATTTTTCTCTAGTTTCATCTCTTTTTTATGTTCTGATAAACTAAACTGCAGTTGTCTTCTGTAATACAAAGTGAATCTCAAAATCACATTAAAGGTGATTTTAATATCCCATCATGACAGAGTATAAAAACAATTTTAGAATTATTATTTAAGTTCTCTGACACTTTAAAAATGCTCTTGTTAAAATGCTATAGCTCTAAGAAGTGAACGGACTACTCTTGCAGTAAGAAGCTATGTCTATACTTTTTCCTTTTAAATTCCAAGTCAAAGAAAATACAGAATTGTCCACCGCAGCAGAAATTGTGAATTAATAAGATCTGCAATTAAATCTCTTTTTGTGGCGTAAACTGTGCCTCCGTCTTAACAAAACAAGATGTCAGCACTGTGAAGGTCGCAGGCGCTTGAACCAGAGAGATCTCATGCTGAATTGTTTATGTCCGTGGTGAAAAGTGCGTGTCTGTGGAAACGCTCTCATACCCCGCAGAATCTGACGCTGGAAGTAACATTTGCTATTTAATTAAGTGTTGCGAGGCCTTCGCAGGTGGATACCCCCAGACAGTCGTTTTCCCGGAGCTCGTGGGGGAAGACTCTTTCTTCCTTCTTTGCAGCAATTCCGCAGTCCCCACGCGCGGGTGTAGCTCCAGGGAACATCTCCCTGGGTGCCAGCTTGCGGGTGGGGGGGCGCCGCTCCCAGAGGCCTGGGCTTGAGGGCAGAGTCGGCTACTGTTTCCTATTGTTGCCCCCCCCCCCCCATGTGTGGCCTAAGCTCTAGGTTGGTTTTCCCTCTGGAGGAGGGCTAGTCCAGGTGGAGGTGAGCCCCCTGACCGCGGGGGCAGCATTGAGTTTCACGGCTGAGGTGACCAAGAAAAAGACTGGGGTCCTATAGGTCATCTCCAGAGAAACAGGTGAAGCAACAGCGTACACCTTTTATTGCTAAAATTTTTAACTATAAAAATATTGGTAAGAGCCATTCAAGACGCTTTATCCTGTTTTCAGCATCAAATGTCGAAAGCCCGCCACAGCTGGTAACTTTCCACACGCCAGCATCCTCACTTCAACATCCGGACTCTGCAGAGAGGAACTTAGTTCAGAATAAAAGAAGAAAAGGAAAAGAAAAAAAAAAAGAGGAACTCCCACAAATCGCTAATTTCCCCCTTTGGTGTAATCTGGAACATTTAGCAGGACACCGCAGGACTGGCCTGCTCCCTTGGTAGCACTGGTGGCACAGACAGTGGGGACCAGGAAACACAGGTCGGATGAGGGATAGTTGCTCTGTGCTGGTTGTTAGGCATCTGAAAACATTACCCATTTCAAAATAGCTTTACTAGCACCTGATTCGACAAGGCTCGCTAAATGGAGAACAGGATATTAGCACAGAGAAGTGATCATGGGGGAAATTCTCCCATTAAAATATCCCAACCATCTTTACATTGAGTAACTTGTTCAGTGGAGAATTAGGAACGATTCAGAGGTCGTGGTCAGTATCTGAGGGACCAATTTCATGTGTGAGGTTTCAGAGAGCGGGAATAATATTAAATCTGATTTTTCCAGTTTTGTAGATCATGTACGATTATGGTTATATATACACACACATATATACACACACATGTATGTACACACACACAAACACATACATACACATACACACAGTCTAACCACTAGCTCTGATAATATTTTATTTTAAAATGAGAATAGTATTTATAAAGACTTACTGGAGTTATACTATGAACATATCCTTTCAGTTGATCTGATCTTTTAAAATTTGGATTCTGCCCAAGCCTTCTGCCCATCCCCTTGTTTCCTGTTTTTTCTGCCCCGTGTAGAGTTGCCTACACATTGCACTTTGGATTTATGCCATCTGCCCGTGTTGAGAGACCTTATAAGGAACAGACATAGGAAAGACACTACCATACGTAATTGTGAAAAATCTTGTCAAGCTCTTGTTCAATACCTCCTTACAAGAACTCCCAGGAGAAATTTCTTTGTGTTCTACAACAGGAGGAACTATAATCGGTGTCTTTTGAGAAAATGGCTTGTGTTTGTCTTAAAATACTGTGGATGGAATGAGTAACAGGCTTTCCTTCGGCCTTGGTCTCCAAGGAGCTATATCATCAGCCAGGAAGAGGGAAGCACTCTATGCTTCCCAAATATAAAGGATCCCGATTTGGAGAATTAGAGGTGTGCGCACCGCTGGACAAGCTGAGAGGGCTACGAAGGTCACCTTCGCAGATTTCAGCTTGAAGCCTCACAAGCAGTGATTCTCCGCAACTCAACAGAAGGCTGTGGTTGGCCCAGGTCAGCCTGGTCCTGTAGGGTCACGGCCTCATTCTTGCTTTCGCCTTCCAAACTCTGTTTCTCCATGACTGCTTCTGCTTGTAGGTAAAACTGAGCACATGGGAAAAGGCATTTGAGAAATGCATTTCCAATTTCTATGCAGTACAGAGAAGAGCTTAAAGACTCTTATGGTAAGGATGAATTGGCAAATTAGCTACAAACAAAAAACCCAGCAAATTTAGCTCATTTTTCACAACAGGACGAGATCAAATAGTACAAAAGTGGTAGAAAATACGGTGAGACTCATTGCCTCTAACTCCCTTAGAAGGCCCCCCTTGCTCTGGCACACTCGTCCCGTCTGTCTGCCTCAGGCAACACCGGCAACCCTCTTTTGCGAGCGCCTGTATGCGGTGAATAGCATTGCCGCACGGTCCAGTGGGAGGCGGCCGCCTACAGACAGGGCAGCCCGTCCTCACCCACTTTATTCACCAGATCTGGCGCCTCGTGACTCCTGGCTCTTCCTCAAAGTCAAAACCGTCATGAAATGTCCATGTTTCCAATAAATTCAGTACACAGAGGCAGGCCCTTGGCGCCACCGAAGACACTCAGGAAAGCGACTTCCAAGGCTGCTCCGGAACGAGGCGAGAACACGGGACGTGTGTCTCACCTCCTCCTTAGTTGCTGGGATAAAATCCCCAGCATCCACACCTGAAGGGGGGAAGGATTTAGCTCAGTCTCGTAAGGTCTCGGTAGCCCATTCAGGGGCTGCCAGGCATGACGGAAGTGCACGGCAGAGGCTGGAGAGCTGCTCACTCATCGCAGGCAGAAGCCAACGGGTGCCAGAGCCACACTGACAATGCACACCTGGGGCTACTAAAATTTTTTTCGCGATTTTTGTTGTGATGTTTGAGCAAATAAACAGCAAGCTGCAGGTCAGCTCGGCTTCGGATGGCTTACGATGCCGAAGGCAACCAAACACGGATGCGAGTCACTCACGTTGTATAAGACGTGACAAGGTAAAGCTCTGCGCGCATTCAACACAAATGAAATTTTAAAAATATCTTAGGTTCCCGGTGTGTTGAACTTGCAAACTGAGAATGTGCAGGCCTGGAGGACCGACCGCACGAGTAACTATCGAACGCGAAGGGTCTGAGACGGGCTTCCGAGGGACCCGTACTGCAGACAGCCACGTGAACAGCACACGCAGCCCTCCGTCTGGGCGAGGGGAAGGGCACTGGCCTCACTGCTCCCCAGAGTCGTTCGTGCAAATATTCGATGTTTCTTATTCATTTAAAGATCGTTGTACACCGAGCTTTTTCAAATCTTGTAAAAGTTTTTATGAAACCTATTTCTGCCTTCGTCAGCAGCCAACGACAAAAACAGTACAAGCTTTTTGTGTGCGTGTGCAAACTCGGGGCACACGCTGACGCTCTCGGTGACTATTGAGGTACAAAAGGCTCAGAGCCTTTAAGATGAGTTTGTTCTGTCTGATTTCTGTCTTGCACTGTTATCTTTCCCCAGCACCGTATTTTGCACGTCCTTGTCTACGAGAGGTCTGAAGGTGGTCCTGCCTTCCCAGCAGCACACGTACAATAGTCTCAGCGTAACAGTTAATATTTCTTCATGCATGAGAGCTCCTTTTTTCCTCTTTTTTTCTCTTTCAAGTTCAAGACTATATATCAACTTCTGAGGTTTCCAGAAACTTGACCTCTGAATGAGTGGGCATTATTGCATGTATTTCTTCTCTTTAATAGGATTGTAGATAATAAAATTTAGAGACTAGAAGAGACTGTGGAAGGTCACCTGGCGCACCACTTCCCAAGGATTCCACCTCCATTTAGAGCCATCTTTAAACCACGACAGGCAAAGGGCAGCCTCAATGATTTCACAGCCTTTCAGAGACAGAAATGCTGCAATCTCTAGTGGCGAGCCCTTTTGTGTGTTTTACAATTCTCAATGTCAGAAAGTTCTTTTTTTCCATTTAACTTAAATTTCTCATGCAAAAGTAAGTCTGGGAGCTCAGGGACTGATGAGATCTGAAAATGAAAGTAGACTTTGGAAAAAAGACTTCAAAAATTGAGCTCTGCTGTTTCTGGATTTTACATTCCTAGGGCAGAAGTTGGCATAATGGGGCGGAAGTTGGCATAATGGTGTGTGTGTGTGTGTGTGCGCCCTGGGGGGGTGTCATTGGGTAGATTCCATTCAGATAGCTACCATTAGGATAGCGCTCATTCCCAGACCAAGCTAGTAGGCGAGGAGTACACAGACCTAGTTCCGTATTTTTGCCGGTTCTTCCTTGACTACCGAGTCATATTTATAAGCCATCCAGGTGCTTCTGGCTGTATGCGTGACTTGTAGTGATGAGATAGGAGAAGAGGAGACGATGCGGCATGGTAGGACGGCCCAGAAAACTCGGCAACGCTCCCGGAACGTGAGCGCCGGGTGACCTTGAGCAGCTCAACCTCTTCTGTGAAATGAAACTGACGTGAATGTGTGTTTTGCATCTGTCTCTGTGACCATTGGAGAGATTACGTCAACGTGAGGCAATTAGGCACCACACCTGGATTGGGTTTAGGAGCCAGGCCTAGAGCAGGGAGTGAGTGATTGGTGGGCCCGAGAATAAGGGAAGAGCACCCGCCTGGTTGTGGGAGGCCCGACTGGGAACTGGAACTGTACAAAAGGAGGGAAGAAGAGAGATGGCCGCAGCTTCTTCCTCTGGGAAAGCGCTCGCTTCTACGGGCGCCCACTTGCTACACGCTGCAGGTCCTCATCACAGACTAGTCCAGTCTCGGCTCGTGTCTGTCTGCTTGTGGCTGCCCCTCATTGCTGATCTTCAGTCTCCGGTCTGCGCCGTTGTTCTTTGAACAACTGAGATCCGCAGCAGACTCCCACCAGCTGTCCTGCTGTCCCAGGTGGGCGTTCGACCTTCTGGCTGGGCAGCTGTTGAATCATTCAGCTCGCACACATACAGGCCGCCATCTTGGACTGTCCCTGTCCTCAGTTTGTAAGCCTTCCAAGTAGATCCCCTTTTATGATAATTTCTGTAAATTCTGCCTGTTGTTAGAACCCAAACTAATACAGTCTCCTAGGGATTGTTGAGGATCCGAAGAGAAAATATGTGTGCAAACTGTAAACCACATATGTACATACATATGCTCATTTTTCTCTTTCCCAAATCTTTACTTCCTCATTGAATAGTAGGATATAGAATTGGAAGATTTGGCTTGGACATGGGTTTGGTGCTGCCCAACCGTGTGGCTTTAGACAGACCCCTTTACGGCAATGAGGCACAATTTTCTTTTTGATGAGACCATCTACATCATCTTGCTGGGAATTGATAATGATTAGAAATCATACCGACAAGTATGCAGCAAACTGTGCCCCCGTCCCCAGACACGCAGTAGACAGGGCCTGCTGCCCTCAGGGGGCTGCACTCATTTTCCTCCTCTGTGGAAACTCAGCAATGTGGCTTTCCTGCCTGCCGTGGATGTCTGGGGGAGGGCCCTCTGCGGCCCCCTGCCTGCTCCCTTCCCGGGAGCCTGGAGTGTGCGGTTCACTGAATGTCAAGTACCTGCAGATGTTTGCTACTCTACAAGGTGGGTCCATGGTGCCTTAAGGAAAAGGATATATTTGAACTTGAATTTGGGTCCCACACAGCACCCCCCTCAGCCCATGGGACACAGCCATGCGATTCACACAGACTGTTTTCTGTTTATAATGTCACAAGAGCAGCGGTTCACTCTGCACAGATGTTGAGGGACCTTCCTTCTGGGTAATTTTTCTTTTTCTTTTTCCCCCCAAATCCATGTTGGTCTAATGTACCATTCTATCCTTCCTAGTTCGGAATTAAAATTTTCTCCATTTCTTGGATATCTCCACGACATCTCTAAGCTGTATCAGAGAATCTGCATCCCACCTTGCTCTGCACTCACGATCATCTCTGTACGCTTGGCTGCCTTTCTGGAACTAACCATAACTTCACTTGGGTCTGAAATAAAAAAAATAAAAGTTTTGTCCAGTTCAGAGGGAGTCGGGATGGGGGTGCTACACCTCAGGTTCAATCAGCCTTCACTTTTGCTTATATAACATCTTGTCTAATAGTAGGAAAAATCACGCTTTCTAAGAGTAGGAGGAGCACATCGTCTGTGAGCGTCCACCCAATTGTCTTGCAATAGAAGCTTACGGCTACACAGATAGGTAGCCTTTTACCTTACCTTCAGCCAAAAGAGCTGAAATAGAACACCATACAATTTTAAACATATTGGAGAGCACTCATATAAGTTAAAAACCCAATAAAGATCTGTTTTCAAACAGAGTATGGATTTTTCAATAACATTAAGAGGAAGTGTTATAATAAAAAGCCACGGAGTAATAGCAGAGTGATAAATCCTCACCTCTTACTCACTGTGGGCTTTTGCCCCTTCGAGAAGCACAGAAAATCCTCTGAATTTATAAGCCCGACCGAAGCCTGAATTTATCCTTAGAAAAGTGCAGCCACCCAAATGACTTTTATTGTGTTTCTTTAAAAAATATAATCGGAAATACTTTTCCTGCTCGTGGGATGTGGACACTCGGCTGCCGCAGGGCCCAGTTGAGCTTCCTCTCAGCCATAACGGTCAGCCCACGGCTTCTTCAGCCATCTCCAGAGCCGGTGACGAAGGCCTGAGGACCCCAGGTCAGCTCCGAGCCCTCCCACTAAGCACGCAATGAGGTGGCGCGAAGGCGTCACGGTGGATAAGGAAGACTCAGACCCCCGGAAACCTTCCTGCCCTCCTGTTGGGGTGTGTGAGCTCACCCAGCACACTGGGGTCCAAGGTTGTCCAGCAGGGTGGAGCCACGGATCTGGTGGGAGGAGGATTAAAATCCAGGTAAAGTGCTTGGAGTTGGTAAAGCAAGAAACCCTAGAAGTTCGTGTAGTTTTGAGCACTAAGAAAACTACGTTGTTGGAGGCTGCCTTCCCGATGAAAAGTCTTACGTAAATCAAACCACGGTCAGAAAGTAGCATTAGATTCTTTCTTCATCTATGGAAGTGCCTGCAAGGGCCTGTCCAGCGCTGTGGCCAGGGCCGGAGTGGAGCAGGTAGCAGCCTTGCTGTAGCCCCGGAGGGCTCTGTTCACACCACAGGTGGGCGCGTCCGCCTTCCTCTCCAGATGCACAGAAGATGAGGTCAGCCTCAGTGCCACTGACTCCATTTGCCAAGGCTCGGATTTCAAAAATGTTTTCAGAAGATAAGAAATATGGACCTGTGCACCTTAGGGTGTGTGGATGGGGGAAGGGCTTTGTACTCCCAAATCGTGTTTTAGGCAGAGTCGGGAAAGAAGCCACCTCTTCTGCTGTTGTTGTACTGGGCATGGAGTCCAGAGCCCGGACCCTGAGACATATCACCAGTCCGTTTTTTAGCTTTGATTCTGAGACAGGACCTTGCTAAATTGCTAAGTGGCCCATGCTGGGTTTGAATTTGTAAATCTTTCTGCCTTGGCCTCTCAGCTTGTTGGGATTACAGGGCTGCACCACAGGTATCCCTCTCAGACATCCACTGTCTGAGGCTTGAGTGTGGAAATGCTGCATGCTACAGTTTGGATCTGGAGTGTCAGGCCCAGAGCCTCATGTACTTGGTGTAGTGGGGTAACTGTTGGGAGCTAGGACATGGCTGGAAGGGGCAGATGGACGGGACTTGGCTTGGAGAGACGGAGGCAACTCATTGGGATGTGAGGACGCCCCGGGCAGAGCTCGCAGGTGTGTGCTCTTGACTGTGGGCCAGGGGTAAGGGAGGGGCACTCGCCCCGGGTGGGGCCACTGGCAGCCTGGACTGTGTAATGGGAGGGAAAAGAAGCACGATTACAGCTCTTCCCGGGAAAGCTCTGCCCTTGCCTCAGTCTGCAGGCATCGCCCGCTTCTGCGCCACTTGGCTGCGACCAGCTCTCCAGCCTCTGCCATGTGCTTCCACCATTGCCAGCTGCCCCAAGAATGGAAGGCTGAGACCCTCTGAAGCTGTAAAAATAGATGAGTCTTCCTGCCTTAGATTGTCTATGCTGTGTACTTTGCCCTAGCAATGAGTAAGTCGCTAAGACCCACGCACAGGGGCTTACGTCTAGTTCCTTGCAAACTCGGTTTATTGAGAAGTCCCTGATTTTGCTCGAAATCAGGCGACCAGGATGTCACTGTGGTAATGACCGAAACCAACCTCGATTCGTACAAGATCAAATCCACAAACAATGCGCTAGTGAATTTTTCTAGTTGCAAATAATATATACTGGTTTTCTCAGTGAAGATGCTTAGATAAGTGGATGGCAGCTTGGGGGGCGAGTTCACCTCCCTTCTTTGTGATAGTCACGTGACTACCGTGGAGGCAGAAGATGTCCGGCAGCCAGGACCCGAGGCCTGTGTCTAGTCCACCCGCCACTCCCCGGGGTTGGGTTCTGTGCATCCCTTCACCCTCCGGTGCTCAGCAGTGCCTTCTCTGCACCCCTGACTTCTAATATTCCCGGAGCCCACGACGTTGCGTGTTATTAACAAAGGGTCAGGATGGACCTTGGATGACTTGGGTCCACAAACTGAGGGCAAGAAGACGGGAGAAACCCTGGAGAGAGGTTTGAGAGCAAAGCTGATTTATTGTAAAGCATGAAAAGAGAGTGTTGAGAAACCCAGGAGAGAGAATCTTTATAGAGGCCGCCGCGGGGAGAGGGAGGAGGCTCAGGGCAGGGATCTGTGTGTTGTAGCGACTTGGTTGTTGGCCAGCACTGGCAGTGGAGGAGCCACAGGCAGGCCTCAAATCTCCTGTCTCTGCCTCGCTGAAAAGTTCTGTTAGGTTTACTTCAGAAAGAAAATGGGGCATGGGCCCAAGAGCTCAGCTGGGTAAATACATAGAGAACAAGCAGCAGAAACGCCCTCCCTAGAGAGAAGCTGTGAATAGCTCTGGCCTCCCCCTGGGCGCCACTGAAACTGTGCACAGTGTCACTAACTCACAAAGGACGGAACGTCGTCTCAAGAGCCATCCTTATTACTCTGCACTTATGTGATGCTCTTAGAGCAGTTATTTTGCTAGATTTTGTAATATGAGGTGTGATTAAAAACATGAATATTTAAGTTTTTTTAAATGATGATATTTAAATCAAGTCATCGCAGTCGTGGAGCTTTCTGCCAGACGGCAGTGTGACAGCTTGTTATCGTCCACCTTCTTCTGTGGCTCCAGTACCGTGTGGCTTCCGGGTCTCCCCCAGAGTCACGGTGGCCATGAAGAGGCAACCTTCTGAGTGGGTCAGGCACACTGAGGCAGCTATGTCAGCACGGCTAGAGATAGTCCCAAGAGAGGGCTTCCGGAACTGCTCTAGAAAGTGCTGAAAACGAGGGGATAAGTGTATTCATGAGAGGGATTCATGGGCATAGGCCTTTTAGTGTAACACATTTTAAAAATCCAAACACTGTATTTTGTTTCTACTCTTGATACAGGAAAAATGCGTCCATCTCCCTTGCACGTGTACTCATGTTTAGGTCTTATTTGTGGCGGGCCACTCAGCGTGTGTGTGTGCGTGCGCACACATGCGTGTGTGGGGGAGTGGGTGTTCCCACGGTGATCTTCACTGTGAAGATCGGAGATCAGTCGCTAATGCCAACTCTGTTTCCTTCCTCCCAAAGGCTCACATATAGACGTGGGCACTGGGATTAAAGAAGAAGAAGCAAGGGACTCAGAAGAATTAGGGGACACGGGAGCATAATTTTGATTCATGGTTTTAATTTCTTGTATAGTTTCTAATTTGAATAAGAGATAAACAGAAGTTCATTGAAACGCCCGTGACTCTGGGCAGCTCCTCGGGGCCCACCCATCTTCCCTTCCTTTTCTCACTGAGGAAAAGTGCACAGAGTGTAAGAATTTACCCTTGTAGCCATTTTCGGCTGCGCAGCTCATTAAGCACACTCAAAATGTGCCGCTGCTCTCACCGTCCCTTGTGAACCTGGTCGCGACTCCACACCGTGACTCCTCACCCGTGACGCGCCCGTTCCCCGTTCTTTCGTCTTCAGGCCCCTGAGAAGCATCAACATGATCTGGCCTTTGTCGACTTTATTTTGCACAACAGTATTTGCACTTCATTAAAGCTTAATATGTGCTAGAAGTATGAGATGGGAGGTGGCTCAAGGAATAGCTATCGTGCTCAACTGAAACAGCTAATTACCCCTAAGAAATTTTTAGGAAAAGCTTTGCAAATTTAATAGCAAAACATAAGGGCTGATACCCTGAGGCTATGGTATTTGTAAATTTTTGGAGAAAGGAACAAAATTAAAGTGCAGATACCTCGTTTAGTTGGCACAATAAATTTGGATATTTATGAGAAAGGCGTTAGTGTATTCGCTCACAGCAGCCAGTTCTCATGGCTTAGCTGGGTGCCCCTGTGGGCTCTCGGAGGCTGACAACAGCAGTGGGTGTGTGAGCAGGATGCTTCTGGGTTTGGAGGAACTAAACGGTTCACTGCACTCGTGACCGATGTTCTTTCTGGAGCTCATGGCTCTTGGCTGTGAAAACAGTACATAAGACTGAGGAACTTGGCTCCTAAACCTTTTGTCCTCTGTCACCTGAGGTCTCCCATCATGCAGTTCTTTCGGGGGATGAATTATGAGCAGCCCCAAAGCTTCCAGAATCTTCAGAGTCTCAGCACTTGAAGACAGATGGGGAAGAAGTAAGACCTTGAACTGATTCGTCCCGTGGTTTTTGTATCACACGACACATCAACTTGGGTGCTCGTTACCCCGTCATGAATAATGGGAATGACATCTGTGTAGAACGGGAGGACAGCTAATGACTTCCCACAGCCCCGCGTGTGCCATGGGGCCTGGCAATGCCTAATTGGGTTTATGCGGACGTTCAGGGCCTCTGGGCCGCTTCCGCTAGTCCTGCAGTCACCCTTCCCTGTGAGAGGACGCAGGAGACGTCCCCTCACCTTGGAACACAGAGAGGTCATGCCTCCCTGTTTTTGGCAGCCTGAAATATCAGATTGTGTGTATTTTTTTTTTTCTGAAAACAGTCTTCAAATCCCATTTCCATTTAAAAATTAAATAAATAAGTTGAAAATGCAGCACTCAGAAATACTTCCGGAGATTCCATCTCGTGTCAGTGCAGGCGAGCATGAGACCGACAACAAACCCTTACCTCCGAGATGTCTTCGCCCGGCAGCTTGACGTGGTGTTTTGATGGCGTAAAGATACTTTGAATTCAAGAGGGAAACGTCCAGCTCAGAGAGTCGAGTAGCAGGGGCAGTGCCTTAATAATGTGCAAAGGAGAGTAAAACACCCCTTGTCAGTGTATCCTTAATCATAAACTCGATGAAAATTACATGATTCAAATCCATTTATTTTTGGCCGGTCCTTTCTTTCTATCTCTGTTGCTGACTGAAAGCATCTAATTTGCATACAGAAATCTAGGTAGCCTGCGTTTTGGAAATGGAATAACTCAGACTGCTGAATTAGCCCCTTTGCTGCGTCCAGAGAAAGGGCTGTAATAGATTCTGTGTTAAACTGTACGTCTAGGCTAAGGTCCTGGATGGCTAATGGCCATTAACAATCAACAAATTAGTAAATTGCCTTTATTGAAATTTCTTTCTCGACCTAATGGTTTGTTTAACTGATGGCGGATGTGACCATTAGGGGCTATTAGCATGCTAAGAGGGTATTAAATAAAGCCAACAGTTGGCCTTAAAAACAAAAGGATAAACACAGCACAATTTATTATTTTGCTAGGCTAAGCAAACGTGGCTTCAGTGCATTACTGCCGGCTACCAATGCCAGTAGTCGTCTGCCCAATAAATATTCCACGGGGTTAGGAATACAAGAATCAGCAGTCCACGATTTGCTTGCCCCTCTAATTGTGGAGGCCGATTGGCCGACTCGTGGCCGTTATCTGGCTATCTATGTGAATTGACTCATCGGAGATTGGGTAGGATGTTGGATTTTTGCTATCACATATCATTACTGTCGGTAAGGAAAATACACGTGTGTAAAGAGATGTGGGGAGACCTCTGACAAATGGGGTTAGACTCAACGTGCCCCGTTGCATGTGTGTTGACGGAAAGTCAGACTGACGTACTTACGTGCTTAAGATCTTCATACTGATTCTTCATTATTTCTGGCCCAGAAGGATTCCTGCTCTCTCACTCCTGGGGAAGCAGACCTAGCCGTGCCAAATGGAGAAGATGCAGAGACCCCCTTTCCACTGGTCTGTTTGGTTTGTGTATCCACCGTGTGTTGGCAATTGTTTTGCTTTATTTTTTAATAGTGTATCACCCAAAATATCCCAAACATTTTTATTCTCTATATTTCTGTTAGTGTGTGTGTCCCAGGAAAAGATGGTGGAGGTCACATTTCCAACAGAATCTGACTAAAGCCTAAGGAATATAGCTTCGTAGACTCCGAGCCTGAATTTTCATTGAGTCAAAGTCACCAGCACGTCCTAGGCCCTGTTCTAAGCACCACGGCTACTTGGTGAACCCAACACAGCAAAATCCTGGCTTGTGAGTCTTGGACGCTAGTGGATGACAGTATGGGGCTAGATCGTAGGCTAAGTAAGAAAGCTACTTGTTGAAGAGGGGTGGGCGCCACAGGGAGCCGTGGTGCGGGGGGGGGGGAGTAACGTGGGGTGTAGCCGTCCTTCCTGGGGTCAAGAGACCGCAGCAGAGTTAAAGTGGATGGGGATTATCGTATATATACATATGTATTAGAAGAAGGAATGCTCGAAGCAGAAAGAACCGCCATTGCAGAGGACTTAAAGCAGGAGCAAGCCAGGCCTGGTGTGTCCAAGGAGTGAACAAAACCAGGCCAGGGGAGGATTTGCAGGATGCTGGAGAAGGAAAGGCAGGGAGGACCTCGTTGTTTCTATGTCGTCTTACTGACGTTTTAAGAGGATCCCTTGGGCTGCTGCATTACAAATAGGCTGTAAGGAGGTCAGGGACTAACGAAGGGGCCTGGTCAGGAGCGAACCCCAGGGTCTCGGGAGAGATGCGTCATGCGGCCTGCGGTGGGGAGGGGTCAGCAGGACTAGAGAAGGAAAGACAGCATGGTTCTCGGTGTATTTAAAAAGTAAAGCCATTGAGGTTCAGGATGGCTGTGGGATGGGGGTGGGAGAGGAGGAGAGAGATGAACCTGCTTCTCGTGTTTCTGAGCTGGGAAGGCTGTGGGGTGGCGCTCCGCTGCCCACAGGATAAGGCTG
Source organism: Ctenodactylus gundi (assembly GCA_004027205.1). Classification (NCBI taxonomy): domain Eukaryota; kingdom Metazoa; phylum Chordata; class Mammalia; order Rodentia; family Ctenodactylidae; genus Ctenodactylus; species Ctenodactylus gundi. The sequence goes on along the minus strand of PVKB01003649.1, from coordinate 171,803 downwards.
CCAGACTTGGCAGGTGCAAATGCAGGGTAGCCGCTCGAATTCGTATTTAAACCAGTGTGTGGCCCGGAGGGCCTGACAGGATGTCTTTCACGTCTACTCGCCACGTCAGTGGAGACTCTGCAGACGTGCTGGGATCTCTGAGGCTGCTGTTCAGGGTGCCGCTGTGGGGCTGACATGGCAAACCTACTTACTGTGGTCTCGTGCCACCTCTAGCAGATCTGTGCCAATGCTTAGGCCGCGGCCCCTGGCACTGAACCACAGAGACAGGAGTTCCAGCGGTGAGGGTCCCCTGTCAGGGCTCACAGGGTTGTACCGATAGCAGCCCAGACTTGCAAGCATCGATTTGTAAGAATTCTTCCAGGAAATGTTTTAAACGGAGATGAAGATAGCTGACTGTAGGAGACAACCTTGCTGTGACCTCTGGGCTTCCGAGGACAGATTCTAGGTCCTCGTGAGAAAGCAGTGATATATTTTTATTTGAGTTTATTTTCCTTATTTTGTGGTCTGGGAGCTGAACCCAGGGCGTTGGGCATGTAGGCAAGTGCTGTACCTATCAGCGATGCCCTTGGCTTGGGAACAGTAATACGTTATCCAGCATTAGAAATTCACTGTCCAATGTCCCAAGAGGCCAGCAATTGTTTTCCAAGTAGCTGCTACGGTGTACTTCTTCTTAGGAAAAGTTCAGTTTCTTTGGTTTTTTGTTTTGCTTGGGTCATTTGTAGCTGGGGGTATAATTTGTTTCTCATTTTTAAAATAGACTTTGCATGTTGATCCTCTGCCCAAGGAGTAGCTGGAAGACATGTGTCCTGTTCGGGAGGCCCTTTCCTCACTTTGCTGGCTGCGCCCTTGGCTCTGCGGAGCTTTGGAGTCGGACGCAGGCGCGCTCGTGGATTCTTCCCTCGGAAGTGTTGGCCTGGGCCTACGGTCCACCTCTCTCTCCGGTCAGACGCGCTGGCATCGCGTCATGGGCAGCGACCGTGCTGGCCAGGATGTGGCGGACGATCCCTTCCACCTGTTGTGGCCACATAGGTTGTGCAGCCACCGAGGAAATCAGTGCAGAGGCGTTTCCAAAAATCACAAAACAAACATTCCATTTGACCCAGCTATGCCTGGGCTGGTGTGTTCCCAGGAGAGTCACGGCCCGTACCCCAGTGATACGTGCCCGTCCGTGTGCACAGTGGCGCAGCTCACGGCGGCACCAGCAGCCCTTCCGGCCCCCCTGCCGAGGGGGTGCGGAATGGCTGCGTCGCAAGCGTCCCTGTGTCACCGAAAGCAGCCGAGCGGGGGGACAGCCCGGTGCCGCTCAGTAGAGGAAGAAAACAGGCGTGTAAATACGTGATGGGATTTTGTTCAGCCATAAAAACCCAATGAATTTGTGTCATCCACAGGAAACACGGGTAGGCGCTGAGACCGTAACGCTGACGGAACTCAGCCTAACAGAGGTTAAGTACTGCGTGACTTCGCTTCTAGGAGAAGCCCCGCATATAAATGATGTGGCGAGTGGCATCAGGAGAGAGGGCCCGAGTGGGGACGCCGACGGCGGCGAGGCCGAGGGCCCCGAGGAGCGGGAAGCGGGCAAGGGACTGGCCCATGGGACACCAGCAGGCGGCCCCGCATCGAACACTGACGCTTAGGCTGCACGCACGCAGCAGTGAGAACCGTGGAGGAGGAAAGAGACCGCGCCCACTCTCCTGCATGTGGCCTGAAGCAGCCTCCGTGGGCCTCCGAGTTCGTGGCCGTTCAGTCCTTCCCGCGCCCTGGGCAGGTGCCCAGAGGGGCACGTTCCGCGGGACCGCGGCCCTCGCTGCGCCCAGTGCTCGGTGCGGCAAGCAGGCCCGGACCGGGCAGCACCCTCCCGGGCGGAGGGGCGCGGAGGGGCCCTGTGCCGGCCCCAGGACGGCCCTGTGCCTCCAGGCTGCAGCCCTGCCAGCCGCACTGTCCCTGACACCCCGAGGTTTTACCAAGGCCAGCTCCCACAGGACCGCAGCGAAGGAGAAAGCCTCACTTCAGATCTGTTCCTCCTCGGGCTCCGGGCTACGCGCTATGGTGACTCGGGGCGTCTGCACCGCCATCCCTCTGCGCCCCACGGGCTGCTGGCCAAGGCGGCAGCTGGCCTGGCCTCCGGCAGGGGCCTCAGAGGTGAGCCCCGGCCCGGCAGGGGGAACGCGGGAGCTGGGCAGTGGGCGGCGTGTCCTCCCGGGAAGCGCCTTGACTCCGAGAGGCAGGGCCGCGGGGGCGTGTCAGCGATAATGCTTATGTATTTTCATTTTGCACCACGCTGAGTTTTCAAAACAAGCAGATATCTTCATGCACTTCATTTAGCACTCAGATTTCACTGGCCCGCCAAATACACAGACCTCAGGTGGCGTGTTCGGTGCAACGGGATCCGTTGGAGAAGATGCTACAGGGAGACAGAGGGACAGGGCAGGGGCGGCAGAGGCCGCGGTCCCCTCATCCTCCAGGAAAGCCCGCGCATCCCCTCGGAGAGGAGACTCCCGCTCCCTGCTTCCCAATGAGCGGATTGCGTTGTTTTTAGGCTACCTGGAAACACTGTGTGTGGGTCCCAGGAAATCACTCCTGTGCGATGCACCTTGCGACTGTCTGCGTTTTCCTTAAGAGGAGACCAGGTGTTTATGCCCACGACGCTGTTTACTTCTGTATTGGAAGTGGGTCTAATCCTAGGAGGATGAAATGTCACGAGGGGAACCTGGCAGCGCATAACCCACCTTCGCATTGCGAAAGTCCCTCTTGGTAAACTTTCCCTTGGTGTTTAGGTGCCTGTGTGAACCCCTAGGAAGAAAGTCTGCAACACACCTTTGTGGTAGATACCCGTAATCACGGAATCAGCTCACACGAAGGCTTAAGCCACCCGAGAATTTAAAAAGTAATCTTATTTAAACCAGGAAAACAATGCACAATAAGACTGCAGGCATCTTATCCTGAGACATGGGGTGGTGGGGGGGGGTGTGCTTCGGTATGGCACACATGAGGTAACAGGGGCCCTGGGAGGGACATTCAATCCCCAGAACCAAAACAAAAAAAAAATATTTTTACTGCATTCTATGGATCTGCGGTTATTGACTGAAGGAGGTGATTTTTCAAAATAGCTAATGAAAAATGACTTTTCTCATATCCCACAATTTGAGATTACATTATAGTTTTTCTAGTTAGAAAGTAGTTAAGCCATGAGATAATTCCAGAACAGGCAGCGACGGTTGTTTAGATCCCACATGCCTGATCATGGAGCCCAATTACAAGGAGTCCCTCCCACGTGCATGTCCTGCGTGCGTGTCCCCCCGTGGGCTGAGCTAGCCCAGTGCCTGATAGGACGACTCTGCTGACCCCAGACCAGGTTGTTGATGCTAAGAAATGAGAACAAAATGATACTGTGTCTCAGAAACTATGATTTAGGATGGGTTTGCCCTTGACACAGAGCCATTAATTGGTCCGTTGTGTCCAGAGATATAATTGATTTTTGTTTATTGACCTTTCACAGAATGATAACTGTACCTTCATAGTGTTTGTACATTCCTTTGTTTTATCATAATTATAAAATATCACGTATGGAGAATATCAATTTATTTCTTTTCTGTGCTCATGTTGTTTTACTGTGTAGTTACTCAGACTTCTCTTACAATATTAAACAGAAATTGCTATCTTTCCCACTCTGATGTCAGGAAAGAGAGCCTGCAGCGAATATCCTTTAGGTTGAGCCTTCAAAGCATCTTTTGAACGTGACCAATATTTCAGGGATGAATTTCTGATACAGACCTTCCCCTTGCTGGACAAACTATACAATACCTGAACTCAAAGATGGATCGGTGTACGGTAGCTTGCTCACGGTTTTGTGGGAGTCAGTCCACGGCTGCCTGTCAGGCAGAGTCATTGTGGGGGGAGGGCATGGTGGGGCAGAGCTGTGGCATCATGGAGCCATGAAGCAGAGCATCGGGGACGAAAACCAGGAGATTTGGCTTCTGAAGTCCCGACCCAGAAGCCTGCCTTCTTCATGTGGGCCCTACCTCCTGCTGCCAGCACACTCAGCAGTACGTGTCACTGTGCTCATCCGCCAAGCGGTGTTGCGCTTCACGATCCTGTCCCTTCCCTAGGGGTCTCTCCACCCAGGGTGGCTGCGAGGCCTCTCAAGACACCTCTCTCTCTCTCTCTCTCTCTCTCTCTCTCTCTCTCTCTGTAGAACCATGGAGGAAGCTCAGCCAGGTTTTCTGTACCTCAGTAGACCCTCTACCTAGGCCAGACTTCCACTTCCTGGTTTCCCTGCACCAAACTTTCAGGCTTCCCTAGGCAAGGCGGCAGAGGAGCTGCTGCCCCTCCTGTCTCCAGCCGCTTCCTAGCCAGGACGTTAGCCTCTCTCATCCTTTGGGCTGCGACGGCTCTTGGTACCTTTCATCCAAAGCTCAGTGTTAGCTGGCTTCTGCTTCCTCCTCAGTCAGAGCTGCAGTTGGACAAACCATCTCATTCCACCCAGAAACTTGTGCATTAGCCTGCATCTGTCCCAGTTTCTTACGAAAGCAGAGGATCGTTTTACATTATCAAAAAATTCATATTGCACTTAAATCAACAGAAAACTCTCCTGAGGCGTTAATTACGCCTCTACAGTCTACATTGCTGTTTACATTTCAGCAGAAATCTGGCTCACACTTTTAGAGACAGTGATACTCATAAGCTTGGTGACACTGCTACCACGTTGTCTATGCAAGGACGATACACTGTGTTCCCATCACGTATGTCAGACTCACGGTGTGTTTCTGAACTCGCAACATTAACATAGCAGAGTATGTTGACCACCCTTGCTCCAGGATATGCAAACACTGGGGTCAGGCCTAGTAAATAAGCTAATGGTAGACATGTTTTTGAATAATGTCTTTTTTTTTTCCTGCACACAGACTTACAAGATTCTTTTCTACAATGAAAACAAATTGTTTTATCCTCACCTGTTGTTATTTCTTTTTACTTCTTGTGTGAGCTGAGGTGTAGTCCAGGAGTAGAATCCCTCTGATTCATGGAATGGGAGGGTGGGACCCAAGGTGCGCCCCACACGCCTGCCAAGGGGCTGGGAAGTGTTGAAAGCCACCCCCAACCTAGCGGTGAGTGATTGGCACTCACAGGAGGCAGGTTGCGTGTGGGTCCTGGGGCAACGGGCGCATGTGGGTGCTGGGGTAACCGGTGTGGACATCCTTGAGCGTCATGCCTTTTCATTGCTCTTGCCTGGATTCTCAGTGAAGCCGTGTCCGGTGACCTGGGTTCCTCTACCCAGGTCAACAGTGAGGCAGGAGAGAGGCACGTGCCGTGGCGGCGTGACCACGTGCTGCAGTTTTGCCACGCCGAGGGGACCCTTGTTACCCCGAGGGCCCAGTGAGTGGTGGGTTCTTCACCTCTGCCCCCCACCTCACACACAGCTTCATTCCTTCCTCTCTTCATTCACTCATTGCAGCCGACCTGACTCCAGCTCTCCAGAGAAAAATCTGGGCGACAGGGCTCAGCCGGTGAAGGTGGCACAGGGTCGGCCACGCCTTCCACGACCCCAGCAGTAGATTAGATGTCGGAGAAGGGAGCAGGGAGCTGCAGCCGGGCCCCTGGCTCCCCGCGCGCACAGCAAGTGTCCCTGCGCGAAGGGGGCGCTTCCAGCGGCCGTCTTCTGCTTCTGGAGTCCCTGTGCCCAGCGATCTGCCTGCTGGTGTGCTTGTTTCTGTCCTTCCTCTTTGCTTTTCTCCCTCCACATTTGGACGGAAAAGATGCTTGTCTAGCAGGAAGGCGGCTTGGGAATTGCACATCGAGGGGCTGGCTCAGCCAGCTTCGACTGGGGACAGCCATCTCCGCGGCAGAGGGACCGCTCACCACCGGCGCTGTGGCCAAGATGTGGCCCCAAGACGAGGCTTGGCCGGGAGGTGACTTCCTGTCAGCCAGGACTGCCCTTTGATTTGAAATTTGCACCTTAATGCTCTGTTCTCCCCTCGGCAAGTGTCTCTGCATTTGCCGAAAATGTCCGGAAGATGACATCCTGGCTTCAACGTTTAATACAGCAGAAACGTGAGCATGTGTACCTCTGGTCTGCCAGCGGCTTCCCGGAGGGCTGGCGCAGCTCCCCACGCTAGCTGAAGGCACCCTCATGGCATGTGATGCTGCCTTCTGGGAGACGCCGTGCTAAACGCGTGTCTGCGCCTGCATTGTTCTGCTCTGTAGCTCTGAAAAGGTCCAGGAACTGTCTTAGCAGGGTCATAGATGTCCACGCCCGGGTTCCAGGAAGGGGAGGGGCGGTGCCCTCGGGGCGTCCTGCACACGCTGAGGGAGGTGGGGCACAGAGAACTGAGAAGTAATTCAGCACCGAGCGATATTTATATCAAATAGAAAACATGCCGGGGCAGAAATAAAATACTGACGTTGTTTCAAGTCTGTATGCCAAGAGCAAGTTTTTCTTAAATTCTAAGGGATAGAATTCAGAATACTTTCTTTATTATACTTTATTGTGCCTTTTTAGATTTGTAAACTGCATTTGTTGTGTAACACATTATGGATATAAAATGCTTAATTTGTAAAGTACTTTCGTATGAAAGGACATCTGCTTAATCTAACGATATTAATAATCATACAATAATCAGCATTAATTGTGAAGTTAGAGAAACGGAGGCTGGAAGAGTCAGGGAGCTGTCCCGGGTCACACAGAAGGTGGGCGGGGAAGGCTGGGGCCGCGTTTGGGCTTCTCCAGGAAGTGACTCCACCAGCAGGGCCCGGAGGGACAGCAAGTTATCCAGTGGATATATTAGCCGGGCCCAGGGGTGCAGGCCCGTGATCCAAGCATTATGGGAGGCCAAGGCTGGAGGATGGCAAGTTTGAGCCCAGCCTCGACAATTTATTAACTTAGCAAGATCCTGCCTCAAATTCAGAAGTTAGACTGGGCTGAGGTTGTGGCTCAGGAAGGCTCGGAGCTCGTCTCAGCACCGCCGTGTGAAGGTCCCTCTCTGCTCCCAGGCGTGTGCTCCTGAGTGACGTGGATAGCAAGCTTGGCATGCCGGGCTCTGCCCCAAGCAGGCAGAAGGAGAGAGGTGGCACAGAGACCCCAGTCCGGATTGGAGGGGATGACAGGGCAGCTTGTCAGGGGTCCTCGGGGAGGGTAAGCCCAGGGTGAGTGGAGGGAAGGCTCTGTGGGGGTGTGAGGAAAGGTACCGGTCAGTGTGGGCGACGGCGGGAAAACACACTCATACGAATGCAAACTCTTTGATTGTCCTTAAAGAGTCACCGTCGTGATAGTTATTGAAGCATTTTATTGTGAGATAGAGCGTCTCTGCCTGTGGACTTCGCTACTACTAAGGGGAAGTATTAAAATGCTTTGACGTAACAATAAGCCAAAGTCACTTTATTATCAGTCTCTATAGGTTACATTATTTTATAGATATTCTTTCATAGGTGCATCAAATGAAATGTAACGAAAATGAAAAGTTAATTAGCCATAAAGTTTCACTACAATTTCATGATTGATTTTATTCCCTGTGGAGGTCACCTGTTTGGTGACAGGGCCTTGGTATCAGCTGAGCAGGGTTTTGAGGGCAGGTAACGGGAGGATTCCTTCCACAGCAGGGAGAATCCCGGCAGCAGAGGCTAGGTGGAGGTGGGGGTAGGGGGCCTGCAGTGGGTCAGGGAGCACAGGGTGGTCTTGAGCAACTCAGCCTTTGTGCACGTTCCCAGAGAGCCCTGGGCAAGGGCCCAACCCTGATCTTAGCATGCTGCCCTTGGGAAGTCAGTGCCCATGGAACACACGTTCCCACACAAACTGGGGTAGAAATGGTATCTTGCTGGTGTCGTTTTCATCGCTAACCTCATTTTTAAAGAGGTTTTCCGTGGCACCTTTGGCTTTTCTCTTGGGCTCTATGCAAACAGCGCATTTCTTGCCAAGGTGTGCACCTGTGCGGATCCTTGGCTTTTTGTCCCACTGTCTACTGTGGTGAGTTTCAGACTCTTTTCCATGGGAAAAAGAAACACCAAACCGAAGCGAGCCAAACCGAGCCAAACCAACACCACCCAACCAGCTGAACAACAATGACAGAAAGTTCATGATGCAGAGCGTTTTCCTTCCATACTTAATTTTGAATTACATGTAATTGACGGTGTGAATGGCAGGCCACAGCTCAGCCTTCCAGGAAGTCACAAATGTGATCACATGACGAATTGCCATCGATGAGTTACCGTTAACTCATAGGCATTCTTGTCAGCTTTCCCTGCATAGCGTGCTGTGCCTACTGGACCAAAGTGGCATCAATTATTTCCCATGTTACACTTGCCTCACAAATTCATCACATACTGTGATACGATTGTCCATCTTTGTTCATCTTTTTTTTTGCCATTTGCCAGACTCTGATCTGGGTTTATTGCTCCTGATTTCATTTGTGCCATGAATCATTATTGATTTCTCATCAATACTTTCAAGAAAAAGTCTCTTAATTGAATAAATGCGGGAAATGTAAATTAATAACACTAATGTCCCGATTCTCCCTGCACCACCACGCGTTTGCCCCGAGCCGCCCGGCCCCTCTCTGGCGCTCCCTCCGCCCCTCCGGCCCGCGGCCTGCCTCTCTCGCTGTGCTCGGACATGATGTTTCCTGAGCGCCGCTCCGTCCTGGGCTCTGGCTGACCCTCCCTCTGCCTGACTGCTCTTCTTCGCGCCCCGCCTCACCTCCGGGGAGACACCGCGTGTCCTGAGCACCTCGCAGGCTCTCCTCGTTCTTCTTACACTTTTGCTGGTGTCTACTCCAGCCCGTCATGCGTCCAGCTATACTCCCTCCTGCGGGGCTTGGTGTCCCTAAGCTCAGCTCACCCTTCTTCTCGTGCTTGGGTTTGGCATAGGATCTATAACTCAGTGTTGGCGTGCAGCTCAGGGTGATCACATGCCTGGCACCTACAAGGCTCTGGGTCTGACACCCAGCACCTTCCAGGGTAAGTTTTGCAGAACGCTGATGAAATCTACGAAGTACTTGGAGAGTGACTAGCAAACCTTCGTTTCCCCTTCCGTGCGTCCCCTCTGTCACTGTGAGACTCAGCTGCAAGCTCCGTATCCCACACTTGCCAACTGCTGGGTCTCATCGAGCTGTTGTGCACCTCCCATAGAGTGAAAACCAGTAAGAAGACGAGGGCTTTGAGCTGAAGTACCCTAGCATTAACTCCTGCCTGTCATTGTAACTTCGGATGTGGTAGGAGTTTATATTATTATATAATATAGTACGCAACATAACGCTGTATGTATGCATTGTAATATAACACATGTAGGTCTGTGTACATTTTAAGATATATATATATATATATATATATTCTCACCAAAAATTCAGTTATTTTCATAACCATGGGCTTAGTTACATTGATTTATAAGAGGATATGTCACATGATTATTTTACGTTCTTATCATCCTGGATTTGATAATAATTACACATGACAGTGCTGTGATTATTTTTTATTTGAACAGAAGCAAGGAGACATGGTTTTCTTATTATGAAAAACTTAAATACTATTACGCCAATCTTGGACATTCCGCAGACTTTGATTTTTTAGTTACTCAAATAAAAATTGTCTGTTGGCAATTTCCTTACGCAAGTATCTGGAACATTTACACGTGAGGACTCTATGTCATGAATCCCGTATGCCTGCAGCAGCTTCTCCCAGGTGGATTCTGCATACGACCTGAGAAACTGCCATCTGTAAAGGGACAGACCCCTTGGCAAAGGTTTACAGGTCAAAATATCCTCCGGACTAACCTCCCCATAGAGAGTCACAGGTTCATCAGAAAATTAAACCGCTTTGAAATATACATCCACGAGGAAGTAATGTTCACCTCATTGATTTTTCCAAATTATATTGACTTCCTAACACCTGTGGGAAACACTGGGAAGCATCCCTTGATGCTGGTGCTTTGAAGTGCATGATGACACGGACCAGCACGTGGGTTGACACTGCCTGGTCCCACCTGATAGAATGTGATGCAATGGTCCGTTCTGTGAGATGCCAAAAATTCTCTGACAGGTGGAGAAACGAACAACCTAAAATGTCTGCTTCAGGTTGAATGTTTATTTGATCCTGTCAAAAGGATTGAGGCAGAAGGAGCGAACGGAAGTGGATGTCAAGCTCCAGCGCAATGTCAACTGGGCTGAAAATACGTGGGTTTTCCAGAGCTTGCCACATCCTCAGGATACATCACCATGAATTGGAAATGAGAGGAACTGGGAAAAGTCACCGAATTTCAGAGAAAAAGTCTTTCTTCCTGGGGAAGGACCCTACTTCCATGGACGAGGCCAAGGCATTGGAGCCTCAGGAGGGGGGCATTTTCGATTTCTGGACAGTGAGTTCTCTCCTTTGCCAGAGTTTGAAAAATATTGGTTACTAAAAATAAATAACATTTTTTGTTCTTGATTGGGACTTTTCACTTTATTTTGTTTGTGCATCTGTGTGGTAACACACAGTAGGCCGCCCTACAAGAGCTATAGCAGTGAAGTAACCTACGGAATAGAAGACTGATGAGGACCGTCACGTCATGCCCGTGTTTTAATGATGTCACTTACTTACAGTGATTTTTGTCTTGATTTATTTTTTAAAAGCTCCTATTCTTGTGTCTGATTGTCTCTGCTTGACCTGCCTGTGTGAAGCTGCGGAGGGGAGCTGTGAGAACAGAAGGCCGAGGAAACAATCCTGTTGCCCCTTGCCTGGCAGCCATGGCAGAGCCTGTTTTGGGAGGGTGGCCCTTCCCGGCAGCTCCCCGCTCTCCCCATGGTCTACTGCTTCTCATAGACAGACGCCCGGATGGGCAGGAGCAATGCAGCCCCAAGGTCAGCCTGCTTCCCCCAAGGAGGAGATGTCTAAGGCTCTCTGTCGACAGGAGTATTGGAAGAATAGAAAATTATGATCTTCTCTCTCAGCTAGCCTGGAGTTCCTTCCCAAATCAATCTCATATTCAAACACAAAATGCAGTTCTGCGACCCCTCCCTCTCTTCTCAATTTCTTGCTCAAGGCCAACGAGCTTTTGAAGTGCTCTTGTTTAGCTGGTTTTTAAAATCTAACTTTATTTTTAAAGAAAAAAATCGTCAGTTGCAGCTGGAAATCTGATTCAGATTAAACTGCTGAGTTACAGTATGCTGAATACCGAGATTTATAAATGCATGGTAAAGACATAATGCAGTAATCATAGTAATAAAACAGCGTTATGAAGAGTGGCTGACATGCAGGCCTGGAACCTATTTTTCAAGCATTAAATATTGACTCTAAATCATGTCGAAGTCAAACATGCTTCAAAAATAGAAAAGAGGTAATGGTCACATTATAAAATGTCTATAAGTTACAATTTTCTTCTGGGCCTCATTGACAAGGAGCTCGTGAGAAAAAACATTGCAACAATAATTTCAAAATATTAGCTAAGATTGTAACTATAGAATGTTATTTTTAAATAATGTTCCAATTCTTATTTATGTTATTTTGCTCTTAATCTAAATATTGTTTTATTTTTGTATTTTAGATTTCTAGTTTTTCAAGAATATCCCACGAGATATTTGGAGTGACTATTTCCCTTACTATCCAGGTAATGCAGAAAGACCTTGACATGACTGAACCCGAGGCTTCTTTTAGGATGTCTGCATGGTACCCACCCTTTAACAAAACACCAGCCGAGCAGTATGTCTCAAGACTAACGCAAGAGTATCCCAGACTTGGGAAAATCCTCCTTGATCATAGACAAAGCCTGCAGCTGTAACAAAGTCGTGACAAACGGATGTTTAGTGGCTGCAGATCGTCCCCCTCAAGTCCCCACGTTCAGGTATTGTTCTAGTTTTTAAACTCTGGAACATCCCCCTTCCTGAGACCTGTTCTTACTGTTTGCAGTCCATATTGGGCCTACCTTTTGGGCTTGTCACTGGGCGGAGACCCAAGTAGAATAACGCTCCGAAGCCATTTGTCCTTAATGAAAGTCATTTGTTATAAAGGGAGGGGAAGTGCCCTTTGTCCCTCTGCCAGAACAGTCCTGCTCCGCGTTCCTTGAGGTCATTCAGATTAATGGAGTTACTACAGAGGCTTTAAGACAAAAGCATTAGTGCAAAGTCGCAAAGCATTTGTCTAAAACAATGCCAAAGACCGGTGACAGATGCATCACGTTTTCAGACATTTATTATAAACACTGATTAAAATTCATTGGTCCTAATTGTGTTTACCTATATGATATTCCTATGGCCTCATTATTCACGGGATGAAACGTTTCTTGAGGAGCTTTACACTTCAGAGTGATGGTCTAAATTTTCCAGAGGGGAATAGCTCTCCAAGGCCATGCGCTTTAGAATTTATGGTCTGTCCACTTTAACACGATTATGGACTAGAATGTATCATCCATTTTGTGCTTAATACTCATCACGTTAGGACTATTTGGGGGAAACGCTAATCATCCTTGAATGACAGGTCAGAAAACAAAGAGGAAAATATCAAAATGAATCAATGAATCATTTCCTGGGGCAGGAAATCTGTGGCACCCCATGAGGCACTGGGGAAGTGAACAATTTCAGCTTCTCTGTCACCGCACAGACGGTGACCCACGGGCCTTTGGGAAGGAGTACAGCCTCCTCCTGGGTCTCTTTTCTGTTTTGGACACTGTAGCACTTCCTGACCTCAGGCTGAAGCTCCACCCCCACGGGCGGAGGGTGACCTTTCTCCTATCTCCTTCTTTGGGCTGCACCTGTTCATCTGTCTCTCCCACCCGACTTCATTTCCTGTCACTCTCATACCTTTGGACACGGGTTCCTCCCCAGGTACTCTAGGAGGGGTAAGCCTAGGCCTCACTTATTTAATTTGAAATTCCAAAAGAAAATGAAAAGAAAGAAAATAAAAAAGATGATTGAAACTGTAGCCAGTCTATTTCTGGGTGACAATGACTTTATAAATGCGTGTTTGTCCACTGTGAGGACTCCGTGGGCCACACCTGTGCCCTGGCTGTCCCTGGTCTTGGCAGTCCCCGTCTCGTTGCCCTTGCCATCCTACTTAGGGGCATGGAATTCTGTCTTTGAGGATTTTTTTTTTTTTACATAAATGGTTCAGTCACTTGAGGAAGTTCAGCCAATTCTTGGCATTTATTTTATGCTACCCAGAGAATTTTAAATGTGAAGGTTTTGTTTTCCTGTTTTTGTTTTTCTTGACATTGGGCTTCTAAATCATTTATACCCCTTTTTGCTCTAAACTCACTATATATAGGGAATCGAGTCTAATATCACATGCTGACTTTCATTATATGAATATGATAGTGATATTATGATATTATGATATATATTATGATATAGGATATTAAAATGCAACCGCTATATATTAAGCACCTCTTTGCACTCCCAGATGTCTTCAGTAGCGATGAATTTGTCCCTGTAAGTGGACGTGACATGAACTTGGTTGGCCAGAGAGACGCTTCTGCACAGCTGCCCAACGCACATGTCCGTCCTGTCCTGAAAGAGGCATCGCAGAGGAAGAGGAGGATGCTGTCCCTTCGGCCCCACCAATGACCTCACACACTCCCCTATAGTTGACCCAATAAACTCAGCGGTTCACCATGTTGGACTTTGGTGAAGTCTCGACATGCTCTGCCGGCTGTGCTGGCTAGCCACTCTGGGAGGCCCTGGGCTCGGTAGGGAGCTCTCCTTTTGGGCTGGCCTGGAGCCTCTGCTTCCTCTGGCTACATTTGTCAGGAAAAGCACTGGGGAAACCTCGCCCCACTGTCATGACAGCAGCAACGTGCACTCAGCCTCATGTTACTATTATCAGAAATTAGCCGGTAGTGCAGCGGGCGAGTTTTGCGGCGGCAGGAAGGACACCACCGCAGGAAGTAACTGACTTCATCTGTAGCGGGCGGAAGGAAATTCTGCAAGATTTTTGTTAGGAATAAACAAAAACTGAAATAAAAATTTATGGAGCTCGCAGTGTCTTCATAGCAACGCCACAATGGCGACGATGCCAGCCAGTGAGGCCCGTGCACTGGAAAACACGCTTCCCGGGCCGCGTGTTGGCACCGTGAGCCTCTAGAGCTGCCGAGAGCCCCCTCACATCCCTTAAACATAAACTGACTATTGAATCCATGCTGCGTCTAACTATTGGTGCATGTTGGCATTTGAATATACAACTACAGGTAGGCTTCCGTGAATGATGGACAAAAGGCTAACATTTTCGTTTAAATTTGAGATGAGACGTTCATTATTGGGGAGTTGTGTTCTTGCGCTGAGAACAAATGTAGATGCGTATAGAACTAAAGAAATCGCCGTTGAAGAAGCTTGGGAAGATGCACACAGCCAAAGACATTTTGGTCCAGTAGGCCTGGTACCGGCAACAGTGACAGGTCCATATTCTGACACCCAGGCTGGCGAGATGCAGGGGGAGTGGCCTCCTGAATCTCAGGTAGTGATTAGCTGAATTAATTCACTGCCTTGTCCCTGTGCAGTTGTCTCTTTGAAAACAAAACGAATTGTGGGAAGGCAAGCAAACCAATAAACCGAAATGGAATTCACAATTTCCTCTTTTCTCCGTCTACTTTGCCCTTAACCATCTGATTTTCTTTATTTTCTTTTGTTGTTATTGTTGTTCTACCTCACTATGCAAAGGATCGTAATATTAATATATCACAGACCAAAATACTGCAAGTAAACTCTACACTTTGAATATAGAAATAGGGTTTCAAGTCTCACTCTAATGAGTTGTTGTTCACATGTCACGCATATCTGATATCTTATCCCAAGGTGCTGAGCTTTAAGAGGGCGTGGTGCCTCCGGGTGCTGGGGAGAATTGAGGTGCAAAGCTGTGGGGGAGCCCTGCTCTGCTAGTTCCTGGAGCTGGAGTTCTAACTTGGACATCACAGGCAGAACTAGGCCAAGCGACTCCCCTGTCTCACTCTGGAGTGCGTGGCGCATGGCAGGTCCCATCCCCTGCCTGATCTTCCTGGTCCTGGGCACAGGACCTCGCTGCATAACCCAAGGCACACACAGGGACTGGGGTTTCCGGTGCTCCCCCAGCTCTGCGCCCTCCATTGTGGCCAGAAATCCAGGAAACAGGAGAAGGATGTTTCAGTAGCGAGTTCTTGCTTACATTGTAATTTTTTTCCCCTGAAAACCAGTTGAAGAAAGAGAGGCAATTGATCAGCTTGAGATAACAATGCCACAGGACGATGGCTCTTCCCCGCTTGGATTTGATCAGTGCTTTGTTTCATTCTTTGCATATTTTATGCTTTGAATTTATCCCAAGTGTTCCAAACCCCCAAAACAAGTCCCCCCATGGAAAAAAAAAAACAAAAACGAATGAATTTATCCTAAGGATATTCCTATTTTCCAGTTATATTTTTGCTAGATTTCTGGCTGGCAAAGAAATTGTACAATTACTGCAAAATGATTGGAGACAGAGATGTGGACACTTACTATCTAAGCCCAAGTTGAGCTTGACTTTGTGAATAGCCTGGTTTCTTTCCTTCTTTATTCCCAGTTGAGATTTTGCTAGAAATAAGATCTAATCATTTCTAATTCCCGTAAGAATGGAAAAAGGAGTGGAAATGTTTTAGATACAACTAACTCTATTGTTACTGTGATAAACAAAATTTTGTGGCTTGTTACAAGAGATTGTTACTGAAGAGCTTTTCAGTTACAGAAAATTTTGAATTACAGAAAACTTCACAGTCGGCATATTAACAGATAGAAAAGATTCCAAATGTACAGGGTATTTTTTCATAGAAAAATTAGGTAAAAGAGCATTAATTATAAAAACTTCCAGATTATATGCTATTATAGTATTAATAAAATACGTTTAGTAAAATACTTCATGAATACATTGTTTTTAAAACATAAGTTTTTATTGAAAAATTATCTTGGTCTTGATATAATTAATTTGCTGAATACCAAGGATAGTACAAAAGAGACAAAAGTGCAATAAAAAATTAGACTCGTCCTTTTAGAATATCTCATATACGAAAACATTTTCATAAAATATATACCTCAATATTGGAGTAAAAAAATTAGTTAACTTTTTCTTACAAATTTGGACATAGGGTTAGTTAAAAAGCAAGACATAAACGTTTTTAGTCCAAAAATTTCAATTCCGCTATTATTTTTTGTCACGCCTAGTAAACTGTTAACTCATTAAAGGTGTTACTGGTACTATGCTTAGGATTTGAAATTTAGGAAACTAAGATTCTTTTTTGAATGACAATTAAAATGTGACACTAGGCAAAAGAAGATTTTAAAATACGTCACCCATGGACACAAAATGGGTCACATGTCAGCTCTCCCTCAGACTTGTCGTGAAGATGAAGTCAGAAGTGAGATCTCTCCTGTTCGGGGTCCACACAGCTAATGTGGGTTCATCAAGGGGACGATTAAGAAGGTAGGAGGTGCGTCAACGCCGCAGCCCCGCGGGGTTACGTCTTAGTTGACACTGCTCTGGTCAAACGCTGGTGACATCTTTCAGTCACACTGTGGTTCGGGCCCAGGCACTGTCCATTGTCCATCACCTCCCTCTAGAGCAGAGACAAGGTGTGGGGCTGACAGCAGCTCTGTGGGAGAAAGTTCGGCCACTGGAGGCACGCCCTTGGAGGGGATATTGGGACTGCAGTCCCTTCTAGTCAACCTCTCTGTGCATCCTGGTGGCCCTGAGGTGAGCAGCCACCTCTAATGTGCTCCTGCCATGTGGCTCACGCTGCCACAGGCCAAGTGACCAAGGATGGGCAGCCCTGACACCACAAGCTGGCATGAACACCCTTGCTTACGCCAGGCATTGCGCCACAGCGGAGGGAAGCTGATGTCCCACCACCTTGCACAGTCCCGGTGACCCCGCCACCCCAGTAGCTGCGCTCTACTTGAGCAAACCTCATGACGACTGCGACTAGGCCGGTCATTTTGTCTTCAATGAGAGGTTGGCTCATATTACCTTAGAAAGTTGTGATTAGTGCCAGTTACAGAGACAACATTATGGGTTATATGTATGTGAAATTGAATTATTAAAGCTTGTGGACCGAAGTGTTTTTACTGGAATTATGCTGTATGATTCCGTTCACAAGGTCAGAATAAGTGCAGGAGGCGGTGATGGGGTGTGCCACACCATGGGAAGTCTCGGGGGGACCACAGGGTGTTCAGCAAAACACTCAACGTGGGGGGACCTCAGAGACACCCCAGGGGTAAAATTCAGACAGCCCCTGAGTTGGGAACACCGACACGTAGCGAGTGCATTCCCTCTCTAGTGTAGATTACAGATCGTAATCCTTTCCCACATGGCTCCACAAAAACTAAAGTGTTTTGAGATATTTTAGTATTTTCAAATCCCTCCCGAGTCATTAGCTCATGCGTGGATGGTGATTTATAAGAATTGGGGTATTTAACCTGGAATTATCAATAATGCTCCCACACGTCCTTGTGATTAGACAGACTGCTCAGTTAATGAATTGGTGCGGCGTGTGTAAGTGTCCCCCCTGTGGCTCCTTGCCGAATAGCCCTGCAGGAGGGTTCCAGACTGAAATGTTGTGGGGAGTGGGAGAGGGGAGGAGAGCTGGCGGGTGGTTTACCTCATGATCCCCCCACCTTTTCTAGTCACTGAGATTCCTGTCAGGAGGACAGTTCTGCTGGTGTCCTGTCTGTGCTCGAGGGAGCCTCCCTGCCGGAAGGGGCAGGAAGGGAAGGCCAGACCTCTGCGGGTGCGTTCTGCAGGGTCTGGCTGCACCCGTATTCTGCCCTCACTGTCCTGAGGTCCTGCCTCTCAGGAACCCGCTTTCTCCTGCAGTGGAAGTGACATTTCTCCCCAGGCTGAAAGCTTCAGCCTTCGATGGCATTCCGCCGTGCAAGCCTGCGAGTCCACGTGTTCAAGTGGCAGGTGCGTGGCCTCAGCCAGCACAGCCAGCTCCCAGAAAGGGCCGACTTGTTCCCAGGTAAGTGTCTTTCTCTATGCTGCTGCCTAGAACAAGAGTCGCCGTGGTTCCAGGCTATGATGGGAGATTTCGCTTCCTGTTTTCCTTCAAAATAAAACAACTTAACATGACTGAACTGCAGAATCACATTTTTTCGAGGCAAAAAGGCTCTTAAAGATATTTAAGTTCATCTTCTAGAGTCGAACTTACGACAACGATGATTTCAGATCTAAAACATTCATCCGCCGAAAAGGACAATGTGCTTGCGTTTGTGATGAGGCCCCTCCCAGTCCGCTCATTGCTAGGCCAGAGCATCCACTACGATATACTTAGGATTTTAAAGGTTATAAAACACACGGAAAAAATTCAGTATGGGCTTAAGAAATAGCTCATAATGGTTACTAGAAGACATTGTAATTTTAGGACATTTGTATATTATCTGATCTTTTAAACTATGAAGAAGTGCTTTTAAAGAAGACCAACCTGTGCCACCCCCATTTCAATCTTGCTACTTTAATGATAACACCTTCAAAGTGTTACGTATGCTGGTCATACGGAACCGTTTTCAAGTAGCACGAATCCAAACTTTATGCTTGAGTATTTTGTGCAACTTCAAGTTTAACTTTATAAAATTGGAATACGTATTTTGGTTTTTTGACATCTATTTTTATATTTAAGCAAATTTAAGATCAGGTAGGCTCCAGAGTTTTAATGTACAGATAGACTTTTAAAAAATATTCCCTCAATCCAAGTTCTTTTAATCAATATTTTCTTCCCTAAATATAAAATTTCTGGGGTTGGAGGAATAGCAAAGTAGCTAGAGCACTTGCCTAGTGAGCAGAAGTTCCTGGGTTCGATTCCCCAGCACCAGGTAAGCCCAGTGTGGTGGTGCACGCCTGTCAACCCAGCACTCGGAGGGCTGAGGCAGGGGGATTACCATGATTTTGAGGCCAGCCTGGGCTCCACAGTGAGTTCAGAACCAACCTGCTTGTTTTTTGTTCAAAACAAAACAAACAAGGGTCCTAAGTCGAACCCCCAGCATCACTAAGTAAAAACATAAATAATTTAAAAAGATGAAAGTTCTATTATTTTCTCATATTTCAGAAGCTCATAAACTTTTTCAGGTCAAGGGACAATGTCCCGTCCTCCTTCTCTTGGCCTCCTGGTGGCCTCATAACCCAGCCCAGACCCAACAACGGGGACCCAGTGGACACTGGATGCCTGCTAGAACTTCTGTTAAAATTATTTCCTATCGGTTCATGGCTAACTTAACCTTATGACAAAGTCAAATGGGCAACTAAAAATAACAAGTTTTCACCCACAGATGTATTTTTATCACATATCTTAACATGATTAATTCAGCTCAGAAATAACAGACATTATCTGTTCAAATTTTGGACAGACGCACTTGTTTAATGCTGTGACCAGTTTCACTCAGAGATGCTGAAAAGGACCCTGGGAGGCCGTGAATGCCCTACCGCCCACCCAGCGAGAAGGACGGCTCCCCGTGGACACTGGTGTCATCAGAGGGTACCAGGGGTGCCCCCCCCACAATCAAAGAACAGAGCGCTGGGGGCCCACGCACTAAGCAGTGGGAGTCTCCACCAGCACCTTGCGGGGTCACCTCCCTCTGTGTGGACCCTGGAAGTGAGTTGCCTTGCAGGCAAGCTGCATCTCAGTGGGATGGTGCAAGGGAGACCCTCCAGGGAGTCCATCCACCCCTGGCCACTGGATCTGACGGAGCTCAGAAACGCAGCCCGCTCCCCCAGCCCCACGTGGGTCTCTAGTCGAGGGAGGTGAAAGATGGAGGTGGTCAGAGAGGACAGTGTCCTAAGCCCTGAATCCGGGAGGAAGCCGGGGGGGTGGGGGGCGGTGAGCAGCCTGCAGGGCTAGGGGTGCGCTTCCCCACCAGGGTCCTAGGACGTGCAGTCAGCTGGCACCTTGGATTTCACCCCTGGAGATGCCCTGGGCATGTGACCAGGAGCGGGCACAGGCGAAACCTGCATGGTGAGAAAACCCCACAGCTCACAGTCGGTTTTCAGCTGTTTCCCACTTCACCTGAGGACGGGCTGGGCCTGCTGCCCTCTGTTGTTGGGTCGTTGGTCTCTCCTCCGGTATCCTCGCCGCCTTGCTCTTGCTAGCTTCCAGCTGGACGGCTTCCTGGGGGGTCCGAGCCCACGCCACATCGGCTCAGCCGTGTCCTGGGCCTTGTTTACTTCTAGGACTTGGACGAGTCCTCATGGACGGTGGTTTCAATTTTGAAGTCACTTACGCAGTTTTGGCACCATCGCAACACGTCGTGGCTCCTCGTGGAATTCAGAAGCCTCTGTCTCTTGCTGCCTGGACCCCGAGGCGTCCCCGGGCCTCTGGGTCAGCAGCTGGAGAACTCAGAGCTGAGCGGTTGTCTCTGCTCCTCCCTCGTCTCCAATCTGTGCGATCACGTGGTGCTCCCAACCGTCCTAGCGGTGAAATGAAACCTCAGGACTTTCAGCAAGTAATACCACAGCTCCGGGCTCACACACCCTGAAATCGTCTCATCCTTGTGCACTGAACAGCATGCTGCCTAAGAAAAGCCATTAATAAAACAGAGTGTGGGACTCTGCAAAGGTCGGCAAAATCAAAAACACAGGAAAGCAAAACCTTCAGTAATTCCCTTTAGAAGAAGCTTTGCAGATTAAAAGGGAATTCTACTTATTCCCTTAATTAGTATGTTAAAAACACAAAGGTGGATCCTCAAACGTGATCTACCATGAACTCAACTCTTTCTTGGTTCAAAACCACCATCTCTAGAGTTAGACAAGGCTTTCATTCTTTTTTTGTTTAAATGAAGTTTAGTTTATGTAATATATATATATATATATATATATATATATATATATGAGAGAGAGAGACAGAGAGATAGTATGGAATATGGCTGTCACAATCACATGGCTGAGATGTCCTACCACTGCTGTCTATGAGTTGAAGGACCAGGAATGCCAGTAATGTCATCTAATTTGAGTCAAAAAAGCCTGAAGAACCAATAGTGTTAAGTTCTGGTGTCTGAAGGCCGTAGATCCAGAGGCGTTGGCCCCTGAGAGAGAATGTAGACATCCCAGCTCATGAGAAGGGGCTTAAAATAAAGTCCAAAATAAGAATTTTTATCTAGAACACCTTAGACTTCTTCGGTCAGGTTACCAGTGTCAGGAACTCACCGTTGATGTAAATGTTATTTGATTTGGGTTTGAGCTGATGCAGCTCTAGTTTCAATTTGTAACTGATTTGAAATTTTCTTGAGAGTCAGAAGTTTTTCTTGCTCAGAGACTGAGATCTTGGCATGCCAAGAGTTCTACAACTGCCGTATGCTGCGTGGTTTCTGGTGCCAGCCTTTCGAATGGTGGGAAATTCTGCCTCTCTCTCTTCCCCCTCCCTCTCTCTAGTCACTTAGCTCTTCTGAGCCTCGGGAAGATTCTCTTCTCCAGCCCCACCTCTGACTTTCCCAACGGTGATCTTTTTCCATCCTAGTGACATGTCCGCAGATTTCTAGCACCTTCTGTCGTGCGTCCAAACCTCCTCCCTAAGTCCTATTTCCAGGGTCATGTACCATGAAGCAGGTTCCAGAATTCAGCTACCTCAAATGTTGCAGGGATCGGATTTCTAGTGGAGAAATTGCTTAGAAATCCACGAGCTCGCAGTCACATGATCTCTGTGCAGAGCTCGATAGTAAACTCATAACGTTTCCCTGTTATCAGCACTGCCTAAGCTCCGGGATCAAACCTGAGGGATAGTCAATGCTAAGTAATTCTTCACGAGCAATCACAGAAGCTAATGTTTACTGGAAGCTCATAATGTGCCTGAAGCTATGACAAGTAATTTAAATCATCACGGTCATCCCTCCCCACCCCCCTACCGGGGCACTTTGGTTCCAGGACACGTGAAGATGCTCAAGAGCTGTATGTAAAACGGCGCAGTGTTGCCTGTAACCCGGAGTCCTTTCTTCTGTGAACTTCAGTCTCTAGATTATGTACAGCACCTGACATAAGTGTATGCATACTTACATATTATAAATATATGAATATTACATAAGTGGTGTTATATTGCTCCTGAAATAGTAACAAAGATCAAGTCTCTGTGCGCTCAGTACAGACGGCGTTGCTCTGCACGTTGGGCCCATGGTTGGCTAGAACCCTGGCTGCTGACCCTGCAGGCATGGAGGGCCAATTGCGCCTCATTTTCTGGGAAGAACAACCCTCTAGAAAGCTCTTTCTTCCCTTCATGAAAGCGGAGGCAGCCGGGTAAAGTGGCTTGCCCACGGTGACAGAATCTGTAGGAAACAGAGCCAGGGCTTGTTCTGTGTTCTTTGTGAACCCAGCACCCCCATTTCTAACCAGGACTGGCTGGTCTGGCTTGCTGGGGATTGATGGAAGAGTTTCCCAGGGTGGGAGACTTCCAGCGCTGAAACTGGGACAGACCCGGGAGAACCACGGAGGCGGGTCCTCCTGCAGTTCAACTGATGTTTCATTTGAAGATGACTCGGACATCACCGCGTGAGGATCCTGGAGATGGGAGGGGAAGGCACGCGGGGAAGGAGCCCGCAGAGTGACGCCATGTACGAAGGCCTCGGGTCCTTGTGATCTTGCGGGACCGTCCCACCTTCTGTGGTTACACTTTTATTTCTGATGCTTCTAAAGGAGATAAGAATTTCTGAGACACTCACAAAGGCCTGTGACTCTTTGGAAATCTAGAAAAAGAGCTACAGGAAACACTGTGTTCCATGAGTTTCGGCTGTGTGTGTGCGTATGTGTGTGCGTGTGTGTGTGCATGTGTGTGTGCATGTGTGTGTGTGTGTGTGTGTGTGTGACATCAGGACCTTTTCTCTCTATAATGCAGACACTTTTACTTTATTGTCAGGAGAAGAAATCTTTTCATATTGAAGGGAAGGAGAAGGAGCAAGGGCAGGGGCAGCTGTGCCCTCACTGAGCCGTGGCAACACCAGGGTGGCCTATGGGGAGCAATGACTGGGTTGGGAAAAGGGGGGAAGGCTTGGCTGCTGTGCTGAGGAAAGGGGAGCAACCTTACCTGAGCAGTGACTTGCAGAGACCATGAGGGAATGATCAGGGTCCGGTCTGGCCCACGAGCAGCTACTCCAGGGGTGGAACAGCTGGGCAGGCCTCCCGCCCTTGGTGCAGAGGGTGGGGAAGGCCACCGTGAGGGCTAAGGACCAGGGGCGTTCTGAAGGGGAATTCTGTGCTCGGCTCTGCCCTGGGGGCTGGAGGAGAGCAGCTGTGAGGCCTCAGAGCCACCTGCAGTCAGAACGGGACTGAATCCTGAGCTGAAGGGTCGGAGAATGTTGCTCTGGCCCTGGGCGGGTCTCGCCTCCCGCCTGTCCCTCATTTTTAAAAGTAGCTTCACCCAGGATATGGCATTATGCCCAATTTTTGAAATAGGTTTGTGTTCTATTCATTCTGGTTATAGGAGTTTCTTCATTTATTCCTTTCGTTTTGTATTTTGACATGAGAGCAAAATCCTGAAACGTCTAGATTTTTCTTTATAGAAATCTGACATGATTTAATAAACATGATCAAAATATTTTGCTGGGTGCTCATATGTGTCAGGTTCAACATCAATCCCTTTTTAATATTTCACTTAATCCTTCCAATGGCCTGCTAGTTTCCCACGCTGTGCCGATCGGCAGCCTTTCGGCGTCCAGGTGCCTGCGCGTACCCCCAGGGGGACGCGCATGTCCGTGTAGCGGTCTCCCAAGACGGGCGCACCCTCCTGCAGCATGAGCACCCTGCAGGGTCGGGGCCGCGCTCAGCCAGCAGGAAGCGGAGAGTGGGCGAGGAGGGGGAGAAGCAGGTGCCAGCGGGGGCCGGTGCCTGACTTAGTCACTTCCTCGTTGCTGGGACAGAATGCCTGGCTGGTATCCACAATTTAAGGGAGGAAAGATTAATTTTAGCTCACAGTTTCAGAAGGCAAGAGTCCATTTACGGAGTCTTGGCAATGGTGGAAACACACGGTGGAGGTAGCAGCCGGAGCAAGAGCTGCTCACGGCTTGGCAGACGTGAAACCCAGGGAGGGAGGATGGGCAGAACCAGCACGTGCCCCTCCAACATGAGCCCCAAGCCCACGCCAGCCAGGCCCCCTCCCAGCAGCATCCGTAGATAACCCCCACTTCCAAATGCATGTGGCTCTTGGCTGACACTCCAGACCACACTGCAACAGTACTAATCCCTGCTATGGCCTCGAAACCAGCTGCAGTGTGTCTACACCCTGCTGTCCCCTCAAGGGCAGCTGGACACCTGGAAAAGCAGATTGCAGCGAGGGACGGGCAGCTGTCCCTTTCAGAAAGAGGGGACTAAAGAGGGCCCTCAGCTGATCCCTTGGGTGCGCGTGCCTTACTTGTTTCTCAGCTGAGACCGGACTGTTCCCTCTGATGCTCACATCAGATGTTCGGCCACAGCAGGTCTGGGCCACACCCTGCACCCTTGGAGACCCTGTTGGACTGGCCCGATGGTGTCAGGGTTCTACTGGGGCCTGGGGCTGTGCTCGGGAAACACCTGCTGCTTCTTCCCCATCCTTTCCACAGGTGCCCGGTGGTGCCGGGCACAGCGGGCTTCCCTTCTCCACGTTGCTTCTTCCCTGGTTTGCGTTTCGGCCATTCCCTCTTCTGCCCAGGCAGGAATCCTCCGTGCCCCCAACGCTGCCCTGCCTTCCAGAACTTCCCAGGGGCAGAAACTCTGACTCTCATTGTTGCCACCGCCAAACGTCCTCCTGCCAGCCTGGACTACAGAGTGAGACCCTGTTTCCAATAAAAGAAAAAAAAAGAAGGAAATTAATTCTGTTTCTATGGGCATGACTGATTCCTTTCTGCAAAATAAAAAGACAATAAAGTATCATGAAAGATTTATTTGGCAGCCAAAACCAACCCTAAGGACAAAGCCCACTGTCATTGAGGCTTGGGATCAGGACGAGGTGGCTGAGGCTATGCTCAGGAGATCGTGGATGGAGGAGGCCAGGAGGCCTCAGGGGCAGAGGTGAGTCGTGTTAAAGCTGCGGTGCCCGATAGACTGAGGATTCTCCCCACAGGTGCACACACACATGAGGCACCATGCGTTAAGAGGCTCCCTCAGCCCTTCCACCATGTGTGCGTATTTTAAACGTCATGCCATGCACAAGCATATAGTCAATTAACAAAGAAATAAGTTAAAATTTTATAAATGCAGAACATCAATGGTGAGTGAAATATCAAAATTTTAAGCAATGATCACTATTTCCATTTTGTGTTTTCCTTCGGTGTCCAGCCTGTCTCGGCACGGCCCTGCTGCGATGGTTGACAGGTCTTAATCTCTTTCCTCAGGAGGTGGCTCTGTGGGCGCCCGGGAATGCTGTTAAGATGCTGAGAGGCATTTGTGAAGGGGACCTAGGACGTCAGGGGCGTCGCGTGTCAACTAGAGGTACGTAATTTCTACCTCCTCATGGAGAGCAGAGATACACTTTTGAGACTATTTCAGACTAAACTCTTACTTAGGGGAACATTTGCCTACCTTAGAATTACATGGTTTTCCTAAGCATATCTCTCAATTTTTCTGTCATATTTGTGATCTTAAAAGAATATTTTAAAATAAAATTTGATGATCATATTGTTTAAATATTGATATTTTTCCTGGGGGGGTAACTCATTGTGGGTTACTGTCATTTAGAATTATAAAAGCAATGATGCATTTTATTAAAATACTAATTAATCCAGAAAGTCCAGAGGCAACAGAAAAATGAATTCTAGGATCAGAATGTAAATATTGTGTTATGATATCTACCTACTTTATTATGAGGTCATGACAAATTCTTATAAGAATCGAGCGACGTAAGATGAAGTCGGTAGTTCACTGAATGAACTCAGCTTCACATCCAACTTACGCTCCTCTCGAAATCCGGAAAACATGATTTCAACATCAATTACATGGGAAAAACTCAATTAAAATAATGTTGCTCTGACAAAATAAAGTTTATGTTTTAATTTTCTCCAGTACTAATGACATAGCAGATTATTAGACTAAAGGACTTTCCAGAAATCCAATTTAATTTCACTCTTTAAGGTCGTCACTTCCTGATTGCTGGGGACTACATGAGGATAGAATTTTCTTTCTTTTTAAAAAAATCATATTTATTTTCTATTCTTTGTACAGTAAAATTATAATTTATGTGCAAAGGTGGAAAATGTTTTAAATAGGCAACATTTTCATATTTGTGCTCAATATTTAATATTATGGAAATATTTTAAACTGTTTAAAATATATTCATTGAGTTCTTTGTTTAATTTGCTTAAAAACTACACTAAATAAATGACAGTATACAAAAATATTTATGATAATAAACCACCTGGAGGTTGAAATATAATAAATATTTACACTTAAAGTAAAACATGTAAACTTCACTTTTCTCACAAAGAAAAATGCTTTATTTATGGTTTTTTGGTAATGACTTAAAGAGAGACTATGCCTGTGTCATATTAAAAGATCATAGAAATGAAAATAACTTGCAATTATATTATCATACAGCACCTACATTGTCATATAAAATAGAAATTTTCTTGGCATTAAAAGTAACATCTAAGGGCTGGGGGCATAGCTTAGTGTTTGGAACACTTGCCTAGGAAACGTGGGGTCCGGGGTTCGATCCCCCAGGATGCCATATTAGCTATTCCAACACTCTGGAGGCTGAGGCAGGGGGCGTTGCAGTGAGTTCGAGAACAGCTTGGGCTACATAGTTAGTTCAGGACCAGCCTGGACCACAGAGAGAGACTGTATCAAAAAAATCTGTCATCCAACAGCACAGCAAGTATTGCATGACAAATTAAGTCCAGTGTTTACTGTACTGGTGTAGTTGCGCCGCCCCCGCTGCCAGCAGCCATGACACTAACGAAAGTAGCCGGCCCTTTGTTCAACCAGACGGAAGGGCGAGGCAAGCGCAGCGCAGACAGCGTTGCTTAGTTTCTGGTGAGAAAGACTAATTTTCCTTTTTATTTTATGTGTGTATACATACAAATTTCAAATTCTGTAACACACTAGAGACATGGGGCTTGGGGAATCGATGCCCGTGTGGCCCCCCTCCCCAATTTTCAGACATCTCTCCCTTTCCCAGCAGTCCATGGCCTCTCTTTCTACCCTGTCACCTGGCTTGGGGCCTTGTGGTGTCATTATTTGGGGGGATTTCACAGGAGAGACGCCCTTTTATACTCAGTCTTTTGTGTTTGGTCCATTTAATTGAGCATTATTGGTTCAAGGTGGCCCGTTTCCATTCAAACGCTTGCTATCCGCCTTTATGGCCGAGTAATATTCCACTGTGTACAGGTACCACGACTTCTTCAACCATTCCTTTATTGATGGGCAGGTATGTTGGTTCCAGGATTTGCCTGTTATGAATTGTGTTGCTATAAACACGGACACATGTGTGTCTTTTTGGAATGTTGACTTTATTTCTTTTGAGAACATGCCCAGTGAAGCAGAAGAGGAATCAAATGGGATTTTTATCTTCAGCTTTCTAAGGACTCTCCAGACGGTTTCCATAATGGTTAAACCATATTGCATTCCCACCAGCAGTGAGGTTGTTGTCTATATTGATTGGACCTTAAGAAAGGATTAAAATTTTGCTGTATTTCATACATTAAGGGCAACTGAAAATACTGCCAAGCACAGAGCAAACCACAGAGCGGTGGGCGGTGGCGCTCATGTCAGGACTTGGCGTGGACCCGGATTTCCAAAATGAGAAGGAAAATGGAGCGGAGATCGGGGTTGAGGCCTGGAAGTCGTTTCCAGTGACGTGTCTATGTTTTAAAGACACAACAAACCTCATGCAGTAATATATCCTCGGTAGGGAGGATTGGATGATGTATTTCTCACTTGGTGGAACTCAGAGTCATCCTTCAAATCAGTCCTTCACTAGGCTTTGGCTGGGACGAGGGAGACTTCATTCTGAAGCTAAGGGGAACCTTCAAAGGCCCTTCTGTAACGTCTGTCATGATTCCCACTGTTCTACCGATGATTCTGTTTTCTCAGCCATCTTGGTGTAGTTACAAAAGCAATTTCTTTGTCTGTTCCCTGTGCACACGGTCATAGTCTCTTCAGGAAACAGCTACACATAATCCCCACTTCTCTCTCCTGTCTGCCTTTTTACCATGGCTACAGTCAGAGGATGTTTCAGAAGCTTCATTGACATCCATCATTAAGCCTAGTAAACAGAAAGATTTAGGATTTTCTGCAAATTGATCCTAAACATACACTGGGTTCTCAACTGAATTTTGAACACTGAAATTCCAGTTTTCTGTAGCGGGAAATGGGCAAGCCTTTATATTCGCCATGGACAGCGTCAGGCAGACCCATTGGTGCTCCCCTGAGCTAGCCTGGAGCTGCGTGCAACACTGTCCGTATTTCTTGCCTCCATATAATTTATTCTAAAGTACATATGCAAACCTTCGAGGCAGGAAATCCGTCTCCAGGTAATACTCCCAAGCTGTCAGCCTCGCCAGCTAAGTGATATTGATGGGACTTTAATAACAGAAATTAATTACAGGGTTGAGCTGCTCTCTGCCACTACCTGCCACTGTCTTCACACCCTGTTCGGCCTCAGTGCTCCCTGCCGCGTGTCCCTCGGAGGGGTCGTGCCTGGAATCGAAGGGTGAGCGTGCTTATGGCCCTTGAACATGCGTGGGACGGGGGTGGGGAGAGGACGGTGGGGGCTCTGTAGGCCACCTCTCTTTCCTGAGTTCCGTTTCCTCCTTCCTAGGAATATTTCACTCAATTGGAGATTTAAAATATGGAAATCAAACATCCCAGACCTCTCCCTGCCCACTCATTAAATACAGTATAAATAGCATGGAATTTGCTAATTTTTAGAATATTGCATTTCTAGGATAGCATATTTACACGAGTTTATATTCAAGTGTAAAGTACGACTATAACGTATCTGGGATTAGCCAAACTATATTAAAGTGCAGTAATCCTTAGAAACAGGATTCTGAACTATTTATGAGCAGGGATGAGAGGAGGGTAAGAATGAGAAAGGATCGGGCTGCGGGCCTTACGAACAGGCTGTACGCTGATAAATCAAGTGTGAAAATGACTGAAATGAAAGAGGGATTTCTTTAAAGGCCAGGACCTTCCCCGTGTCTACTGCAAAAATGCATTCAGCGCTGTGACCCAGTGTGTGCTTGTAAACACACACATGCACACATACACACACTCTTACACATGCCCCCGAAGCTTATTTTAAGAAACAATGGTTACACTATATGCTATATCATCTGGTCGATTTTTTCCCAAGTTGATAGAATTATTTATTTATTTTAACAGTCTCAGGCTACCAACATCACCAAACAGGAAGTGCCCGGGTTCCCCTGTCTCTCTTCTGCCATCTGGTTCTGCCCCTCGTCAGTGGGCACACATGGTCAGCGTCACTGCTGAAGTGCCCATCTCATCAGGGTTTTTGACGCTGGACAGTCTACAGAGTTTATCTAACCCACAGTAGTAGATATCCACCGCGCCCACTACACTGGGAGAGTGACTGCCCGTGGGTCCTCGGTGCCCAGCCTGCGAATCCTGCCCTCCCCGCCAATGCCTGCCGCCGGCTGTCTTTTCATTGTCTCCCCTGTTCCGGCCCTTCCGTGTGCTACAATGCAGGAGTCACACGGTATGTGGTCATTTCAGATCAGCGTCTGCTCTTTGGAACAAGCACTCGGGCTCCCTCTGGGTCTGCCCGGGCGCAGTAGCTCCTCTCCCACCGGAGCCGGGAGAGTCCTGCAGTCAGGGCGTAGCACATGTCATTTACCTGCTTATCTGCTGAAGGGATCCTTCTGATCACGAGCATGAACATCTTTGTTCAGACTTTTGCTTGAACATAAGTGTTCGGTTTATCTGAGTAAATGCCAAGGAGCCTGACTGGCGTATCACACAGCCGCCGTGTGTTTGGTTTTTAAAGAAACCTTTAAACTGTCTCCCAGTGTGGTTATGCCATCTTGGGTTTCCGTCAGAAATGCATGAGGATTCTGTCACTGCACATGCGACGGAACACGGGGGTGCCGTCCTCAGGTCGTCTGCTGTCTCATAGCCCTGACTGGGGTCTCAGGAACCTCACTGTGGTCCCTCAGTGTCATGTGACGGTGAATCTGTTCAGCATCCTAACATTCTATCTATGAATCTTAAGGAGGCATCCGTTGGTGTCTCTGATTAACTGACTTGTTCATTTTCTTCCAGCAAGTTTAGGGCTTCTGTACCCTTTGAGTAAGTAAGTCCTAGGTTGAAGATGCTAGCCAGCTTCCTCTCCCCGCCTACGGCCTGTGTTCTCCCGGCCGTGATATCGCCAGAAGCCTTTGGGTTTAGCGACGTCGAGTGGCTCAGTTTCTTTCTTGACTTCTGCCTTTGGTGTGCATCCGAAAAGTCGGCCCTGTGTCTAAGGACCCCTGAGTTTTCCTGTGCTGTCTTCTAAGACGTTTGTAGCTTTGTTCAAGGTGTAGGCCTGTGATACAATTTGTGGAAGGTGCAAGATCTGCGACTCAATTTTTCTCTATTTTCGCACACTGTGGTCCGGATGCCAGCACCGCTTGATGACAAGACCGTCTCTCTTCAAGACCAGCTGACGTGAGCCTCTCTCCGGCCTCTGCTCTGCGCGCTCGCCCACCTGTTCTTCCACCACGGCCGTTCTGTTTCGAGCCCTGAAGAGCCCTGAGGTCACGTCAGGCGAGTCCTCGGCGCGGCTCCTCTTCCCCAGTACCACACTGGCAATTCTACTCTTCCGTCTAATTGTAATGACATCAGAGGCAGTGTGTTGATATTAATCAAAACAGTTTTCTCTTGCAATTACGAAAATGAAGCCCAAAGGAGTTTTTAAAGTCTGGATACTTCTACTGTTGGTTTTGCAAAATACTTGAAGTTTTCCTGGTCATGGTTAAGCACCAACTTTTCGAAAGGACCCCTCTGTGTGACCTCGCATGCCTCAGGAGCCCAGTTCCCTTCGTGCTCTCTGCCTGGAGCCTCCCCGCGGAGGACATCATCCCCGACCTTTGGAGTCTCCTAATGCCACAACTATGTTTTCCAGGCTACACACAGTAGCGATGCCAGCTCAGGGGGAAATGACCAAGCTCCCCCACACCAAACTACTGCCATTTTATTCCAGTTTTACCTGTTTCCTTGGAACTGACCAGGAAAATACTCGCACCATACTTCGCCCGCACTCTGCTTCATACAGAGACCTCTAGGAATCGGAGAGCGCAGCACGTAAACTCGGGTTCCTCCGACACAAATCATTGCCTGTTTGTTTCAGCACAAGCTGACACCCTTCAACCCAGCCACCGGAGCTCACAGCCAGAGGTGCCGAGTGGCTCGGGGCCTCAACGCGCTCATTCAGCTACCCACCGAACCACGCCGCTCCAGCTGCAGGGAGGTCGGCGGGCCTCACGTCAATGGCTCGGCTTTCCACACGCTTGACACCACCGGGACGTACAGGACTGTACGTGTGAAAAGCTGCTTATTTTGTTTTTCTGGCATGTGATGCTCCAACAATTCCTTCCTTTGAAATTATAAAAATGCTCTGATTAAGTAAGAGGGGCACTCCAAAGGCATTCTGGTACTTGAGGTAGATTTTTATTTTCCTAAATTTAATATGTATTGATCTTACCAGGGCTTCTACTGTTGAAGCAAGCAAACAAACAAAACCCCGCCATTTTGAGAGCACACAGAGCACAGCTTTTGGCTCCTGGCTGTCCTGAGCAGGTGATCTAGGCAAGATCCCAGCTCCAGCATTCGGTCACAGGCATCCGTGTGACAGAAGTGACATGAACGTTTAAATTGCTTTACTGGATCTGATAGCACCAGTGGCAAATGGCTTTGCAGCTAGCACGGAAGCCCAGTGACTGCAGGTTCTGTCATGACTAGAGCCCGGCAGGAGCGCTGAGGGGGGAGGCCAGTGTCCTGCCGTCTGCGTGGGTGCCGCGGTGGAGCTCCTGTGGGCTTGAGGTCTCCCCTTCGAGACTGGTGGATGTTTGAAACCCACAGAGTACTTGGGGTAAAAACCCATGCCCCGTACTTCACGGTTCCACCGTCAGTGGGGCAAAAGATGGCCCCGGAGAAAAGCTGCTGGCCCACAGCCCTGGGTGGAATCGTTACACTGTCAGGGCCACGGGCCCTCCCTGCAGGGTGTTGGCCCAGGGAGACAGGAGGGGGTCGGACGTTTGCGTTACCTGTTCTACGTGGTGAAACGCACGTGTGAAGGGTTTGCCTGAGGTTCAGGGTAAGGCACAATAGAGTTCAGGTTTTTCTTTGTTTCTTGTTTTTGCCTTGGCTGGGGCTGGGACCCGGTCGCACACGGTAGGAAATTGCCCTGCGACCCAGCTGTGCCCGGCCCTAGCCGGTTGTGCTCTGGAGCCACCTGTTCCCTCCTCCTTTCTCTCCCCAACTCTCTTCTTTTTCTCCTTTTGACGTTTCAATTTGGGCTTTCCGCATTGTTTCTGTATTATACAACTTTTACATGCACACGACAATTTTCCATTTCATTAAGTCCCCCACATTGTTAGTGATTAGTGTTCTATGCTGTGCGGTGGTTCACAATGGTTCGGGGTCACGGATGAGGGCGTGGGCAGTGGTGGGGGTCACAATGTTGGCTGTGACCATCTGCACACAGAGCATGTGTAGATCCTTAGCAGACACTGTCACTGCGGATACAAATATAAACGCTCACTTTGTGTGGCTTCCAGGCTCAACATCCTTAGGAACACTGGGGCGGTCCTCTTTCAGCTCTACCATCAAATTGCCCATGTTTTGCTTTTGGCTCTTGGGGTACACGCCCCCTCAGAGAAGCAATGCCTACCTCCCGCGGCGCTGGCATCGGTGCTCAGTCCTGCAGTTCCCCTGTGCATTTTCACGGCAGCAAAGCAGCCAGAGAGTGGGGGTCTTGAGGGTTTATTGCATCACAGAGGTAGTTGTTAGCTGTGAGCTCCTGGCTGTACCTCTGCTGTGGGCTCATGCTGTCTGTCTCTGCACGAGGATCACCTTAAGTCATCATTCCTCATACATCCCAAGCAAATATACAAATGTACTTAACGTGATCATTTTATCAACTCCACATTTTCCTATCAACATGCTTTCTCTGATCCCAGTGCTGCTGTTGACTAAAATATTTATTGTAGAATGATGAGCTGTTTTGTTTCGGTACTCGTGCCAACTTTGGAAACTTCAAAGATGTAGAATGCTTGATTTGTGCAGACAATAGGAAGCTTTATTACACAACCAGAAAGAAGAGATCGGGAATGTCCTTTAGGATTGGGTAAAATACAGCGATATCCTTCTTTAGCCCAATCCGTTTACTCCAGTGGTTGTGTGTGCACACAGGCTGCCCACTCTTTACGTGTGCTTTCAAAACCAATCCACGTGCCAAGTCCAGAAGTTGCTCTTTCTCCCCCAACAATACTTAAGGAGGGAAATGTCGGCCCTTTGACCCGAGCTTCTGTTTATTTGTTTGAATGTGCTGATCATGTGTTTCTGGAAGACACTCAATCATCCAAGCAAGCTTACAGCTATGATCACAAACTCGTGAGCTTCTGTTATAGACTTTTCCATTTGGGTTGACTTGGACAGGCGTAGCCTTCACATCATAATTTTATTCTTCGTGTAGTTAAAGATTACAAATACTCCGTGTCACCTGCTTTGTGAAGATCTCATCAGTCTCTGTTTACAGTTAATTGATTTTCCTGCTGTTGTTCTGTTACATTATTATCAAATGATTTTAACAGGGCACAAGCTACAAATAATAATTTAAATATTACAAAGGATCATTTCAAAACCATATAGATCTGTAAGCTGAGTTATCCTGGAAATGGGGATACCAATGTAAGTTTATGAGAAACATGCATGTGGAATATCTGAGGCAGGAGGAAGTGCAGGAGTCACAGAGAGGAGCTGGGAAAGACGTGCATGTCCAGTGCGACCAACCGGGTCCAGCAAGAGCAGCCGCAGCTTTCCATGACGCTGAGAAAAGTCCTTCAAGTGTCCTTAGAAGTATGTACTGAAGGCCTTGCCTAGCGGCGCACCTGCATGCGGTGTGCCTTTTGCCTTCTCTGTGAGGGCTTTTCTCCTCACAGCTCTTTCAAAACGTGGAAGTCGATGGAGCAGAGCATGGGTGGTGATGCCCAGCCGGCGGCTGCCGGTTCCAGGGTGCGTGGGATTCTCTGGTAACTAGACACAGGTGGGAACTGAAGACGCTGAGATGCCCAGAACCCTCCCTGCAGCTCCACAGCCGTCCGTGGACGAGTCAGCGCAGTGCCTATCACGTCTACACACACCAACACATACTTTTCATTCTTAAACACTTCTACAACTCGATTACCACGTGGGAAGTTTGTGTCAGTGACTCTCCCACCACTGGTGGCTCCATTTTGGCTCAGACTGGTGCTCTGATGTGGTGGCAGAACTGTTGCTTTGGGTTGGTCTTGATTTTGGGTCCACTGTAATAGTTATCACCTTGTTTTATTCCCATCAACCACTAGTATAATGATGGCCAGGTTTTTTCTTGAAGAAAGTTCACAAGTTGAAAAGACTTTGGGGCATGAGATTCCCCCATGCACTCATGACCCTGAGTGGGAGGTGAGAGAGGCCTGGGGTGTTTTCTAAAGGTCAAGGGGGGACTTTTATGACTCTTTCCCATGCCCCATTGTTCTGCTCCTTATGGCCAGGCCCTGCCTCTAAGCAACACATAGTTTCATAGGTATCTCACGTATCCAGAGGAAGCTTCTGGGAGACATTTCACATCTAAACCGTGACACTCTGCCCCAAGTCCCCAAAAGACTAGTGCTCACTTCCTTACACAAAACGTATTTAGTCCTTCTCTAAGAGTTCCCAAAGTCTTAACAATTCCAGTACTTTAAAAAAGTCCAAGTCCAAAGTCTCTGAGAGTCAAGGCAAACTCTTAGCTGTGAGCTCCTGTAAAAAATCAAGGAAAAGTCAAACACTTCCAATGTACAATGGCAGAAGGTTAACACTGCCATTCCAAAATGCGGGAATAGGAGGTTACAAACCAATCAGACAAATGTAAATTCTAAACCCAGCAGGGCAAGAGCCAAGGCCTGTAGCTCTATGGAATCCCACAACTCCCGCACTTTGCCTGTCTGTGCAATCAGCACCACGCGAATGACGTAAGTTCTGCCACTGGCTTGAGCAGCAGTCTAGCTCCCTTGGGTAATCAGTGTACAGGGCTCTGATGCCTTAGGCAGCTGAGCCTTCTCTCTTTGGCCCAACTGGATGCCCTGGGGTACTCTTCTCAGACAAGGATGGTTGCCTTTCTGCCCTTTAATTGGTAAAGAGTGAAATCTTGTTGAGTTTTAAGAAATACTCTAAGATTTTTTTTATATTCCTGAACCCAACTACTTGGCTTCTTTTTAATGCTAGTCTTTTAACAACCATGTGCTTCCGCCATTTTCTCCTGCTTCTCAGCGTAGAGCTAGCTAATAGCCACAAACAGTACCGTGTGACAGCCCACACACGGGGCTGCTTTGCCATTTTCTCCACCGGATTGAGTCGTCCACTGCCCTGAATCTCAGTTTCAGTCAGTCTCTGGGTAAAGGCAAAATGCTGGCACACTTTGTCGAAGCATAGCATGCATGGTTTCTAGAACAATTGCCAACGAAATCCCTCTTTCTAGCTGCAATTCCTTGAGCCTGGCCTTCGCAGTCGACCTCTACCAGAACTCTGGTCTTGGGAATCCTGATGAGACCCTCCACCAAGTCCCGCTCCCAGCACTTTAAGACTTCTGTAGCTGGCATCTTCAAACCATTCCATTCTCTTCCTACGAACTCGTCTCTAAGGCCTCTTAGCCACATGCTCGGGTAAGGTCCCAGCAACGACCTTCCTCGACTTCTGACTTGGCCATGTGTTTGTTGCTGGGACATGCGAATCTTAGGGGAGGGAAGGTTTGTGTAGCTCCCAGTTTCTCACACAGTCCATTCCCGAGTGGCCAGCAGCCGTGGAAGCCCGTGGAGGAGGTCTGGCCGAGAGAAGCACCCCGTGGCAAGGCACACAGGAGACCCGGCGAGGGAGGAGGAGCAGAACTATGCTTGCATTTCCTGCCCCGGTTTTCTGTTCCTTTTTGGTCAAGGTCCAGTGCTCCGCCGCTGCCAGCCGGGCTCAACCTCCCAACAGCGCACGGCTCCAGAGCTCTTCCACAACGTACAAATACAGGAGGCTTCTGGGGGGACATTCCAGACCCCAGCCGTAACAGTTGCCCTCCGTGTAGCCCCTGGGGCAGGCTGCCTCAGGAAAGAGACGGACATGGTCTGGGGAGACGGCCGGAGAGCCGTGGATGGCACCAAGAAGCCTGGCCTTGCCAAAGCTGTGGCCCCTGCCTTGTTCTCCCCATGTGAAGACCTCTTGGCTAAGAGCTCTGAGCTTAATTCCAATCCCTTACTCACCAGGCCGCTGGGTCCTGAATATCAGCCTCTGGCTGCCACTTGCCTCCCTCCCCCGCCCCCCATGGTGGTCCTGACCTTCCTAAGACCTGCTAGCTTACCACCGCGCTCCAGTCCGACACGGCTTTCTATTATGAGCTCGCCTCAGCGCGCCGCTCCTCAGCCTCAGCTATGAGTGTGTCGTCACTGCTTTAGATGCTGGTGCCAAAGCCTAAAAGAAATCATGTTTCTATTCCTCGCGAGAGCGAGTACAAACATGTCAAAAGTGCAAGGAAAACAAACATTTTCAAGTTAGGTGTTTTATTTTATTTTTTCTAATTAGGCCCAAGCCCATTTAAGAAAATAAATTTCTTTCTGTCTTGGGATCTTATTATAACAGATGACGCCATGGGAATTAATGTGGGGAGCAGACCTGGGGGGTGGACGTAGAGGACGGGTATTAAGCTGACCCTGAGTCTGCACGGAAGCACCACTTTCATTAAGGAATATCGTAGTGAGATCTCCGAAAGGGTTATCACCAGTTAAATTTATGAAGTAATAGTCTCACTAAACACTGAATGCTTGTACTCTTATTGGAGAATCTGCCAGACTGTGCGTGCTTACTATTGAAAAAATTGGGAGATAAAAAGGGTAGGATCCTCACCCTCCCAAATAAATGAAAAGCAAAATGCCTTTGATGCCTTTCCTGGGCTGGACAACTGTGTGGAGGGGACAGACCGTCAGAGTTAATTCCTGGTTTCGAGAAAGTTTTCACTTATAAAATATTAAGTGCACAGGAAGCACAGAAAACAGCCTCCATCGAGAAAGCTGACCAGGACCCCAAGAGCGACACGGAGCCAGCCCAGCAGCCCCCCAAGAGAAGGGCAGGAGCTAAAACCCGCAACTGGACTCACTAGGGTTGGATTGGCAGGACCTGAAAGTGGGGTCTTACTTCCAGTGGGGTGAAATAAAGTGTAATCAATTGTTTCTCTTGTGGGACGCTGATAGGACCTTGTGGGATCGGAGTGCCACTGGGAGCAATCTGACGCATTGTCGCCACTGGGTCTAGAGCCAAAGTGTGCTCGCCGTGTTCTAAAGTGTGGGGGACTGAATATGAAAAACTGGGATGCTTCATCTGAAAACCCAGTATTTCGCTGGAGCCGATGATCCGTAACGATGTGTTTGAGACTGAGATTCAGGAGGCTCGTGGGGCTTGGCTGGGGAGAGCGAGGTTCTCCTTCCGGAAAGGAGGCTGACTTTGGAGGGGCACTTTGCGAACTCCTTTCCTCAGCCCCGCAGTCTGGGGAGACCTGTCTCCTCCTGGCCAACTCCACCCCGTAGAATTTTAAGACTGTTCTTCTGGTGGGCTGTAAAGACAAAGGACTGGTTTGTTACGGAGCTGATTTCTTTCCTTTCCAACACAATCATTAAAAAGAAAAAAATTCAAGATTAGTCTCCAGTAAAGCTTTCTAGATTTAACTTTTCTTAAAACAATTCAATGATTTTGGGGCTTAGCGTACAACTGACTAAAACATGATAAATTATAGACTTCTACCCAGTATTATTTTTTCCTAATTGTTTCTATGTAAAGGTTATTTTTTATGATTAAGAAAGAAAATAGCAATTATATACTAGTACACAATAAAGATCTTAGGCAAAATATTTTTTAAAATTTGCTTTTAAAAGAATGGCGAGGCTGCATTAATTATTTCTGTGACGTGGGTGCAGTTGTCTTTTTAGTATGCTTTTCTCTCTTTTTGAAGGATAGAGAACACGAATCAGGCAGACGTAACAATCCCACCTGCCTGCTTGTCACATGTGAACCCGTGTTTGTGATGTCGTTTTCGGCTAATTGCTGATTTATCCCTAAATTATTTAGTAGTTTTGATTTTGATCCTGCAACACCTAGAGGCAATGATCCACGGTAGAACCTAACAGCCTGGAAAAATTTGATTTTAATAACAGTCATTTGCTGTTAGAAGTTAAGTAATGAGCATGTTATCAGTATGAATGCTAGGGTGGAGGGAAAATTTTCAAAAAGTAGCTAGGCCTTCTGAGTGAGGAAGTTTTGAATGTAAATTGATTCCAGGTAAAATTTGCTTAGATATCTTAATCCCAAAATTCCCCACCAATTCATGAAAATCATATTTTGAAAATGTGGAAGTTACATATAATTACAGAAGTGAGACGCACACAACTTAAAGTAAATGGTATTATTCGGTTGCTTTCCAGGAAGCTGAGTGCAAATATCTGGGAACGCCCTCTTTGTAGAAGATATTGGAGTCCAGACAAAAATGATAAGGAGTTCAAATTTGTAGCTAAAATATCTGAAAGGGGATTATGATATTTGAAAAGGGATTATGAGCTAAAAATTAACAAGAATGTATTATGTAGTAGGCTCTATTCTCATGAGTGGATAGGTAGATTTACTGGGGCCTCACATGACCTTCCCGGGGAAGCGCAGCCAACGTCATGCTGCTAGTAGAAGAAGCACTTGAGGTAGGAGCAGAGGGGGACCACACCTGGCCGTCCTGCTCACAGTTCCCCCAGCCTTTTGCTAAGTACACACACACACACACACACACGTGACTCATTTGGAAAAGGGTCTAAATGCCATTGATCTGCCAGTGCGTGGAGCCCAAACATTGGGCTATCAAGTAGCAGTAGTAAACCACCAGAAGAAAAACAATATTTAAGCTCTTGTCAGAAAGTAGGCATAGCAAGGTGGGAGCTCAGTGGTCAGTGGCTCCCTAAACATCTACTGCCCTCTTCCTCTCTTTCCCTCGAGTACTTTATCCACCCTGTGGTTTTCACCCACAGTTAGGGCTTCTTCAGGCCCAGCGGAAGGCCCCTGTGTCATGGTGTGGGACAGAGCTCCGCTGATTCCTTCCAGAAAACCCTCGCTCTCCTCCTGTCTCACTCAAAGAAGAACAAGCCTGCCTCAGCCCCGTTGCTGACTTACTAAACGCTCAGTCCAGTGGAATATTAGAATCCACACAAACAGACGCTGCAATTAAGTATGAACTTGAAGTTCTCACGGCTGCAACCACGTGATGGTACTGCAGTAACACATCGCCGGTCTACTTGCTTGTTGATGTCAAACGTGTGAAGGGGCAGATGGAGAGGGCAATTGAGGTGGATTGTGTAAGCCAAAACTTAAAGGACTCTAATTTTTTATTCTCTAAATGGAAATGTTTGCATAACTAACAGAAAAAGACCCGTGAGTCAAGAACAATATTTGTGGTACATGTATCAATCACAAAAATAACCTTTTAAAATACTTATCAAAGAGGCAATTAGAAAAAGTTTTCCTATAATATACAGTGTCCTGATACAGCATCATACTTTTCTCCTGATTTTATTTCATAGATGGGGTGTTCACAGTGAAACACCCAGGCTAAACAAACTACAGGCTTCAGGCCCTTAGAAAAGTTAGTAGGCCTGAGTTTCAGTTTATACCCGACGTGGGCCTTGAAAACTCACCTGCTTGTGTCTGTAATCGGTACTTGTGACCGTGTGCCACGCCTGTGTCATGCTCGCTGTAACCCCCGCTTCCCCTACCCCATAAACACCCTGCCTGGCAACGGCTCAAGGCCCTGCACAGGCCCACTGTGTTGGTGAAGTCAGAGGACCCGAGCTTAAGCCTGAATGAAAGGCTCCTTGCTTTTGCACGTGAGCTCGGTCTCCTGGCGGTCTTTGGGGATTATGCGATCTGGGCATAACACACAGATTAGCTAATGATAGTGAATTCTTGGTTTGTTTGGATAATTCTGCATGTTTCTCAACAGCACTCACAGGAAAGCACTGTTGTTACTTTATTAAATACTACTTTCACCTACTTGAGCTTAAAAAACAAATCTAATGGTATGAAAGAATTTAATTTCAAAGCTGAATGATAATTTGTTAGGCACTGTTAATTCACATAACTCAAAGTTAATTGTATTTACGTTAGGAGTGGGATGATTTTGTTCTGTTGAGTTACAGCTTTTATGAAATTTTATATTCTGATTAACGCACCTGATTGACAAGCCTATATTACAAACTGTAGTGTTTGTAGGAGATATTTTGTGTGTAGGTCTGCATGTGTGAGTGTGTCAGTGCATGTGCATGCTCACGCGCACGCACTTGTGTGTGTGTGTCTGATCAGATCACGCTTTAGGTGTGAATCTTACCATATCTGGGGCCTCTGGGTCCGCTTCACCGACACTTCAGTACCTGAAGTGTCACCATCGAAGCTGAAATTCTTAGTCATTTTTTTCTTCGTCATATGGAAGTTTGGTGATGTTCTTCTCTTTACTTTTTTCTTTCTCTCTCTCTTTCTTTCTTTTTTCCTTTCTTCCTTTCTTTCTCTCTAGTTCTATCCAACCTGTCAAAGAAATACCACGAATCGCTCTTCTTCTGAAGGTCATGATGTCATCTTTCCCAAATTTGAGTTGTGATTCATCTCTACAAAGTCTCTACCTCTCCTAGACAGACATAAAACGACCACGGGCTTGCCACCTTTGTTATTCCATAACACAATCGTAAATGAAAGCCCTGCAACCCCAGAAAGGCAGGCGTTTCTTTTTCAAAGAGGGCCTATGGCAGGTGCTCAGAAATGAGTCCGGCTTCCCCTGCATCGCAAGGAAGCAGAGCCATCTTGGGTCCAGGGAGTCAGGCAAGTGGAATGAAAGGCTGTACCCCACATCCAGACTTCTCCATGTTACGACTTCATTTACTTCTAATTCTTCAAGTTTATGTTTTCAGCCTGAGCATCCTTATAAAGACTGACACCATTTTTAAAGAAGTTGAACCTCTACATGAACTTCTTTGTAATTACTAAACTTTTCTAAATATCCCCCTATCCCATGTCACCGCTGCCACAGTTAACAACTTTTTAAGTGGTACTTTTAGCTGAATAACCAACATAGTCATGGTGGCTGGTTCCCAGATTGTGGCATTCATAAAGCTTAGCTCTCCATTGGTGTCAACATGTATTTCAAATATCACTTTCATTAGCAAGCATTTTTATTAATTAAATTTGTCCTTGGTACATAAAGCCATATAATTGAATGTAATAATGTTTAAATCCAGCTGAATGTATCTATCTCTTCAAACATGTCTCATTTGTGTGATAAAAGCTTCTAAATCCTTTCTTCTAGTGTTTTTCTAATGGATACGTCATTATCATCTGCAACTGCCCTGTTCTACAGCAGCACAAGCAAACCTCTTGCTCCCAGCTAACTGTAACTTGACCCACCAGCCGTGTTCCCCCCATGAACCCCAGGGCCTCCCCTCCCGGGCCTCTGGTGACCACGGGCCATCTCACACACGAGTGAGGTCAGGTAGCGCTGTGCCTGGCCTCTTCACTGATGGTCATTCTCTACCTCCGCACGTCGCTGCAAAGAGCCCCGCGCTGCCTGGCCGAGTCCTCTGCCGCCACGCCCCTCTGCCAAGGGCAGCGCCACCATCCACCCATCTACTGGCGGGCACTTTGGTGCTGGCACTCCCTGGCTGTAATGCAGACAGGAGCACTGGGCTCCCAAGTCCCTCTGACACGCGATCTTGTTTTCACTAGGTATTTACCCAACTAGATCATATGGAAATTCTCCTTCTCAACTTTTTGAGGAGCTTCCATCCTGACTTCCATAGTGGCCGTACTAATTTACCGCCCCTCCCACCAGTGTGGGAGAACCCCTCTACCCACATCACCAAGATTGCCGTCTTCTGTCTCTTCTGAATGGACTAGCCAGTCCTGGTGGGGTGAGCCTGCTCACGTCTTGCCAAAGGCTCATTGCAAGAGCAGCCGCCGTCTCTGCCCTGAAGCTGCAGATGGGGCGATGTCTCTCCAGCAGTGGTGGCAGCGGCTAACAAGCAGTGGCCTCGGATCAGACAAGGCCGATGGGGTCAATGCCCTAAATGGCTCTTGGCGTCGCTGCTGTTGTGGTCAGCAGGACTCGTGTGGCTATTTGTGAGAACAGCAGCGTGCGCAAGGGCTGTGGATGTGCAGCTTGGATCGGGAGGACTAGGGGGCCCCCGATCAGCTGGGTCCTCACCGCCGAGTGTGTTAACGGCACATAGGAGACCCCAAAGGTGGGCATTCTCTTCATATTCTTCAAACGGGGATATTACGTAGTCTGCGGTGAACAAGCGATGGTGAATCAACTTATGACGAGCTGCAGTGAAAGACTCTACCAACCCCCCCGATTCCAGCCTTTGGGTTTTCGCTGCACACACGGGCGTTGCTGTTGCGTCTGAATGTCAGCAACCTGCGACTAGTTTACATTCGTGCTCAGGAGACAATGGTGGAAGCTGGGCAGGACTGAGCAGTGACCAGCAAATTCCTTAGCTGTGAAAACACGCGACCAAGTCTCTCTGCTGTGGTCACTGTGTTGTCGTATGCAACGCAGCTGGCTGGAGTGTAGCTCCTGACCATTGAAAGCGTTTTCCCGTGATGTGAAGTCATCTCTCATTGGTCACCAGGCTGACCAATGGTAGCCTGCATGTGTACAACGTGGCGGCCTTTATTTTAAGATTTTCCTTGGTGAGAGATGAGGAATGAGGACATTTAATCTTCAGCAAGAATAACGGTGTCAGTAACTGGGCTTACACAGAATAGCACTGCTAACCCTCAGGAGTGAGCTCCTTAGGTGCAATGCCTACAGCGCCGTCCTGCTTCCTTCTGGCTTGTGGGCCTTCTGACTTCTTTATCCACTCGCCTGCCTCTGTCTACTGATTTTCCCTCTCCTCTGGCTTCTTGAGTATTTTTCAAATTTGAGCTGCAGCTTGCAGTGGAGATAACATAAGGGTCAGGCCTTGTTCATATAAAGGCTTTTCAAGAAAATGACCGCATGTCGGAATCTTCAAGGACCCTCTGGGAAGCTGGGTGAAGGGGTTTCCCCTGTACAGGGTCTTGGGGACGGAGCGCCATAGGGTGGACACTCAGCTGCGGGTGGCTTCGTTTGGACCCTGCTGCAGTGCCACTTGTGCCTCGCAGAGGCCTGGGACAAAGCTTTGTCTGTGCCGGGCTGCATATTACTTACCTTCCCTGTGCGGAGCTGCAGCCTGTGAAGCAGTTTTCCAAGTGAATTCCAGGACTCAGGTAGGCCGGAGCCACCACTGTGCAGTGTGCATAGACAGATGGGCACGTGGCCGCTCACTGCCGGGTGTTATGGACACGCCTGGGCACTCAGGTGTTATTCCTGCATAAGATTCAAAGATCAAGTCCTTTGTTTATGAAATAGAAAACCAGTGCAGTTGAATGTGGAAATGAGGTTCCAAGGACGTCATGGGCTCGGTTCTGCGTTAGGCACATAAATCTTTGGAAACTAAAACCTGCAAGGGGTGATCCAGTTTTAGCCCGCATTTTATTTTTGAAATTAGGAAACTACAAATACGATTAATTGTGAAACGTGGTATTTCCCCAATATGATTAGTTTATTTCACATCTTTGAGTTTACTGTTCAGACAACCTGAAAGTGAAAATTACCAACATCTGCCTAATAAAGCTTTTGGGGGATTAAATGATTGATGCATTTATAACTCCCACAACATGGGCACAGTGTCGGAAAAAGTGAGCCGTTACAATTTTGATGTAAGTGCTCAAAACCTAAGCCATCCAAATGATTTACTGATTGACGGATGAAACTGTTGAATATGGATACAATTACATAAAGAACATTAAAAATCATCTCACAAGATAATGAGGGTAAGTCATTCTTAGGGTAGAGCAGGCCGAAGAAGGAAGGGAATGTCTGAGCAGGGTTCTCAGCGATGGAAAGAAGCTTGTGAACAGAAAATCGCCGGCCCGTTTCTACTGGCTCTGGCACCACGGTGCGTGTTTCTGGGTGGCGCGTGGGCTGCTTTTGGATTTCCCACATCATCGTTTCACCAACCCCGGCAACACCACACGGACGCCTTGGTAAAAATGAAGATTCTCATTTGGTGACTCTAGGTCAGGGGCTGGGA
This sequence comes from Ctenodactylus gundi, assembly GCA_004027205.1. Classification (NCBI taxonomy): domain Eukaryota; kingdom Metazoa; phylum Chordata; class Mammalia; order Rodentia; family Ctenodactylidae; genus Ctenodactylus; species Ctenodactylus gundi. Next base: position 127,569 of record PVKB01003649.1, on the reverse strand, counting down.
TCCCATGGCTCTATTGGACAGACCGCATGAACTGTGCTTGAAAAGCAAGGACTCTCTGTCACTATACTCCCTGGGCACTCAACATTGTCGCTAGGTAACAGCTACTTATTCCTGTTTCGTAAGAAATGTTACTATTCAAGTTGAAACACAAGAAGGAAAAGAAGGCAGAGCTGTCTCAACGCACTCCCATCTCGGCACAGGCCGCTGAGCATCTGCTGGTGGCCTTTACTTCGTCTGTAGTGAACTTGAGGTCTTTGGATGATGGGCAGGTGTCTAGGAAGGTCGGAATTTGTAGACTCAGTTTTTGTGTTTGAGGATTTCACGTTTTTTTTGTTTGGTTGGTTTGTTTTTGTTTTGTTTTGTTTTTGTTTTTTAATATGGGCTCACTCTAGCCTAGGTTGGCCTTGGACTCACAGCAGTCCTCCTGCCTCAGTCCTCTAAATTGCTGGGATTACAGGTGTATGCCAACACACCCTGCTCATTTTTATGTGTCGCTAAGGGGTTGAACAGAGGGCCTCGTGCACTCTAAACAAGCACTCTAACCACTGAGCACTGCTCCAGCCTTCTAAGGACTCCTAATGGAAGAGAGTCCCGGCTTTTCATCTGCTTCCTGTGTCATATGTTCTCGATCTGACTCGCAGGAATGGACCTTCTGGTTCCCGGCCCCAGGCTCCTTTGAGCACACCTCTCCTTTCACTGTTGTGAGCTACCGTGGCCAGCTTGTTTCAGGACTTTCCAGATAGGCATCAAGAAGTGACTTTGCCAAGGCTTTTTGGAGAGAGGAAATGGGGTGTGCGAATGTAGGATGCAGAAATCGAGGTCGGTAGCTGCTTCCTCTAAGAATACACTGGGAAAAGCTCACCGGTAGTAGCCAACTCAAAATACAAATTCAGTAATCCAAATCTCACAAATACATATCTCTGAGTTCATCCACAGTCTCTTGCGTGATCATTTAAGACTAATCTGTGGTTAAGAATGCACATATTTATTTAAACACAACACAAACAGAGAAGGTAAACAATGCAAAGTGGATCCTTCACGACTATTAGCTGAATGCGTCCATGTGGTAGGTTGCTCCCTCAAGTTAGTTTCTATTTTACAAAAGAAAGAAATGAACTCAAAACTTCTCTTGAGTTTAAAAACTAGCAAAGTCTGAGAGCAATGACAGGTACTTTATGACTCCAGTTTGACTAAAAACGTAGAGATTGAGGCAGTGTGGAAGGAACAATGGAGGAATTTGAAAGCACTCCCTCTGAACTCCAGAAATAGAAGTGCAAACCTGAAACCGTCGCTGAACGATTTGAAAAAGTCGAACAAACTTGAAGTAAGCACACTGTAGATCAGGCAATTCTGTGGTGAGTCAAAGGATGAGAATCACCAGGAAAGAGGAAAAGGTTGGAGAAGGGAGCAAGAAAGAGAAATAAAAGGCCAAAGAAGACGACGTGAGAAGGAGGCCAACAGAAGACCTGAGCTTGGCTCAGACGGGCCCCAACCCACGTCTTCATGGAGGGCAGCTGACATCAGCCAGTTACACTCGACCTTGTTTCTATCAACAGCTCAACGCTCCAACGCTCCAGCAGCTCTCTTCTGCTTTGACTTCCCTTTTTCCTGGATCTTCTGGCCATGAATTCTTTTCCTCCTCCAGTGTATTCAGAGTACAAGATGTGGCTTACACGGCTGGATGCCCCAGCCATGAGGGTAGAATCCAACACAGCGAGCTATGTTGTTCTACGTGAATTTTGAAGTTGTTAATTTTCATCTGTGAAAGACAATGGCACTGCTGCCATAGACGGCCTTTGGGAAGACGCCATAGACCTTCAAGCCTAGATGTTCTGGACTTCATTAGACTGGAGCCTCCAACAAGCCACCCTGGAACGTCTCCTTCACTACTGCATCTCCACCATGTTGACCAGGGTGAGGGCTGTGCGGGGTGCCATCTCTCTCCTCAACTAAACAAAGCCGGAATAAACAGCCCAGGGAAATTCCTGTGTACTCATAGCAGCGTTGCCTTCTCGGCACCATGCTGGCCAAGGCCCCCCGCCTGCATTGCTTCTTGGGTTTCAGTGAAAGTCTAACTTCAGGCTAGTAAGGCTTATTCATTGTCCAGAAGTCTAATCCCTTACAGGCACCCCGACTCCCTCTTGTGAATCCCCTTAACCCCAGTGCACATCTCTATTCTCTAGCATGATTTCTAACATTCTACAAGAAATGAAACTTTGGTCCAAATCCCATGATTTCCTGTCACTTGAAAATAAGAGGTATTTCTGAGGAGATATTCCAGTCTAGGGTCCCCTGCTCACCCCATCTTCACATAAAAGTCATGAAAGCTTTGAGTCTCTTTACCTCGTCCCCACCCAAGGAAAGTGAATGGGATGACTTGGGTTTCAGTAGCTGCTAACCCCCCCTTCTGATCCTGGAGCTGAGAACTGCCACCTTTCTGAGCTCCTCTCCTCAGCTAAGGAAATTCTGAGAAGTCCGGATGCTAGCAACCATTGTCATCAGGAGCCAAGCGAGGTCAGCTTCCTCCACCCTGGCCCTGCCACTTGGGGTCCTTGAAGTAGCGTCACAGGGGAAGCCCACTTCCCGGTCACACGCCCACCTCTGGGTCTCTTCAGTGAAGAGCCAAGGCCGTTCTTACTCAACTGACTTTCCTTCCTTCCTTCTTTCTTTCCTCTCCTTTCTTCCTTCATTCCTTTCTCTCTCTCTCTCTCTTTCTCTCTTTCTTTCTCTTTCTTTCTAGGATGAATTCAATAAGAATACATGAGGAGAAGGGAAGAAATAAGACTTCTTAACCTTGCCAAATGGGTGGTATCAATCAAATGCCTTAAACTACTTCCTGACCTGTGATTTAGCAATTCCACTTTAGGAATCTCTTTTAAAGGATGACCAGAAACACACACACACATGTGAATTACATTCACACACCGTCACTCCACACTAAAACAGAATATTGGAATAATCTCAATGCCTAACAATGTGAGAGTAACGAGGTGAGTATGTACTGCGTGATCACGCCTCTGGAGACTATGGAATGCCAATGTCATTTCTGCTAAGTGATAAAAAATAAATGATGTACAAATTTTTGGATAGTCAAAGAAATAAAAGACTTTCCATCTCTCTGTAAAGGGACTGGAAAAAATACCAACGTCATTAACTAGATTCTCTGGGTGTGCTAGTAATGAAAATTATTGTATTTTGTACCATGAGTTTTGTGGTTTTATTTTTTGTGGTCATTGGAGAAGCTGTTTTCTTGAGGTTGTGACAGTGGCGTCTGGTCTGGTCTTGTTGTGAGGGCTTCCTGTGGGGGGTGGGAATCCGGGGGTTGGGCGCATCTTTCCCTGGGGTGTGGGGCAGCCGGACCCCTGGCTGCAGGGACGCAGGAGCGTGCTGAATGCACGTGCAGGGGGCGCCCGGAGGATCGGTGGCGGGAATGAGTGAATTGCGCCCGGCAGAAGGGCTTCCACCAGGGGGCTGCTGACAGGCGCTGATTTTCCAAAACAAGCGAAGCGCATGAGGCAGGACAAGCAGCAGGTGCGGAAAGGATGCTCAGCGTTCATGGAACGGACAGTCTGCCAAAGCTGAAGGGGAGGGGTGGCTGCTGGGGAGCCGAGGGGGCAGCTGAGGTAGCCCGGGGGCAGGAGAGCATGCGCTGCTGGGAGGCCAGACAGGCCCGTGGGCCTCTGGAGAGACAAGGCAAGCTGAGGTGGGCGTGGCCACTTCCCACAGAGTGGGGCCTGTGGGTCCAGTGGGCACCTCAGGATGCAGCGTGGAAGCAGAAAGAGCCCTGGCACTGCCGGTATCACAGACACTACACAGTCATGAAAGTGAGCCCGGTGCGGTGCAGGCATGTGCCCCCAAGGCCATGAGTCAGGACGCAAGACTGTGGATCGGAACGCAGAAGTTCCAAATAGCCCAGGGACTCGCTTGCTTCTCGAGTGCCCCCAGGACCAGTCATGGAGACTGTGACCCACTGAAATGCTGTGTTGTGTTGGCTGCAGCTTCATGCTGTTTGGGTTGTGTGGCCATCTGCGGTGACAACGAGGCCCCAAAGGTTTTGCCAACACAGGAAAACTTCACAAGTTTTGAGAATTTTTCTCCAAAAAGAACAAATACACAATTTCCTGAAGAGCTCCAAAATACAGTGACAGCTCAGCGTGGCAGAATTGAAAAAATAAAAAAGGAAGATAATCCGGTGAAACATTACAAGCATGACTACTGCATTACGGAGAAAGAGGGAGCAGCATTTGTAAAACCCCTTTTGAGCTGAGCAGAAATCAGACTGGTCGTGATTTATGATATCCCAGCATGAACAGGACCCACTCACGAAGGGGGCACCGAGGAGGCTAACACCTCATCCCTCCAGGTGGGGTAGAGGCAAGTGCTGGCCGCAGAGGTCAGGGCAGCACAGGCGGGGCTTCTGTGACAGGTTTCTAGGAGTCCCAGGACACCGCCGTCTGGATCAATGCTGCCACCTGCCCAGACTGCTCTTGGCGAGCTGTCAACTCATTGCCTCAGGTCTACACCAAGTCCCAGATTAAAGGATTAAAATGTGAACATAAATACTGTGATCTGGCTGCCAGCACAGTGCACCACAGGGTGAGGGAACAGGCTCTCCACCTCGCAATTCAATTATACTCTAGGTGCAGGACCCTTGCCCAGGGCATTCTCCTGTCGGGTGCTGTAAGCCTTTCTCAAGCGTCCACGGAGGCCGGGTCCGGTGAGGAGTCTCTGTGGAACAGCATTCTGTTGGACTGAACTGAGACAGTGTGAAAGACCCCCGGAAAGGTGATTTTGAAAGAGAAGTGAATGAAAAAATGGAGAAAAACTGAACAAATTACATAAAAAAGAAAATTCAATAAATGCAACCCTAAAATAGAAGGGAAAAAATGCCTCGTGTTCTAATGCTCTTACCTCGAATAAATGACGAAAAAACCTAGGAATGCCACAAAACGCGATTTCTTTTCTCTTGACTTTTCTTCTTAGAGGGAACGTGAACTAATTTCTGCATGTCCCTAGAAGACCTGTGAGGCCGCCCTTGTCACTAGAGGCAGGACTGGTGAGGATGACAACAGCCAGGGATGTTGGGATTGGCTGACGACTGCCCACAGAACCGGGGAGGGTGCCAAGACACAGGGTTATTGAACCCTGGGAATAACATGTTAATGAGTGTGTGGGTTAAACTACAACTCTATTAGCCGGTGCATTTTTAGGGAGAGCCTCTCCCCTAATAGCGCTTGCTCTCGCTGATCTGAAGAGCTCCAATAAAGACCCGCAGTGCGTCTGTGAAATGAGTCATTTATAGACCTTGCGCATACCTGACCTCATTAGCTCAGGTGGAGCGGTTCGCCTGGGGTGACTGACGCTCATCACAGCCTGCGCACAGCCAGACAGAGTTTGAGGAGGGGTTCTCCTCCGGCCCCTCGTTGTGCAAACAGAGGGACTAAGCCCAGGCAGGTGGTCGCCCGCCACCCACGGTCCTGTCATTAACTGGTAGAAAAGCCAAGCCTGGTCTCCAGAGGGCCGGAGAGTGACAGCTCTTGTGACATTGCCTGGCTTTTCTGCAGGGTCTTGACAGGTGGGGGCCTGCCTGCGAACTGAGCTTTGTGGCCTCTGCATTTCTGGGGCCTATTGATGGAAGCTCATTTAATTCACATGCGTGAGGGAGCCCACAATCCACTGCAGTGCTTTGCCTGGCAACCCTTGGGACAGAAGGGCGGATGGAAGTGACAGGCTGAGACCCCCCTCAGGACTGCGCCTGGCTCAGAAGGAGCACACTGAGGCCTCGGCTGCTTGGTGGCACAGGAATGGTCCGTGGTACGTGCCAGCTGCCCCTGCGCCAGGGGCCTCAGATCCCTCACACCGTGCCTGGGCTTGTGTTTTTGTTTATGACAGGGCAATGACAACCCGCTCTAATTTCTACTGTTGTTGTAAATATCAGCAGATGAAGGTTCAGAGCATCTAGCAGAACAGCTGTAAATAAACACAATACAACCTTGCGAGCTACTGTCCAAGTTAGTGGAAAACTGGGAACAGGGAGTCCAATCTCTAACTCCAAAAAGCTCTAAATCTGGTCAGCTTAACAAATACATTTTCTTTCTCAGTTTTCAAATAATTGATAATTCTCTTTCCATTATAAGCCATCCCCCAACAAAAGATTCCTATTGGAAAAAGTATTCCTTTATTTCCTGAAGCCTCACAATCTACACAGGAAACCTCAGGCAGACCCAGGAGGGGACACATTTTTATGCACTATTTTGTGTTCTCTACCAAAATAGTAATATCACATGCTTGGGTGGGAGTCCTTTCAGGAAATCAAAAAGCAGTTTTATATTAACAAATCTGTAATTTTTGGTAATACATGCAAGCAAGAGTCAGAGAGAAAAACACCATTTTCAAAAATTTTAGAATGGCAATTTTATACTGTGTATCAGCCAGCTCTCGTTTAAGACTTTGGGTCTGTAGGGATGGAGAGATAGCTACCGTTCTGATGCAGGCTATCTGTGGTAGCCAACACAGTGTCACCCTCATCTCTGGCACACAACGGTGTCCCCATGACTCCAGAAGCACCCGGAGGAGGCATGGGTGTGCCCGGGAGCCCTGCTCTCGGATCCGAGCCCATGTGTGTGACCACCAGCAGTTATGAAAGCTTGTGTTCTTAAGGAAGATAAAGTATGATTTGTAACATTGTCAGATGAAGTAAGTATAAAGAGATTCTAACCATTATCTGAAGATAACTTAGAAACGTTAAAGGTGCATCCATGTTGTGAGCAAACGTGCAAACCAGTGGAGTTCTATGTGGTATCCAAGGATAGCTGCTGAAATAATTTTAAAATACCAGATCCCCCATGATCTGATGATTTGATTATTAAAAAACACACTGGGTCTTTGTGAAAACAATTGCTAATCCATCATGAGGTTGAAATTAAATGGTTAAACAAAAATAATGTGCTCGTCACTGAGAAGCACGTGTGGTAACAACTGGCATGGACGGATCGATTATTTTCATGTTAATTTGCCAGGGGGTGTGGTTCTAACCCGAGGCGGCGCTACTGAACTTGACCAAGTAGGTCACAGAGCTATTGAGCAGTTGACAACTGAAGCTATGAGGCCTTTGTCACTAAAATTACCAACACACCTACTGGGAAGAAGGGATTGCAAGGTTCTCGTGTCCCTTCAGTGGGACAGTGGGCGTATGGTAGCACCCTCTGGTTGGCGTGGGCCCGCGGCCCGGAGTTAGCACCTGGCGCCCTGCAAGCCCACTCCGGAGCTGGAGAGAACCGGGGTGCTCGGGCATCTGTCTCACAAGGAACGGGAGAGGTAGAGCCCTTTGCACACCCTGCACTGGATTATTTAAGATCTATGGGATAGTGAAACATAAGCCACCAAATGGGAAAAGACTGGGCTTGGAGTAGGAGGACAGCTGGAAGCTAGAGGCACACGCGCTTTCTGGGACCCCCTATCCTTGCTGGGGTGGGCTCCTACTGTGACCTGGGTGCCTTTGAGTCACCTGGGCTCCTGTAAGTAACTCTATTCCTGCAAGTGACCCCAATAGGCTCCCCGGTCTACTGAGTTCAGGGCAGTCGTTGCTGCGGTCTGTGGGCTGTGTCCTCTGTGGAGCATTCACAAGCATTCACTCAAGTCTCCCAGGAAAAGTTGCACAAAATGCCAAATAAAATTGTAAAAATTTGAAGATCAAAATGAAAAGAAATAATAGGTTGGGAGAAATGTTGAGAACATTTATTTTTAATATCAGCATCTTTCCATTGCTGTATAGAGATTGTAGCATTACAAATTGTTCAAAAATTATGTTACTAATTCAAAAAAATAATACAAAAAATAAGCTAAAAATTATCTATGACATCAAACATGTCAGTGCTCATGTTTCTTGTTTATAATGAAAGTCACACAAAATTAATGCAAAAGAGGGCTGGAGGAACGGCTCAGGGGTTAAGGCGCTTGCCTAGCAAACACTAAATCAAGAGTTAAGTACCTGAATTCAGTTCCCAGCACCACATAAGCCAGGTGTGGTGGCACATGCTTGTAATCCCAGCACTCGGGAGGCTGAGACAGGAGGGTTGCCATGAGTTTGAGGCCAGCCTGGGCCACATAGTGAGTTCAGGACCAGCCTGGACTACAGAGTGAGACCCTGTCTCAAAACAAACAACAAACAAACAAACAAACAAACAAAACCAAAACAAACTAAAAAACCTGTTGCAAACGATACCTTTGATTCCCATATTATTGCCAAGAAACTGTGTCAGGCTACTAGGAAAATGGCAATTTCCCTTCCACACCATTTGCTCTGGTGAGCCTGCATCGTTCTGAAGTTCAGTTAGGAAAGTGTCGTAGTTACTTACTCATTGCTGGGACGAAGTGTCCGGCATCCACAACGTAAGAGAGGAGAGTTTAATTCAGCTCACAGTTTCGGACGGCCTCACCCCTCCGTTCCTGGGAATCCGGCCATGCTGACAGCCCACGGCAGAGGCTGGAGAGCTGCTGCCCACTGCGGACAGAAGCCCAGTGCGGGAGGAGTGAGGAGTGAGTCGGTGTCTGGAGATGCAGGTGCGGCCCGAGCTTTCCCAGCAAGACGCTGCGGCAGTGTTTCTTCTCCTTTCCTTCGCCCAGTGCAAGCTGCCAGGCGGACCCCAGACCCGGGGTGGGTGGCCCTCCCTCATTCTGGCCCACGGTCAATACGTAACACACACCTGAAAGCTCTGACCTGGGTGCCCCCCCCCCCCACTTGACTCAATCCCCCTGGGTCAAACCCCAATCATCTGCCCTTCCCTGCCAGGCGCCCCCTTCAGGCCATACCTGGTTCCCAGTCATCCCACTACATCCAAGTGCAGGAGGCTTTTGGGGAATACTCCCGATCCAAACCATAGCACATAGTGCCGCAAGTTCTGGATAATCTTCACATAATTCTATGTGGAAGAAGTTTTCAAAATATGTGGCTATAGGTCAGATGTAATGTAAGGATTCATAAATACGAGATAAACTATGTAGTCTACAATATGCCTACGGGATTAAATGGAGAAGGGTTAAAGCTGAGAGTTTAGAGAATATTTAACAAATGAAGAAAAGTATGCCATGTATGACTAACCAGAAAAATTAGAATGCAGGGGCATGTGGTAGGAGTCTAATCTTTTTTCTTTTCCTTTTTCTTCGTTTGTTTGGTTTGCGGGACTGGAGGTCGAGCCCAGGGCCTGCCTTCGCACAGAGCTCCACCCTCAGCCATTTTTATTTCTGCTGTTGAGACAGGGTGGTAGTTGGCCACTAAGTTGTCCAGGCTCCGCTTGGACTTGCCCTCCTGCCTCAGCCTCCCAGAACGCTGAGATTACAGGCCTGCTGCCCCGGGGGCCTGGCAGGAATACCACCTTACGTAATTTGCATATGCCTAAAAGAAAGCGTACTTCAAGTCTGCAGAAATATTAATTGGACTGTGGGTATACTTTATTTCATTTTTTTTAACTCTTAAGAATTGCCTGTTCCTGTCACCTGGATTCACTGGTGGCGCTGGTCTTTGCTCTGGAGACGGCCTGCTTCTCTGCTCCTTTGTTAGCTGGGCCTCCCGTCAGCTGGAAACCTCGCTACAGGATCCGCTGGCTTGCGCCAAACCTAGTGGCCTTTCATTAAATAAATGGAATCACCTCCATGTTTCATTCATATGCCTCATTATTGCTGAGCTGGGTCTTTAATTTTAGATTATTTTTCTGTGCTTGTAGATGACGCCTTTCCAGGTATTACCTATTCAAAGCTCTGCATGCCTACGACTCGGTGACTTTCTCTAAATATCTAGCTATGAAATTAAACTATTGAATATTTAATAATGTTTAAATATTAATGTTCTTAGAGGGCAGGAATATATAAAAATGGGATTCATATTTTATTCCTTTAGATAATGGTAGCGGAACAACGATCATTGCGTCTTTGAGCTCGTAGGCAGGTATTTGCCACGGAGGCAGCGCTCAATGGCTGTCCGTCAAGGAGAGCTGGGGGGAGGCCCCGGTCTCTCTAAGATGTCGATACAATTTGTACATTAGTGTTTGCTTGCTGGGCTTCCTAAATTAAATAACTCACCTCATTTACTTAATGAAGCGATTAGGTCCTGGTCTAGGAAAAGGTGAAAATCAAAAATTGTCTTTTTAAATAAAAAATGAGTTGTAGAATTTAAGAAGTTAATGGGGTGTCGTAAAACATGGGCTAAGAGGGAGCCAATACGCAGAGATTTGCATAATGGTAGTAAAAATAAGGCCACGGTACAAGGACAGGCAAGACCTTGCCACTTCCGCTAAAATATCAGTAGCGGCTAGGAACTCTGGGCTCAGCGCTCACGGGGCACAGAGTGGCTCCTGAACTGGGCTGGACCTGCGTGGGACGTGGCAGGTGGCCCACTGACACAGGGGCAGCGAGTGTGAGCACTGGTACTTCCTCAGCTCCTGAACAGGAATCTGAATTTGAGCTCTGCTGATACTTGAAAGGTGAGTTGGCCTCCGAGCCATCATGAGGTGACTGTCAGGAGCCCCCTGCCTGGAGAGCCCGTGCAGGAGGTCGTGGTTTCGGCCTTTCGCCCTGCGCCGTGTTGTACCGCTTCGTGTTGCCTCGATGGCTTTATGGATGACCTTACCCCGCGTCCACTGTGGTAAGAAGTGAACAGGCTCATACCTAAAAAGTCACTAATGTTTGCTCCATTGAATCTTCCCCCAAGGAGTCAAGTGTCCACATCAGGCAATAAACAGTTGCTGGACGGTTGCTGCAACTCATTTCTGCTCTGTCTGGGATAAACATCCCCCAAGTTCCCATGTGCTAAGGGCTCGGTCCCCAGGAGACTGGGAGGCAAGAGGTCTTTAAGATCGTGATGCAGTGGGAGTCATTAGGTCACGGACGATGCAACCTTGCAGAGGACGGTGGGACCATGGCTTCCTTTTCTTCACGCTCGGACCCATGCTGCTGGTGGTTCTGCTCCTCTGTGTGTGTCGTGCAGCCTTGCCATTGGCCCACACCAATGGGGGCCATCATCCATGGACTGAAACCCCTTTAACCATGAGCTAAAGTAGATCTTTCTCCTGATGGGCCTATTATACCAGGTATAAACTTCAAACACAGACCACTGTGGGTCATTCCAAGGTCGGTGCCCACCTGGGGATGCTGAGGGCTGAGTCAGGGGAACAGGGCGGCCATCGGAGTTGTAAAGCTTGGAAGAAGACGGTAGAGAGAGGAGCTGTCTCCTGCTCTGGTGCTGAACTAACCCAGACTACTGACGATAAAACACAAGCAAAGACAAACAAGGGAAAGGGAAGGGCCATGGAGATGGCCAGTAGAGAGACGGCTCGGAGGCCGTGGGTGGTGTGGGTGGGCGTGGCAGTGGGTGGTGACAGCCGAGGGGGGCCGGGTCCGTGCAGCCTCGAGGGGGAAAGTGAGGGGCCCAGCCCCTCCTTCCTAGTGGTACCAAACGTTACTTTGCTGGTCTTCCTTGTGGCTGGATTCATTCTCCCTGGCAGTGCTCGCCTAGGCTGTTGTCCATCGCCGTGGTCCGAGATTGTGACCAGGCCCCCGGGAACCACAGGCTGTGAGCTGGTCCTGGGGTGTAGTCGTTGGCTTACCTGTGAGGTAGGAGGCTGAGGTTCAGTTGGGAGCTCACGTGGCCTCCTCTGAGTGGCTGAGGGTGCTGAGTTGCCTACGAGCCTGGGGCCATCACTCTTCTCCAGGCTTCTGTGCTAAGACTCCTGAGGGACGCTTGGCCACGTCAGCACGCCCAGTGGCAGATGCTTCTGGAACCGCCTGACTACAATTATGAAGGGAAAAACTATGAACTCAAGATTCAAAGCTCCAAGGTATTAAGGAGCTTTGCCAAGACAGAAAACCGATAACCACGCTTGAGTGTAAAGACTCTTGGGATGCTGGCAAATATTTAGAAGACTCAGGAGAAACCTATTCCAGGAAGTAAAACATTGAATATGCGCACGTGTGCATGTGTGTATGCGTGAGCGCATGTGTGTGAGTGTGTGTGTATGTGCGTGCAAAAATAGAGCAAAAGCTCTTAGGCCCACTGACAAACTGAAGCTATAATGAAAATGGTAAGAGATATCTTTGGAAAATTCACTGTGGCTTTCTAAGCAAAACACATAGAGATTTCCAGAATCTTGGTATGTCCACATGACGAAATAAGGGCGCCAGAGGATGAATGGGTAGATGGTGTCTGAAGGTGGCAAGCACCCACAGTCATTCTCCCTCGAGAGAAGCTGGCCCCAGCGGCCCCTGAGCTGGCTTGCAGGGCCGCCCATGGCCCCCTGGGCACGGGGAAGCCTGCCCTCTCAGCTATCTGTGCGTGACTGTCTTCGCACTCTGTTTCTGCCTTGTGGAGTGGAATCTAAATTAGTAGATGAAGGCACCAGGCTGCTAAAGCCCTCCACGCTGAAAGAGCAAAGGTGCTGCTGTGGGCGGGTCGCCAGCCCTGGCCCTGCTCCCACGCGCCATTCTAGCGGCCTCGCTACCCGTGGCCACAGCCCACTCTCCAGGTAGCTACGACGACCCGTGCAAACCCCAGTGCTAATCATCTCATGCCCCCGATTCCCAGCGTGGCAGTACGGGTTCCCCAATGGCTAAGTAATAATTGTGTTCTATGTGTGATATCTAAGAATGTTTTATTTCCCATGCCATGAATGTATGTGATTGTTTCTTTATCTTCACTGCTTTTCGCATCTACACAGTCTCTGTCTTTCTAATGGCTAAAAATTAAACACGACGTTGTGTTTCGTGTGTGCAGGGGGTTCAGCAATGATTAAGGGGCAAAGCCAGAAAACGCTCCCTTGGAAAAGCCACTAACAAAGCCTTACTTGCCTTTCGGTGTGGAAAATAAATACTGCACTTCCCTCCCTTCCACTTTCACTCGGGGCATTGTATTCTGTTCTCCCTTTCGCGGGAGCTTCGAGCGTAATGCAAGGTCATTTCTGAAGAGGCTGCTGTCTTTCGCTTCACCCGCCTCTGCTCGTTTGTCTGAATGGCGACCCGGCGTCCCCACCGCGGCCAAGCCCTCCTCTTTAATTACCCAGGGAGGCACCCACGAAGACGCACGCGGGTCTGCATTCCCGTGAATGCCAGCATTGTGGCAATTCCATTACACACTCCGTTGGAAGCTGGTGCTTTGGCGCCAGAGCATTTTCTATGTCAAAAGCAAACGGGAGCCTTAGAAAAGATCACTTCAGACAGAAAGCGGTGCGTCCCTCCCTCCTCACCATCCGTTTAAAAATAGCATTCGATAGTTGTGTTTTTATTCTCTGCCATGTCGTCGTCGGATCTTTCCGCAGTGCAGGGCAGCCGCTCAGAGTTCAGGCTTGCCACAGGACTGTCCCCCACAGAAAGCCCTCTTTCTCCACTAGCCCAGCTCTGGCTAAACAATAGAACCTGTGCGTGAAAACAAATTTTATTCCTTCTCTTACATTTTGATTACAAGAGTAGAAGATGTCAAGCTTTACTTTGCTTTGTTGAACTATATCCCCAACTCATCGCCCATCTTTTATTTTTGATTTTGAGCATTCTCGGTAACTCCTTCAGTTACCCAGGCTGGGGTCAAACTTGTGATGCTCCTCCTGCCTCAGCCTTTCAGAGTACTGGGACTCTAGGCCTCTGCCGCCGGGCCCAGCTGAAAACGTCAAGTTCTACTGGAGTTATGTGCGCTACATTCACAGAGCCTCCTCGTACAGGCAGAAAGGCTGCAGGCCAGCGGCTCCCATGAGGAAGGTGGCGACTCTAAGTGGTAAGAGGCTCCCTCCCCTGTGTCCCTCCAGACCCCCAGTGTCTCAAAATCAATAAAGAGAAGCTTCCTAGACACTCTGATTTTAGAACAGAATCACACAGGTGGCTCCCTGGGGCCACCTAATTCGAGCTATTATTCCATCTGTCTCCGTCCACACCCAGGTTCCCTGGCCCACAAGCAGCTAACGTTTGGGGAATAAATCCAGCTGCATTGTTATAAATCTGTGCTGAATGGTAGTTGAATAAATTGTCTCCAAAATCCTCCAAATCCTAAGAAGTTGCAAATCCTCTTAAGTATTTGCTATGTAAACATTTTTTTCAAGCTGAAACATTCTGAAGGCTTTTGGATTTCAGACATCCAGGTCCTGGTGCCGCCTTCCCCTGTGCTCTGTTCTCGTCTGTTTTTCTGTCCTTCTGCAGGAATCTTCACTGCCAGTAGCTTTTGTGAAACCTACTGGAGTGGCTCCATCTTCTCACTGGGCTGTGACAGACGGGGGCTTAGTAAATGCACACTCCTCAAGACAAGACATCTGAGGCAAACGTATCGTGGATGTCGCTTGGAGCACCTTCCCTAGCAGGAAGGGTTTAGAGTCCAGCATTTTACACCCATGCAGGGAGTGTAGATTCAGCTGACGGAGGGTCCTTCCCCTGTGCCCCGAGAGCCGCCACCGCGGCCTCCTCGTAGGCCGAGATGACATTCTGACACAAATCCAGTCTGAGCATTCGACTCGGAGTTAGCCGGTTTTCTACCATCATTAACCATTTTGAAGTACTTACGTGATGTCAAATTAGAAAAGATCATTTATTTTTAATGCTCTTTAGAAACGTGGACATTTATTTTTAATGATCTCCCTTACACGGGAAAACTAGATTCAAGGAAGTGCCAGTTCCTGAATCCAATTCCTTTTCAACTTGAACCTCTTTCATGTCCGAATCAGTGATGTCAAGAGGAGCTGCCTCCATTCCAGTCACATTCAGAGGAACTCAGAGGAATGGGAGACTTTTACCAACGGGGAGTCTCTGCATTTTCTCTGCGGTCTTACATACTAGTCGATCTCTGTAGACCTTTGTGACGTAAGCATGCAGCTCTTGCTCAGAGACCTGCTTCTTTCTGATAATTGTTCTAATAGCATGTAACATTTTTGATTAGGACTATAATAATAACAGACTTTTAAAACAGAGCTTCCACTGGAAGGATCTCTTCAAACCAAAGTCTGACACTCACCAATATTAGTTATGACTGCTCAAGCCTTTCCACGGATACGGTATTGAGATGTCAATCTTCACAGACATTTTTTTAAAAAGCCAAGTTATACACTGCATATCTGTGCTTGGTCAACAGTTTGAACTTAGCAGACCAGCAGGGGGAGCAAGTTACTGGTCAAAGGAGGTGATGTACAGTTTCAAATTTCTAATGGCTTTAGAGAGCAAAACACCGCAATTGACCAGAATGAAAACAGACAGATTCAAAATTACACGAAGTCTTAATCTTCACAATAGGATTTTATTGAAACTAAAGTGTTTCACTCTAGTTTCCGGCCTAAGTGGCTGTGCCCCTACCTCTGCTGCTGCAGGGTTGCTTTTTCTTGATATTTTTCTCCAGGGTAGTGGCCCACTTTCTGCAGCCCTTCTGATCTACATACTCTGGAAAGGCAAATGGCTCTGCAGATGTAATGAAATTCACAGCCCAGGCCCAGAAACTCATGGGTAAAAGTGAAATGGGGTGGGGGAGGAGGAGGCTTGCCTGCTTTACAGGAGTGGGGACATGCATTTGAAGTATGGGGGCTGACTTCTGTGTGCATGCTGTGTAAATGATGTCAGAGAGAAAAAAGTACAAGGCTCAGTCCTTAGAGATTGTACACTCAAGGGAAAGTAACTCAGATGGGAAGCTCGTAAGGTGACTTCTGAGCAAGTCGCGAGAAAGCACCCTAGAATTCCAAGATTACTTCAGAAAGCCTTTGTGGAAGAAGAAAGACGATTGGTGAAGAATTTTAACAATTGTTTAAAAACTCACAGATCATGTTAATCTATATATGTGGTTTCTGCTTGAGTCAATGTTGGGAATATTTTTCATTGATATTAAATTCTATAAACCTCTGATGTGTTTACTATGAACTATTTGCTGATTGCATGCTTGGTGTATCTACACAAAACAAACATCATCCCATTCTTACAGGCCCAAGGAGAGAGCCGAATATTTAGTGTATAACCTCTCCATTGTAGGGTTATATCATGTGAAATATTATGAGAAAGCATTATCTCACAGGATCCTTAGGTTGGTGAAGTGCTTATATAAGTCTCCTCAGCAGAGGTGGGAGGAGATGGAAACAGTTACGGTGATGACAGTGGAAACAAAGAGAATCATCATAGTATAAAAATCTACGTGAAGATATCTGTAACTACAAAATTCATATCTAGGTATCTTGGAAGGAAGCCTACTAAACTTGGTGTTGGGCTAATGGCAGAATGAAAGACTAGAGCATGCCTCTTCTGAATAAAGAAAATGATTGTGAAAATCCAAAATTGGCGGTGGGAGATCAATCATTACTGTGTACAACTATGGGGATGTTTAGGAGCTGGACGTATTTATAAGCCATCAAGGTTGACACCCAAGGCACCAAGTTTCTCATAGAGCGTAGGCTGCGCACAGCTATTCCTGTGCTTGTACATGAAGCACGGGATGGAATTGGGTTGGATTATGGGTGTCCTTGGCCAGCCTGCCCCAACTGACCTGTGGGAGCTGACGAGGAGGACAGTGCAGGCTGAGGTGAGAAGGTGCCCAGCGCCTGGTGCTCATCAACCTGGTCGATATATTCCTGCGATGAATGGAAGCCGGACACAGAAGTTGAGGAGGTAGTGGCATCAAAAATGGAGAATCTAGATGTATGAACACAGGACAGCCAAGAGCAAATATGTAGGTATGAAAGTGTGTCGCCTGTTTTGTTTTCAACATGATAATTACACCCAAAGGCAGGGGTCAGTTGTGATTTACCACTATGGCTGTACTTAGAGTTATGCTTGGAAATCAAGGTGGCTGCTAATTGTATTTTTTCAGGGAAAAAGAATTGTAGCTGTACCCAGTGGTGCAGGACTGTGATTGCTGCAACCTGGAGGATCACAAGCTCAAGTCTTAGGAAACCCTGTCACAGAATCAAAGCTGAAAAAGTGGGCTGGGGAGGTAGCTTAGTGTGAAAGTCTTCCACACCACACAAAAAGGACGTTTTATCAGTGTTCACCAATCAATTTTGAAAATGTGGACTGACTATGAAAATCTTTGAGGCCACCAAATTAATGTCTCACTAGTTTGAACATAAAGTTAATTAATCGCAGGGACCTTAGATCAATGGCGTTTGATTTGCTAAAGACCCGAGGACTGTCATGGCTCTGGGCTGTGGAACTTGATGCTATATTTGTAGCCGTTGTTTCTCCTGCCTCAACCATGAGGTTGTCCTGGCTCTTGTGGAGTTGGCCCACAGACACGTCTTCCTGGGATTTATACCATTTTTCTGTCCTCATTTCGTTGTTCTTGTTACTTACGAGCAGATTCTTGGCTTTTGTTCTATTTCCCATTGTAAGCACTTCCAAGTTTGGGCCGTTCTAACTTTCCACAGTCACTTCTCTTTCTCTCTCTCTCTCTCTCTCTCTCTCTCTCTCTCTCTGTGTGTGTGTGTGTGTGTGTGTGTGAAAGAGAGAGAGGAGAGAGAAAGATGTCTAATGGTGCGTGTTCAGGGATGTGGCACCTTCTGGCCTGGGGACCATCAACAGTGACACAGAAAATAACCATGGTGTTTTGTGGATACAGTGCGGAGGTCAAACACTGGACACCCTGGACACGAGTAAACAGACTAGAATACTGAAGAAGATGATATATTAAACATATAAATGCGTGTGTGGCCCCAAGAGCATCTTGTCATTCTGTGTGACCAACCTGGGTAAGCTGTGGCTTCCAAACTCCACGTGCTTCTTAAATATTTAATTTTCCTTCTGTAGGAATCAGTGTATAGATGGTTACACACAGAATGAAGATGAACATTATTTATTGGCAGTTACCCCTTTTTTTTCCTTTGGATCATTTAATTCATTTTTGTGGCAGCTCTAAAGCAGTTTCAATAGCATATTGTTGAGAATTTTGCATGAAGATTTCTAAAACTTATTTTCATGCTATTTTAAATCGTGAACTGCCTGGAACATATTACAGGCATTTGTTAGGAGTGTCAGTAAATAAATAGCTCGGCTACTGTAGGCAGGGCATGACAAATGCATCTGTGGACATTTACTTTTAGGACTTGGCTTACTTAGCCAAGAAAATATAATTTTGTAACCACTTCCATATTATTTAGGTTGTCTCTAGGACTTTATTGCATAAATTACATTCTAAGCGTCTTCAAATGTCAAGTGTTTTCTGTTTCAAGGTTTTCACCACAGGTATATTTGTTTGTAGAGTGCTCACACCTGGTCAGATACCTAAGTATTTCCTCAGAAAAATTTTGTTTTATCTGCTAAGGTTGTTAGAAGACGGCAGCTTCCTTGTCTGAAATTCTTCAGCTTGAATCTGAATTAAAAATTACTATTGTCAGAAATATAAGAATGATAGACTATAAGAAATATTTTGTACTTTTATCAAAATCTCAGTGACATAACGGTTAATAAATACCAGTGAGACATGACTGACTTAATATCACACTAATATTAATATTAATACCCTGTGAGGCAGGACAGAATCAAAATAGTTCAAGATGAAATTTTAAGAATAAATATTTATTGAGAGGAAGAAAAAATTTAAAGACTGATAACATGCTTAAATCAATTCTTGTAGCATTTCCTTCTTTAAATATCTTTGGGTATGAAATTATGCAAACTCAGACATCGTGGCCTTTTGAAGCTATATACTCTTAAAGTTTTAATCTATTTTCATGTAACTCATAGAAAGTGGAACATGTTAACTAATGCAACAGGCTGGTGGGTTACAATAAAATCAGCCTTCCTTAAATTGTTCTCCAGAAGAGTGTAAGGTACAGACACAAAGCACCAAAGCAAAGCAGCACAACATTACCTCAGTAAATACACACAATAGGAACGCACATTAATTATTTTAAAATACCTAATAACAACTTTAGTATTTTATGGTTAAATTAACTGAGAAGAAAAATACTCTGGACAGACACGAAGGCAGATTTGAAAGGGAGAATAGAAATAGCGAGCAGATGTGGGCCTGACCCACGGGGAGGTGTCCTGTCTGAGAAGCAAGAAACGAACAGGAACCCAGAGCCCGACAGCCACCATCAAACACGTGAGGTGTTGGGAATCCTGGAGTCAGTGGAGGGTCAGAGGAGGCAGAAAGACGTTTTAATGTCCCAAATTTAATTTCGATATTTTATCTGCACATTCAAGAAACTCAACGGGACCGCCCAAGATATTATTAACGTGAGCCACACCTAGCTGCACTGCCGTCAGGCGATTCCCACGGGAACAGAATCTTGAAATTTGAGTTGCTGACTCTTAAATTGAGTCAGTGTTAATCCAAGAACAGTCATTGAAAATTAAGCTGTCAATTGTAATCCCAAGGGAACAAGTGAGAAAACATAGTGAAATCAACAACCGAGGAATTAAAACGGTGTACTAACAGATGTGTGTGTAGGTATAAACATTGCACCTTAAGGCAGAGTAAACACAAGGCTCACATGACGCAAAGAGCAACTGCGTAAGCCTAAGTCATTTTTACCTGTAAATACATTAACTGCAAAGCAAACTTCAGCCAATAGGGTTTAACAGATTCCATTAAAAAAAAGAAAACAACTCACTGTCTACTATGTATAAGCGAAACACTGTAAAGTTAAAGACAGAAATAGATTTAAATAAAAGGGGAGGATATGTACCATGGAAGTAATGCCTCAAATTCAGCCGGTGAGGCTTTTCAAATATTAGACAAAACAATTTTTAAGACAGAAATTGCTACTTGTGACACAGAATGACGTTTTGTAATGCTACCAGGAGGATCCGCCACGAGTGTGTCATTGCGTGTGCTGGCACGCACCTCAGGACAGACACCTCAGGACAGACACAGGGGCTGAAGCCGGGACCGGCTTCTCTCTTTGCAGACTGGGTAGGCGAGCTCGGCCAGAGTCTGCAAGCTCAGGAGGCTTTACACACCACGAGCCAACCGCCCTGCTCAGACACCTGCCCCACCTCCACGGCGTTTGCACGCTCCTACGTACAGGTGGGTGCTCTCCAGGTGTGGGGAGGGCCAGGCTCCGTGACAGTGGAAACTCGGCATGAAAGAAACCTGCCTCTCTGCGGACTGGAGCGCCAGCCTTCTCCGTCACCGTGGGAAAAGCAAGGGTGCCAGAGGCCAGATGGGCAGGCAAATGGCGGCTGTATTTACACAACAGGAACAACGGAAATCAAATCTAAAAATCAAGAAAATGATTTTCTTCTAAAATTTCAAAGAGCAATAAATTTATACATGTAATATTGAAAATTACAAAGATTATGGAAAAATTAGAAGATCTAAATAAATGGGGAGATAGTTCATAGCGCATGGATCCATATTAGTGCTGGAACAAGAAGGAGATCATCCGAGTTGAGAACAGAGCCCAGTTCTTTGCTTTCCCCTGTGTGCTTTGTGGCACCACGTTTCTGATCCTCCCGCGTTCCTCTCCCCTATTAGCGGCCTACAATCACATGGGGTCCCTCTGGAAAATCCAACGAAATCTACTCATTTTCAAGATTCTTCTTTAATCGCATCTCTGAAGCTCCCTTCATTGTGGAAGGAAACCCACCCACAGTTTCCAGGAGTTCGGGCGTGATTACTTTGAAAAAAGTGCCACTTGCTTCTCCCCACATGCTCGTGGATGAGCAGATTCAGGATTGACAGAAGGGCGGTCATTCGATGTTTTACAGTGACCTACGCTTTATGTGAAGGTCTACCGCTGTGTCGACGGGGGCAAATATTAACTTCAAAGAGCCACTTGTACAAATCTGTGTGTGTGCTGGGTGCACGCACCGTCAGTGCTCTCTGGAAAACTTTTCAGGGACATCTGTCACCACGTTTTTTTCAGTGATGGGATTCAAACCTAGGGGCCTGCTACTCCTGAGCTACATCCTCAGTCCTGTTTATTCATTTGTTTATACTTACTTATTTCCGGGTGTCATTATGTTGCCCACGTGCACCTCAAAATTGCGATCCTTCTGCCTCACCCTCCCTCAGGCTGGGATTATGGGCTTGAGTCTCCACATCGGCTTGTAGTTCAGCTTTTGAGAAAAAATAACTTACAGATATTTATCAGAAGACTTTCCGCTTCGCCAAACAAGGCAACCACCACGCTGTGACATTTTGAGTGGTGTTTCTACAATGACCTCAAGGAAGAGATCACGGGTGCAGAAGGAAGTTTTTAAATCAGGTAAGTCCGTTTTTCACTGTGTGTTGCTTGTCCTCCAGCTTCACGCTCTCCACAGCATGTTCTGAATATTCTTTTGAGCTTGATCTTTTGAAAATGCTTATGACTGGAGAAGAGTCGGTTGAAGAACAATTATGACATATTTTTCCACTACGTACGGCATCGGGGTGCTTAGGACCAGACCGCATTCCACGGCCCCGTTTCTATGCTTGCAAACGTCTCACCTTTCTTGTAGCTAATCACATGCAATAATAAATACTGCTTTGTTATTTAGTAAAATTATTTACCCTGGATGATAGAAAAATTCCCTTTTTTGTCGTTTTGTGGTGCATAAGTTGGTATATTGATGCATAATTGTTCTAACAAGATTTGTCTGTGCCTACCTATGACAATTAACCAACAAATATTCTCCTGTTTATTGAAGCCACTATAAAATTGCAATCCATAGAACTTGTATTTGTCGAGGCACAAAGGAAATTATTTACACGTTGTTGGATTAATAACAGGATAATTAATGCCTTTAGGCCCCTTCCCAGCTTGCTCTCATCTACTGTCAGTGAGGACTCCTGGTGCACCTCACAGAACACGTTTTGGAGTTGGGATCTTTGCCTAGCAAACCCCAGTTTTCCTCTACAGAGCTCCTGGGTGGTGGGCACTTGCCCACCCCTGCCACACCCCAGAGCCTGGAGAGAGTCAGAGGCTCCCCCTCTTCCTTGAAGGACAGAGAAGAGCTCAGGTGTGCAGAGACTGTTTTCCATCCTGCTCTCCGCTGGGGTCTCTGCGGCAGCTTCTTCCTCGGGACCATTGGCTTGGTTCACAGCGAGAAAGAAAGCCACAGCAGCAAAGCCTTGAGCAGACAAACCCGCGCTGCTGAACCTAGGTGAGACAGGGTGGACGGGGCGAGTGTGGGGATCCGAGCAGCCCCACGGGAGGACCCTGCCATCCTTTCCATCCCCAAGTATCTACCTGTGGTCCTCAGCTTTGAAGATGCAGAAGCAATTCTGAGAGTGAAAGAAAGTCTCATTCTGCCTGCTGGCACTCAAGTTTGTCACATATAACAGGCATGATTATGGGGGAAAACCGTAGAACATACAAAAAAGTATGTAATTAGAAGAGAAAAGCAAGAGTCCTCACCGGCCAGCCTCCGCATGCTACTTGTATCCCTTTCCACCAATCTCCCACACGTGTGCAGCCTCAGGTCACGTCTCTGTACGTGTCAACGTTCTTTTTTATATTTAACATTGCATCATAAATGTTCTCCCAGACATAATTAATTATAAACCCTCTTTTCTAAATACTTCTCTTGTTTTGGAAGAGGGGGAGCTCATTAAACAAGCAGTTGTTGTGATCAACGGGGCCACACAGGTTTATCTGAATATAACAAGAAATCCTTTTCGGTGTGCTTCTTAATTTTGTTTTAGTAGAGTAAGAGGGTAGTCCTTTCTGTTCCGCAATTGTCACGATGTCTTTGCTGTGCTGCAACACAGCCACGCCCCCGGAAGGCTGGTTATTCAGCCAACGTAACACAATCCGAAATCTGACAGATTGTCAATATTTTGGCAGGAAGCAGTGAGGGAAACGTCAGTATTCTCAGTTTCTTTCTTGACTGGGAAAAATATCTAGATGGCTTCGGAAGAGCTGGCCATACAGACCACAACCCAGGGAAAGAGGCGGGCAAGTGGCAACTGCTGCTTCAGGAAGAGGAAGGAGCCAAGGGGATACGCGGGTGAAAGCGGCGACGGGCTGCTGATGCGTGGGCTCACTGGTCTTCTGTTTGGCCACGGGGGAAGCTCCTGCTCCCGGGGTGCAGTGCTGTGGGGAGGGGTGACGAACATGACAGGACATGATTCAGAGCGCCAGAGGCTGTTCTTTTGATAGACAACGACTGGAGGCTGGTAGATGTGGGCATCGTGCCCCGCAGGCCTTAGGAGCCGTGAGCGTGTCAGGGCAGGTTCCTGGAGAGAGGGCGCTTGGGTCTGGGGCTGGGAGGGCCGTCCGTGTCATACAAAGTTAAAGTCTCACAACTGCACGCCTCGGCCTGGGAGCAGCGTCTGCACACCCTGCAGGATGTGCCGATGTGGGTGAGGGCAGGAGACCCAATTCAAGTCCACGAGGTTTCTGTCTGAGCCGCAGGAGCTCATTATGGTGTCTGATATGGTGCAGTTTTTATGATTTTCTGGCACAGTAAAACTGAAGCCACGACAGATGCGCTTTGCCTGCGAGCCTGTGTGAGCGCTCTGTTCCTAAGGAGGACTCACACTCATTTCAAGAATTGCGTGAATTTTGGGGGGGAAAACGCATGCTCACAAATCTCTAGCTTGTCATAAAAAGTAAAATATCAAACGTTGATTCCAAAAGAGTTTCTGCTGCTGTAGTTAAATGTTTCTTAGCATGATTGTGAAATTCCTGGTGAGACAGCAGAAGGGATTGCTTCCCTGGGTGAGACAGGCCTCGACCGACGTGTCCGTGCAGAGAGAACATTCCGTGGTGTCACCCCCGCGGAAGCCAATGAGGACACGTTGCTTCTTAACCCCCCGGGACCTGGAGGACGCTGGCATCTCCAGGTATGGGTGGGTGTTAGGACAGCGGAAAGTCTGGGCTGCATCTTCGGTGACAACTTCTGCCTACAGACAAAATCTACCATCCTGGCTCGCCGTGGGATGTTGCTTTTTACAGTGGGGCAGCTCCTGGCTAGGGGGCTGGCGGGTTGGTGCTCAGGCTGCCGTGCCCCGGCCCCACAGTGCCCCACCGACGAGGCTGAGGTCTCTGTGTCTGCAGCACAGCGCCATGGTGGCCCCCGCCCCGTCTCCCACAGGCTCTCCTTTACCCTGGGGACTTCCCCACAGCCGGCACCTGTGTAATGCGACTTTTCAAGCTCTGTTTCCCTTGTCACTTTTCTTCCAGTTGGGTGCGGAATGCCGTATGTGGGCACGGTCGGGACAGACGATTCTGAGACACAGTGGACAGCACTCTGGTTTTACACAGCGATGGAAGTTGTCATGCTTACTTACTGGGATAACTATTTAGCACATGTACCCCGACTGTTTTTATTTAACAAGAAGACTGCAGAGAGACTTTCCTTAAAGTGTGTTTTAATTGGGGTTTTGAGTATTTAGTAAGAAAGATATTGTCACGGGGGTGTCTCCTGGGTGGTGACTCCTAGGCGGGCATGGCTTGTCCAGTCAGCAAGCTTTACGAGGCCAAGCGCTGATATTAGATGGAATAAAAAATAAAAATCTTGGAGAATTAGGTAATTTTGAATATCAAAGCACGCCGGGCCCGTCATTCCAAGGGCTCTTTAATGAGCTGGCTAACAGATACTTGCATTTACTTCAGAATTGTCTCATTGTCGAGGGTGCACTTTTATCTTCTTCCAAACTCTCCAGCTATGGGTTTTGTACTATTAATAGTTCTAGGGTTTTGATCAAACCGTTCCTTCCCCCTGAAACCAACCAGATCTTTTTCATCATCTATAGTATGCTACTTAATGGTTTGAACAAATACAATCTTTTAAATGAATTTCCCAACTGTTTTATATAGCAATCGACTGTAGGTGAGCTTCCAAATAGTGACATAAATCGGTTCCATTTTTTGGTAAAGATATCTATTTCAGTTAATTTAATAACAATCATAGGGTTTCTGACCCAGGAAAGCTTTTAAATTTTTATACAATAATGTCTCTCAAGATTTACATCGACAGTCACACAGATTTTGTGAAATCTGTGAAATTCATAGGCTAATAAATATTGATTTAAGTTTTCATTTAAGATATAAAATTCAAAGTTCCTAAAATCTCTTATTAATAGTGTGTACTTGCCGCCCCAGTCCCAGCCACCTTGGAGACCTGGGGCGTGTGTACGTTCCAACCTGGTCATTCTTGCTTCCTTTCCTCCTCCCTGCATCCCCTCTGCATCCTGTGGTTTTTACATTTATTTAATATAACGTAATATAGCTCGAATTCACTTTGTGTAACGCATGATAAAAATCTTAACTTTTGTCTTTCAAATGTGCTATGCTTGTATCTGGGACACCCGCAAATGCAAACGTTTAGAAAACGATTCAGTTATGGGTGTTAATCCATTGGTTGCTTATGCTGTTAAGGGGGACCAGCTGCAATGAAAGGGGGCGGATCACTGAGGCTTGACCTGGAGGAGGGGGCATCACCAGGATATGGCCTGGACGGGGAGGGTCACTCAGACGCGTGCGGGAAGGGTGCACACAAGCTCTGACTTCCCTGCTCTCACTGCCCCCCGCAGGATGGCCAACTTCTCCCTAGCTGGGGCTCTGCCATGTGCTTCACGGCTACCACCACCAGATGCCAGTGAGTGGACCAAGACCGCGGGAACTGTGAGCTAAAATAAAGCTTCCTCCCGTAAGCTGTGGGTGTCTGATACGCGGCCAAAGAACTCAAGGGAAGCAGGAACCCTTCCGCCGGCCAAAGCTAAATCAACCCCGTGGGTTTGGTCATGGAATAGGGTGCAGGCTGTGCAGTGATGACATAGATCTCTGTCCTTGCAAACTAGGTGACGTTTATATTACACATGTGTGTAGGTGGGGAGGGAAAGTATGGGAGGAGCTTAGGTCACCAGATTTTAGCTTTTAGACCTGGGATTTAAAACACATAAGTTCAATAAAAAGTACTGTGTCTAAACACAAGAATACTGGAGGGGATCTACGAAAATTGACACTAAGATTCACGACACACTGGAAAGGGGAATGTTCTCGCTTGATCGTCGCTGTCAGCCTGGACCCACAGACTCTCTCGTGACGACAGGGCCGCGAGTTGTACGTCAGTACACAGCGTGAGCCCTGGAGTGGAGGGCAAACGCTGGGACGCAACGAGAAGGCGTGCCGGTCTGCAGAGAAGGGAAGAGGAAGTACGTATTTAGAGATCTCGGGCAAGAGCGCAGAACGCACCTGAGATGTACTTGCCGTATTAATAACCTCTAATGTGCTAAGTTTAACCCCCAAAGTGGGAAGTATTGGTTTTCAAAGGAAAATTACATTCTATGCCTTATTCAAGATAAACTTACTATTCTTTAAAATTGAACATGCTTATGGACAAATGAATGTCAGGTAAATTCAATGAAAAAAAGCAGCTACATTAGATGAGATCTGAATATGAAAAAGCTGGCCATCAGAAGCTCCACTTAAATGACACCGGGCGCACTAGACAGCGCTGACCCCGTGAGCGGTCACCCAGCTGATGCGTGATGAGCAGAAGACAGTGACCATAGAAGAGAAATAGAAACGCCTCAGCGGGCAGAGTCTTTGTTTCCAGACTTGGGCATTTCAAATGGTCCAAATGCAGATAAAACCACGAGAAGTCACTCTGGTGGCTCTGATTATGCGGACCACTCTGCCCCCAGACAGACTGCATTATAGCTTTTTTTTAAGTGCTCGTCAAACATGAAATCGGGGTAGCCCACCGTCCTTTCCTACGGTGGGATTCCTGAGGCCGAGTCCTGCTTGGGGAAGAGAAGT
Source organism: Ctenodactylus gundi (assembly GCA_004027205.1). Taxonomy (NCBI): domain Eukaryota; kingdom Metazoa; phylum Chordata; class Mammalia; order Rodentia; family Ctenodactylidae; genus Ctenodactylus; species Ctenodactylus gundi. The sequence continues at coordinate 100,936 of PVKB01003649.1, read as the reverse complement.
TGAGCTGGCCCGCAGTCCTGGAGGCCCAAGGACACAGCACTGGTGTCTGTGGACCTCCGGGGAAGACTGCAGGGCGTAGACGGGGAGATGGAGGAAGGGTGGGAGCGGAGGGGGAGGGCAGCTGCTGGGAGACAGGAAGCCCCAGCTGGGGCCAAGCCGGGCTTGGGCTCCGCGCAGCACCTGTCTCCTGAGAGCTAACTCAGGATCGGTAGGAACCACTGTAGTCCATTCCCGTGATCGCTTCTAATTATCAGCAGAGCTCGGAGAACGGTCTCTTCTCTTGGTTTGATTTGTTATACACAACAAGGCTTTCTGTGAGCTCCCGGGGCCCGTCTACCTCTCTGGTGGTGCTCCGTGGGTTCATCTGTCTTTATCGCTCAGCTCTATGTAAACTTCCCATTAAACTTTAAGTGAACAGAAACAAAACCTTCCTGCGACCGCAGGCAGAGCCAGGTCTTGGAGTGCTGCTCGGATGCTTGCCGGGGACTCTGCCTCCTGTGTGGCTGGGACCAGCATGGCCAGGGCCTCGCTGGGGACCAGGGGTCACCAGCTCTCACCTCCTGGGAAGAGAGAGTGACGTGCATGGGGTAAGGGAATGGAAGCAAGGAGAACAGGGTCGCCCAGGCCCCCTCTGGCCTGCCCTTCCGCTCTGGGTGTGTCTGGGTGGCCACGAATACTCGGACTGGGGGTCCATCCGGCCTCTGGCCTGCCCTTCCGCTCTGGCGTTGCTCCCTGCCTTGCCTCCAGGCCGCCATGACGTCAGCAGCTTTGCCCCACCCCTCCCATCGCACGCGATGGTCCTGCCTTTGAGCCAGCCAATCGAGAACTAAGTTCCTGCCACCGTGGGCCGCAATAAACCTCTCCTTTAAACTGTGGGTGTCGGCATTGCACCCCACAGACAGGAAGGCTGACTGAGACATAGCTACCTTCCTCCGGAGAGGCCCTAGGGCGCCGTTAACTTGGTACTCATCAGCAATTCTGCTTTCAGGATGGATCCCAAGGAACGGATAGGAATATTTGCAGTGATTATGCCTGAGAGCACTCCTTTGAGTATTATTTGTGACCGGAGGTTTTTAAAAGACCTAAGTTTACCAGTGGAGGATTATTGAGTAGGTTATACGACATTAAGCTATTATACTACATAATCATTCGAATGCTCCTTGTAGCAGTCTTATAGCAGTATAGTATTTTATGTCAGAAAAGAACCGGAAGGGCGATTTCTACTCTGCTTCTTCCCTCTCCTCTTCTTCCTCATTTGCAACGGGCACGTGTATGACTACACCAGAACGTTATCAACAGGACCAACTGGGGGCAGTGGAGTTAGTCACGGTGGCACTTGGTCTCTTCACTTGCGTGTTTTAACACCTTCTACACTTCAGAGGATTTTCATAAGGAAAGGAACAGACATGCTGTTTATAGAGATCTTACTGAAGAAAATCTCTTCTCAGAATCTACACGTTATCATCCTGAAGCCTCCAGAGATTGTAGAAATGTCTCTCTGTCAAACTATATTTCTCTGTGGAGAAAAAAATCTATGGTATGTGTTGTGTCAATGGAGGAAAAAGGAGAAAGATAAAGGCTCTCGCCAATTGCTTAAAAAATACCCCACTGGAACCAAACTGGTCTCTTGGGTGCTCTTGCTAATTTTTTTTAAGAGAGAGAAAAGAGAGGGAAGGAATCGCAGAAAGGAGCTGCAGAGACTCAAAGGCAGCAGAGCAGGCAGGAACCGCAGCAGGCAACAGCGGATGCAGAAGAGACACAACAGCGACGGTGGTGACTTGAAATCTGCTCAGTAGCTCCGAGGCAGGAGGTGGAGAGGAGAGAAGCACTCCACTAATGCAGCAAATTGGATTTGGGGGTTCACAGCGACTAAAGGAAAGTAAGTCTGATGTCCAGGTGTGCATGCAGTTTTTAACTTTTGGCTGAGATGTTTACCAGTTTGGTTCACTCTACGGAGAATGACAATGCCCTTGAAGTTGGCATTCTCACATGTATCGCTCTCTATACGACCCATTTCTCTTATCTTAAAAAGGGGCAGCTTTGAGACATAACTGTGAGACATACGCATTTTACTTGTTTTCAACTTGAGTCAAGTATTCCCAAGTTTCTCCAGCCATTTCCAGTGACCTACCATCAGTTCAGACTGAATGAAGGACTTTCGTGGGAGGTAAGAGCTCGCAGCGGGTCCCATGGGGCGAGCTCACGTGACTGGAAGGATTTCCATGGGGTCCTCTTCAGTGTTCCAGAGTTTGCTTTTTTTTTTTTTTTGTCTATCTGGAATACAGTTAGGCTCTTCTGCCATGGGTATACTAGAATGTCAATTAGTTGATACTTTATCTCATGTTAAGGTGGTATGTCAGAAATCGACAGGTTGAGTCCCGAAGCCTGAAAAAAGTCGCAGTGTGGCACAGGACGGCTGGAGGAGAGATCTTTTCATCAGGTTCCACCTCTTGGTACTTGCAAGGTGTAACTTGGGCTGCAGGTGAGTAGGAGCAGACCCTTTAGGAGCTAATTAATGTGTAGGGCCGGACTCCACCCAGGAGGCCAGAGACGGCCGCTCGGCGGTTGTCACCCCTCGGTGTCCTCTCTTCCGGTCCCGTCCCCGCATAATGGTGGCCCTGGCCTTCCCAGGCTACTCTCAAGCCCCTGCGCCTCTCCGGGGCCATGTATCACCTCCCTCTTGACTTCATACTCACTTGGACTTTTTACATTTTTTTATCCTATTAGCTTTGTGTATTCTGCCTTTTGCTCGATTGCTAGGTGTCCAAGATCATTTCCCATATCCCCTGTACGTAAATGCCACGTGGACAGCTGTGCTACCTTTTTGTGATAATGTAAATACATTCGGATCTTAGTTGGAAAACAGGCTACACTGATGTTAAAGGTACCCGTCTCTCACCTCAGAATGTCTAACTTTTTTGCCTTTCACCGTTTCTCCCCACTGCACTACAGCTTTTGCAGGCTGACAAGCGTGGGTTTCCCTCCTCCCTTCTTGTGCTTTTCTGTTTTCTTTTCGATCGCGCGTCTTGGCTGATGCTCTAAATCAAACCCCCCATTCCGCAGTCGGTGAGGCCAGTCCCCAGCGCCGAGCCCTGAGCGCCCCTGCCACCGCCATGCTCCCCTTCCTTCCGGGCCAGCCTCCCCAGCACCCGCCCAGGTGCCTGGCCGTCTCCGCTCCGCCCGCTGAGTCGCGTGCACGCACCTGTCAGGTCGCTCTCTCTCCTGCGCGGCTCTTTCCTGGGTTTGCTGTATTTGGAGAATTCTGCCTTAATTTCCTCTTGCCTGTCAGGACAGCTTTCTTGGGCGTCTTCCCCAGGATGGGCACGGAGGCACCACTCCGTCTTTGCGTGCCCACGTTTGCCTGGTGTTCTCTGGGGGCAGAGGACTTGGCCGGAGTCTTTGTTACTGTCCCCTCAGTGATCGCCAGGTCTCGGCTGGCTGGGCTCCAAGGCCCTCTGCTGCGCTGCCGGTGAGCTGTGCGGTGGGCGCTCTGGGTGGTCCGGCCTCCCCGCGCAGGCGGCCTGCGCCCTGGCGCGCACGCGGCACGTAGGAGGAGGCCGCTTCCTCCGGCAGGCGCCTCACCCGCCGGCCGCCTCAGGCCACCCTTTGCACCCTTAGCCTCTTCTCTAACTCCGGCCGCTGTCCCTTTTCCTCCTGTTCTTTTCACTTGCCTTCTGGAACATCTAGCTCTTTCTACGGCCCAAGCACGTGGTGCGTTTTTAAAAATTTGGTTCTAAAATTTCCACCCTCAATTCTGTAGTATGTTCCATGAAAAACAATTCCACAAAAACCGTGCACCACGTTAAGCTGTGAAAGGAGGCCAGCAAGGGTCCCGTCCCAGTCTCGAAACACGCTCAAGGCAAGGCTCCTGGGGGCAGGAGCAGCGGGCAGCCTGGGGCTCAGGCGGTGTCTGTCACCTTCCTGTTGCCAGGGCAGAATAGCCAGCGTCTACAAACTCAGGAAGCAAAGCTTGGCTTCAGCTCACAGTTTCAGAAGGTCGCAGCGGACTCACAGGCAGGTGCCTGGAAGCAGCGGAAAGAGGCCGGAGACGGAGCCACAGCCGGACCTGGGGCAGAGCTCCCACAGCACGGCAGAAAGCCAGGTCGGGGGGAAGGGCGGAGCCGGCGCATGCCCTGCCCGCCAGGCCCCCAGGACAGACCCTTCCAGCCAGGCCCCACAGCGTCCACAGAAACACGAGTTCGGGGGACACCCCACATCCAACCGGAACACACAGCTACGTCAATGCAAGGAGGCTGTACAATACTCAGTTGAGCTAAGAAATCCCCAGGGCGGAAAAACAAAGTGATTTTTAACAACGATAACAACGCGAGCAAAACCAATCTCAAAGCTGAGCATCGCTGGGGGCCCCCAGGCCCTGGGCCAGGCTGGGACCGGGCAGTGTCGGTGGGCGAGGGAGGCTGCGAGCCCAGCGCGGCGCCCCAGCCGCAGCAGCTCAGCCCCCGCCTCCCCGCTGTCTTCGCCCCGCGCACCTTGAGGCGCTGACTGCGAATGATTCGGAGACCTGCGTGACAGACGCGCTGTGCCAGCTCAGCTAGCTTTCCCGCGACGCAGAGCGCAGGGCGTCCCGTCTCCTGGCGGGCCTCCCAAGCCCCCCCTCTGCCCTTGCGCGTTTCCTCCTTTTTACAGGCTTTGGTACTCAGCCCTTCTGCTTAACTCAGCGGCTACGTTTTTATTTTGATTCGGAAAAGCACATTTTTTTTTTTCATCTTGCAAGTTTTGTGCTGGTTTCTGTCTTTGGATCTTCTCGGGTTTCTCGCTTCTTCTTGGGTTTGGGGGTTTTGTCCTGCCCCTCGGTGAGACTGAGGTGAGAGCACCCCTCCTCCTCCCCTGCTCCCTCCCTGACGCCTCCCCCACTGGGGGACCCCGGCTGCCATGGATGCAGAAGCGCCCCGGCCATGCGGGAGATCAGAGCCCCTGGTCTGGCCTGACTCTGCAGCTCTGCAGGTCACAGTCCTGGGAGCTGCCAGGGCGCCTCCTCTGTTCCCCTGATCTCCTGTGTTCTTCAGGCCTGCTTTCTCCAGTTTCTCCTCTGCAAGGGAAGAGAAGGTGGGGGGAGAGAGAGAGAGAGAGAGAGAGAGAGAGAGAGAGAGAGAGAGAGAGAGAGAAAGAGAAAGGGAAAAAACAGGAGCGGAGGGGAGGGGAGGGGAGAAGAAATCAAGAGAAAAAAGTCGAAGAAGAGGCTCCCAGGAAAAAGGGCGTTGCTGGGGGCGTGTGCCTTGGCGCCTAGCAGGTGAGCTCACCTCAGGAAGGACGATGAACCGGATGAACGTGGAAAATGGGGCTAGTTGCCGGTGCTCCGAGGAACTGCTGTGCTGTGGTGCTTAGATACTTTCTCACTGCTGGGACACAATTGCCAACACCCATGACTTAAGAAAGGAAAGGTCCCTTTTAGCTCAGGGTGTCGGGGAGTCTCAGCCCATTCATGAGCACTGGCAGTAGTGGAAAGGCCTGGTGGAGGCCCTGCCGGAGCCGGAGAGAAGCTGCTCATGGCGGGCGGGGCAGCGAGCCAGAAGAGGGCGGCTGGCACGTCTCTTCCCATGTCTTCCCAGGCGCTATCCCAGGGACCCGCCGCTTTCCACCAGGCCCTACCTCGCCACAGTGCAGAAAATCAGTGGGGTAACTCCCACGCTGGAGTCACCTTCCAATCACGCAGCTTCTGGGGGATGGTCCAGATGCAAACCACAGCATTTTGTTTCAAATTAAATAGCTTCTCTGTGAGGAAGACCCAATGCAGAACACAGAGGCTCCTCTGTCCGCTAAGCATTTACCACATTGACAGAATTCTGGAGGCTGTCCAGAGAGAGGGAAGGGTCCGCTTACGTCCCACCAGATCGTTTTTGTGGCGTCACAGAAATTAGGATCGGTCCATTTTCCCTCTAGAAACTGCAGTGACTGAGACCGCTACTGTCACAACCCCTATTCCAGACTCACATCTGTAAAAGCTCAGCCTCCCGCAGCGCCACACCCATGTTTAGGGTGACTGCAGCGTCCACTGGCCTTTCCCGTGAGGCCCTCTAGGCTGCGTGCGGTCACGGTGTCAAATACTTGCTTGGCGATGTACTAGACTGGCAACTAGGAGTTGGGGTTCACTTCACCGATCCATACCCTCCCCAGGCTCAGGTACGTACAGCAAGTGGGCGGCCACTGCAGTGCTGCGCAGGGCTCTGGGGTGTGCGTGACTTGGGGTGCTACTGCTTTGTAGCAATAATTTTTTTTTAACTAAGAGTATATTTCATTAGTTTCTGTAATCAAACCCACGTAGACATGACCTTACACATTTAATATAGTTTGATGCCCCTGTACAAATGGTAAAAAAAGTAAGGTTTAACGTTCCTAGGCTGATACGGCTGTTGAGTCACATGTACCTTTGGAGGGATTAAGTCAAGGACTAGGCCTGGACGAGCGCTGGCAGTGGTTCTGTGTTGTGGTTTAACGTAACAAAGTCAGGATGTGGTTAACGCAACAGGCGGAGAAGGAATGCATTATTCTTTGTTTAGCTGAAGGTGTTGGTAGGTTGAATTTTAGCCAGAGGTTCAAAGGGAAGCTCTAGTATTTTCTGTTGGGCTTGTACATCAGTTAGGTGTTTTTAAAAACCTTGTGAAATTCATATAGTCGATTTGTTTACGTTGTACCTGAGCCAAGCTAGGGAATGTATTTTTTTTCCTAGCTAATGCAGAATTCCATGCATGTGTGTGTTGGAATAACCCGGCATTTCCTTACCCAAGGAGTAGGCAGCAGTACGAGTCTGCAGTTCCTGAACAGGACCCCACCTGTGTACTTGCAGGTCGGTGGAGCCCCAAGAGGCACTGCACCTCGGCTTCCTTGTTCATTTTTTTCCCTTTCAGTGGACAGCATTTGAGTTTTCAGCGTTTCAACGTCTCCTCCAATACTCACAGACGGTGGGAGGAGTTTAAAGTGAAGCTGTCCTTGGATAAGCCTGTGCCTACTGCGTGGGGCTCCGGTGGGCAGGATGGACTGTGGGCACTACAACGGGGAAGTGGACGTGGCTGGGTGTGCATCCTTCAGAGGGTGGGGAGTGGGGTGGGAGTCGGCTTGTAAGGGAAGCTGTGAGAACTTGGCTGGGCCCACGGGAGTGAGGCTGACCCCACCTGAAATCAGGAGCTGGCTCCTCCTTAGCACGGCAGATAGGCCTGGAGGATGCGCCTGGGTTTGGGAACAGCCCGGACTGCCCACTCAGGACCTTGTCAAACCCAGCGCTGAGCAGACCATTTCAAAACCACACTCAGGCTACTTGCTTTATAGACGAAAAAATTTTTCTTTTTCCAGTGTGGTTCTTTGTTTAAACAAAATGGCTTCTCTAGAAGATGGATCACAATCTTCTCTAAGAAATCTGAGGAGAAATTGTTCACATTTGACTTGTTAAGACAGGTTTCTCCTGGCATGAGAATAAAGTTGTGGGCTTTCGTTTCCACTTTAGCTAGGATGACAACGTGGCTATGTTAAGATACATTACTGTACAAGCTGTGATCGAAATATACAGTGGGATTTCAAATTAAAAATTATCATACTGCCCTCAGTTCCTTTCAAAATACTCCGGCTTGCCTCAACACGCATAACCTACCCTTCTTGCAGCTTTCTGAGGTAGTCCTGGAGTTCTAACTCATGAGTGTCTTTGTGAGGCAGGATGGATATTCTGAGGAGTGCCGCTGCCCCGTGCCACGGGGGAGGGCAGCTCCTGAGCACATGACGATGTGGCCCCTCTGCTCACTCAGTGACGCTGACACTGAGTTCTGGCTCTTCCCCAACGTCAAAATGACCACAAAAGGTTAACGATTCAGGGCACTGGGGCAGCCACTACGGCGTAACTGAAGACATTCATGGAAAAGGACCTGAGAACTGCTTCAGAGAGTGACCAGCACGACGGGATATGTGCGTTCAAAGTGAGGCAGAGGGCGTGAAGGCTGTGAGTGGCAGTGTGACCTCCACTGCAACGCCTTGAAGACTCCGACGCTCACCATATGTTTCACCCACATGTGCCGTCACAGCTGCACAACTCTGCCGGGGGTCTGGGACCCTGGCCTGCTCTGCCTGAGTGAGTCAGTCGCTGTGTTGCGCCTCAGTGGCGCAGGCTACTGTGCCTAACCTGGGGTGTCTTCCACCGTGCTGGCTAACTCCGTGACAGTGAGCTGTCCTCACCAGCCAGCACAGGCCCTCTGTGAGGATATCGGCCACCTGCCCCCCTGGACCCCTTCCTTGGTTTCTTTTCATACTGGAAATCCTCCTGGCCTCACCCAGATGGGCAGCTGCCTCCTCCTCTGCACAGAAAGGCTCTGGAGTTTGGCTGTCCTGAATTATTTTTTCACGATCTGCGATGAACCCTTTAATGAGCCGTAGCTAAGGGACCCTGGAGTTCAGCTTGTTAATTAGCAGCCCAGCTCCTGGCCGTGTCAGGTTGGAAATAACTGATTTGTACCATGAAGCTGCGCCATGGCCGTTCTCCCACACAGGTCTTCTGCCCCCTGTCCACCCGGATGCCCTCCCTGCACACTCGCTAACGTGCCACTGGGGAGCGCGCAAGGGGCTCTGCCTTGCTCACGTCATACACTAAGAGGAAGTGTTTACCCAGGCAGGTTCCCGTTACGGAATCTGAAAATGTAATCACATACACAACTCTCTCTTTCATTCTCCGGTAGAAATGTAAATGGTACTGGAGTATAGATGATACAGGTATAGCACGTGTTAAGCTACTGTCAATCATTCAAATAGCTGATTTTCAATTGGCCAGTGAGGTTGGCTAGCGTCGTAGGGCCTTCAGGACTTCCTCGGCATCTTAGTGGAGTGGAACAAGGTGTAGACTAGGAGTCAAAACCTAAACTCCAGCATTAACCCCACCCCATCCAGCTGCGCAGCGTTCAGCGAGCCATTGCTTCACCTCTCCGTGGCAAAGTGAAGTCGCCGGCCCCTGGGCTCTCAGGTTGTTTGTGCCTGTCTCACCCCACGGTGCCTCCTCACCCCCTCCCTCTGCCCTCCACTGGGCATTTGCAACACTCTCCAGGAACCACCAGCTCACCTCTGGTTATTTTGTCAGAGAGAAGCCCAAAATCTGGATCCAAAGTGAAATATCCCAATATTTTAAGTTTTAACAATAAATGCACATTTGAAAAAAAGTAGGTGAGGTGCATGGTCACAGGGTCTCAGCTCAGTCTTTACATTAGAGCCTCTGTGATGTAATCATTGTTCGTATCTTGAAACGCTCTCCATACCAGCACATAGTTCTTTGGACACTTACGTTAATATTTGTAGACTATACTCAGAATAATAGCTCTTGTTCCCCTTGCAAGAATCCCTGGCCATCCCTGAAGGAAGGGCTGCCCGTGGACTTTCCCTTCCCTGCAGAACTGTGTGGCTTTGGAGCCTGCGTGGTGTGCAGGGGGTTGTCAGGTGCGACCTCCTCCTTTCCATGTGTGTGACCCCACAGCAGCCTTGTCTATAAACGGTGAGCTCATCACAGTTGGCCACGGGACAGGTGGGTGGGGGCACACGGAGAGCGGGACCGCCTCTCGGGGGTTTCTGGAAATTGACAGGAGGATGTGCAACAGGGGAGGGAATGTCCAACTTTGCATTTTGCTACAAAAACAACGTCAACAAGACTAAATTTGAATTACAGGAAATTAAAAAGAAAAATCGTATTGGTGAAAATAAGTTTTTTCTTTTTTTATAAATCATCCATGAATGAGGGTGACTGAGTGTTGGTAGGGATTTCCATGTCAGAAGGGAGCACGTCCAAGCCACACTTGGAGACTTGAATCCTGTGCTTGACTCTGGCCTAACCAAGGCAGAGACAAAGGCTGGTATAAAGTCGCGGCTTAGAAGGGACGGGACCAGCCCTGGCTGTCTTCACCCCCGCTTCAGTTCGTCCCAAAATCACCGGGATGAAGAATTTTCTCAGATCACTCCTCCCTCCTCTGAGACTTGCTGTGACATGTACTAAGTGGATACATTGTTTCTGCATCACTTCGTAGCCTCGATTAAGAACCGCCGGAACAGTGGGGACCTTTCTGTCCGCTGAGCCCAGGTGATCATGTGAGATGAGGTAGGGTGGTCTGAGACAACAGGAGAGATGGTAAGAACTCCAGTGACTTCCGTGACATGTTTGTATTATTGCACTAAACCTTGTTCCTGTTTTGTGATGACAGTCCAAGTGTCAGTGTTTTAAAATATTTTCTCAGATAACACAGTTAACAATTGGCCCCTTTGGCGTGCAAGGCCCTCTCTCCTTTGGTTCACTGCCCTATGTCAGTGAGAAGCTCCCTGAACGTACACAGGAGGGACAGAGAGACTTCCCGGCAACAGGCTTGGGGTGGGCACCCTCAGCCGGTGGACTGGAAAGATTGCTGGAGCCCACAGGGCCCGGTGGTCAGGGAGCATCACAGTCACAGAGCCAGGTGGGCAGACCTGGTGACACAAAGCTGGCGAGGTGAGGGCCCCCGCTGCAGAGCGGTGACAGCTCAGCCTGGGGGCACAGACCTCACCAGGACGTGAAACAGGGAGAGAAGCTCTCTCTTGTTCCTCCTGTGCCGGGCCCCAGAAGGCAGGCTGCAGTCATCAGCTGGGTCCTCTGCCTTGGGGTGTCTACCTTTTTGTAAAAGCGGGGTCTTCACAACTAGAGATGGCCAACTCCTGCTTCCCTGAGCTGTGTGTGTATGTCCGTGTGTGTGTGTGTGTCTGTGTGTGTGTGTGTGTGTGTGTGTGTCCCGGGTGGAGCCGTTTTCAGGTTGGTTCCACTTCATATCATTTCTGTGAGATTTGTGTTTCTCCATTTCTGATCACTACTATTAGTTAAAGGTATTCTTTGTGCTTTAGTAGCTGTGTGTGTGGGTGAGCATGTGCATGGATGCACATGTGTGTGCATGGGCATGTGTGTGCCAGTGGTGGGTGTGTCTGCACATTCTGATGTTGAGGAACTTCTTTGAATCTGGGGACTTTTTCTACAGTTTCTTTGCAAACTATGGTAACCATGACAGGATTTTTCCGTAATAGAGTGTGGGTGCAGAGACCCAAATTTCAGCCAAGAGACCATAGCTTTTAACTGGAATTTTTATGTCTCTATTTTACCTGAGATTCAGCAAATAAAACTTACATTGAAGACACAAAATGCACACAGAAAACCGACTCCTTTTCTTAAGAAAGCTTCCATTCAGCATGCGTTTAAGATCAGAAAGCTTTGTTCAAGAAGGCTCGCGTATTATAATATTCTCCTTTGTTAATTAATAAGTTAATTGCCTTTTAGAGAACGAATTACGGTGTGCTTTAGGAGGCAGGCGTTTCTGATCAGCGATTATTACCAGAGTGGTGGAGGATGGTTGAGAAAAGGAGGGCAACAGATGAAAAGCAAGAACAGGCACAGAGGAGAGCACGTGTGTTCCCTTGCATGTTGGGCGCTCAGTGTCATAGAGCTACCTCATGGAGCGCGGCATAGAGTTAAATTAACGGACAAAGATACCATAGACAGAGGCATCCTGTGTTGTGCCATCTTAAGTGCAGGATTTATGGTTCTCAGAACGCAGTTGAAGCCGCTGCCTACTCTCGCTCACCGTGTGCAGCTGCCCCGCTGCTGGGGTCATGAGGGCTCCCTGGCCAAGGCCTCAGCATGTGTGTGAGGAGTGCGTGACTTCGGTGGCAAGCCTGGTTGATATTTGCATGCAACGTTTTCCTCAATAAACTCACGTCATTATGAATATAGGAGCCATAGAAACGACGATTGATTCTGTCTTGTGCGCAATGTGCTATCGATTTTTCTTTGTTGGCCTAAATTAACCTTTTAAGTTTCCAAGACAAAAAACAAAACAAAACCCAGTAACCTCCTTCTTTTGCCCCTACTGGTGGCATATTCGAATGGTGCTCAACCTCCAGCAGCCTTGTTTTCTTTAGGTGTTGCTAAGATTCTATTAACAGCACCCACGTTGCTGCTATGAGCAGTGAATAACTGAGGTTGGCACAATTTTTATATAATGGTAATGACAAGGATAACAGTGCTAGCCTCAGTCTATGGTGTGTGTGTGTGTGTGTGTGTGTGTGTGTGTGTGTGTGTGTGTGAGCGCCTGGGTGCCTATGCATACCACATGTACTTAAACAGAAAGAAAAAAACGTGTTCAGCCTCGTGAGGTTCTCAATACCTCGCAATATCGAAGTTGTGGTTTAGCGGGCTTGGAAATTGGTTTGGAGAATATTAAGGCAAAAAATCAATAGAAGTGGATTGTTTCATGTAGAGAGCAAGCTTGCTGCTGCTTGAAGAATTACTCATCATGTTTTTAACTTTTTAGCAAAACACTTGGCTGTCATTGAAATAAAAGTAGCAAATATAATCTGAAACTAGCCCAAGCTGGCCTCGAACTCACGGAAATCCTCCTGGGTGCTGGGATTACAGGTGTGTGCCGCCACGCCCTGCTTTTGTGGTGCTGGGGAATTGAACTCGGGGCCTTGGGTTTTTCAAGCAAGTGCTCTAACCATTGTACTGTTTCTCAAGTCCCACATTTTCAATTCTTAAAACTAAAAGTCATGATATTGGAAAGCCTTTTTATTCTTAGACCCTTTATCAGGTAAAGGGACAGACCTTGTCTGGCACAGAGCTGCACCTTTCAAGCATCTGTGACTGAGGGGCTGCTGACCATGTGTCTCCTAGTGGTGGTTCATCCTCTGGTATTACATGTAAGGTATCAGCGACGCTGAGGTAATAAGTGAGGTGTTGGTGCTTTGGGTACCACCCACGCCGACCCAAGGGGATGTTCACACTGCCCTTTCTGTGCTTCTGACTCCCTTAGGAGTGTTTTGTACCTGAGGATGTTATAATTGAAGAAGACAATTTTCAACCCATTTAAAATCATTTGCAACATTTGAATTTTATTTAGAGTATCACGACAGCTGTATTGCACTGGCTCCTGGATTGGCTAGGGAATCACCTATGGGATTTGCAGAGGGTCCCTGTGTGCGTGTCTGGAGTCACGGCCTTGGAGTTGGCCAGCCCAGGCCTCTTCCGTTCTGGCCCTGTCCCCTACTCTGGCTCTCGGTGGCCATGAGCTAAGCCGCTCCTGCGCACCGCACCATCCTGTCATGGGGTCCTTGACTTGGAGCCAACCAACCGTGGAACAAGGAGCCAAATTTTCCTTTGAGTTGCTGGTTCCAGGCTTTTTTTTTTTTTTTTTGCTTCCAGCAATGGGAAGGTCTATCAATGTGCGCATGAAGGGCATGGTGTTGTACTGTATTTACGTTCATTTTCTTCCTTTCGATTTTTGATTTTTTAAAGCAACCACTAGTGAAGTATAAGACTTGCTTGAAAATATCTGGAATAAATCTGAGGCAACTCCTGGCCCTTAAAGCTCATAGCCTCATCCCTCCCCCTCCTGACTTTCCTTACACGCTCCACCCAGAGCCTGCCCCTCCATGAAGCCCTGATGGTCATATGGTCCATTGCTGCTGCCCGTCGCCTCTCCTTACCGAAGCCCAGCATTTCCTACACTGCAACTTCCTTGCAGGGCGGGCTTCCCCAGTGTGTTTCTATGTTTGCCGCTGATAAGCACGGACCTCAGGTGGGTCGCCTTCACTCGCCCCTCAGAGCTATTTTGCCGGTACATGCAACGTCGAACAGCCACACAGGCTGTAATGTTTCCGTAGGGCGACAGTGCAAGCTGCACCAGATTCATCTCCACGCTCGGCACCTCCCATGCCCGGCTGTGCACTGGGCTCACGTGGAGACTTCAGGTGCCGGTGACGGCGGATAATAAACACACCGTCAGAGAACCACGGGAAAACTTAGGCCTTTCACATCTTCGGCCCACTGAGTAGTGTACGTCCAGCTTCCCGCAACAATGTGAGTAGACGCCCATTGGTTACCATCTTACATAATAGCTTTGCTTTGTCCTTGGGACACTTAGCAAAGGAAATGCTGGCATTGTATTTCCTTGCTATTTATTTGAGGTATTATGCATCTAACTCAATGTTATATTTCCAGATGTCAAAAGACGTAGAATAGTTGCATGAAAAACAGACGATTTGGAGGAAAAGAGAATTTTACAGAGAGCACTAAATAATTAGTGTTAGTAGGTAACTTATAAGCTACCCGTATAGGTTTCAAAAACATTCACCAACGGTTCCTATTTTAGCAGCTCTTAAGCATTATTATTTGCCAGAATTACATCAAATGCTCACATCATGTTGCGTACAGTGTGTATGACAGTTGCTATAAAATCCCCAGCTGTTCACTTGATTTTGCTTAGCTTCAGTAACCACCCCAGTTCTTTCGAGCCCTCAGCTCCCCTGCCCTTCTGAGGCCTGGTTTGGGGTACTCTCCTATTTTTGCATTCGCTAATTTGCCCTTGCTCGCAATGGTGATACCCTCTTCCCAGATCGTTCCCTTCAGCTCTCAATGCTGCCTGTGCTAACTCCTGCAGTGTCCACGCCGCCTTTGCCTGAGACCCGCTTTTCATGTAGAGTTTTCCTCTACTCCAGTATCATCTTTTGTGCAAAAAAGGAATCATTCAGGCCCTTCCTCCCTGGTTTCCCACAGAATCCCTCAGCTCAATGCCCTTATAAATCCTGGATTTAGTAACTGGCCTGCATAACAAATCTGGGTGCTAATAGTTGCATTTTTAGTAATGTCTTGAAGTCCAAAAAGTAATAAACTGCACACTTCAGGGAGGCTCTGTAGAAAGTGCTTCAGGTCAGATGTCTGCTCTCGGTCAGTCTCTTGGAACTAGAAGAAAACAAACTCAAGTATTAATTTGACTGTTTTCCCGCAGAAGGAATGAGGGGAGATTGCAGCGAGAAGGAAAAAGGAAGTTGAATGTTCTTACAAGCAGCTGATGTAGACATTTTCTCTTGGTTTTATTATCAGTGTGTGTGTGTGTTAACAGGTTGGTTAATTTATTTTCTGTTCCTATTAATTTTGTTTTGCTGACCTTGGATGAATTTCTAGCAGCGGAAGCAGGATAACGGTCATTTCGGTCCCTTAAAGGTCAGGCTCTGGCTTGTCTCATTTGCATACTCACTCTGGCAGCGCAATCTTTACTAACACACAGATTATCTTAAGAGTCTTGACTTAAATCCCTGGATCAGTGCTCCTTGCATGAAAGCAATAACTCAAAATTTCTTAAATCTACCACAATTTTATCCTCAAAATTCTCCCCAACCTTGTCTAACGTGTACACTCCCACACTTCGGTAATTACGACACCTATGGCCGTTGATATAAGAGCTATCTTTTCTGTAAGATAGTCACCTTCCTTTACCCCTTTCAATGCTAGGAATAAGCATTTGTAAAGATTTTGCAATCCTGACTAGACCTGTAACACCATGTATCAAGAAAATAGCATGTCACACACACGGGATACTTCATTATCTCCATTTTCACTATTGAAGAAACTGAGGCAGAAAGCTGTCAAGTAACTGGTCCCAGGTCAGCAGCACCTGAAGTTTGTCAGAGCTGGCATCTACGGCAACAGTAAACACATTTCTGTTGCTGAAAGACCTGTCCACACGATTGGATGAAAGGGTGTTACCAGCTTGAATGAGTGGTGCGCCCTCCCACCAACGGGTAAACAACATCCACTCAACACAAGGAATTGCTCAGTGCTTCTCGGCTAGGTGGTTCTTTGAGTCTTGAGCCTTGGCTTAGAAGGCTATAAACCTTGTGTCTTAATTGATAATAAATAGAACGCTCTAGATGGGCTTTGTTGGGCAGACAGCGGATGAAGCTGACAGTATCTGACAGGGCACAGCGAGACTTTGGCAAGCAATAAGGAATTATTCTCCAATGATTGTTGTCAGAACGAAAGCTCCAAAGAGGAGATATTGCAGACTATACATCATTCTCCCTAGTGGGAAGTCTTGCCACACAAACAGCTCTATAGTTCTGGAACAATTTCAGAAATAAGGACTTTTTCTTTTTGTATTAGGAGAGCAATGTGTACTCACAGGAAGAATTATGCAGAAGCAGCACTTCCACAAACGTCCGAGTCATGATAGCTCAAGTTACGGTAGCTTGCGTCCAGTTGACTCACCAGCAGTTCTTAGTTTTCCTCTTTTTTACAGAAAAAAAAAGAGAAAACAGTGCTTTTAGCTTCTACTTGGCTAGTTAGCAATTTCTTAGAACATAGTAAAGTATTTCTGGCATAAACGGTATTTGAGAAAGAAACTCAAACATTTTATATGCATATTGTCTTCCCTGAAAGTCATGTTGTTTCCCTGGAATCTTTGACAGAAAGAAAAGAGTTTCCTCTTTCCTTTGGGCAGCGCACTAAATTGCAACTTCTGTGAATTTTTTTCTATAAAGGCAAATCGCACATTTACCCAGTAGAAAATGTATTCCTGTTGTATTCATGCCATTCTTAAGAAGTAAAGGATCATCATAATATATTTGACAGGAATAAATAGAACTATGAATGTGTTTTGTATTGATTTCTTCTGAGCCCAGGCGCTGCGGCCTTCTGGCTAGACACAAGAAGCCCTTCCTACAAGTCGATACGAGACTCCAGAATCTACTTTCTTCTACAAAATGGTCAATGCATTCATTGCCCCGCCGTTTCTGGGTTTTGAAGCCAGAGATCCAGTGCCACATCTCAATTGAAATTCTTTCGACTAGAAGGTCGGTTGATTAAGCTGGTCACTTGTGGAAATATATTGATTTCATGATATATTTTCAGGAACCTATTTTTCTTTTCTGAAACATTGTGTCATGACGTGCCATTTGGATTTTTTTTCTCTTCTCATGGGAATAAGACACAGTTTTCAACAGCTAAAATGAAGATGTCGTAATGAAGAAAAGAAATACCGTGCCATTGTTATGAGAAACCCATTAAATGTTAACAAAATACACAAAGAAGATTTTGTAATTTTGTTTCTTTTTAGAGGCTTATAAATTAACAGCAATTTCAGCTTATTCCACACTAGTATGCATGCAATGACATAATACATCTTATTGTTATAGACAACATACAGAAGTGTGTAAAATGCTTAATTTTCTTTTTTATGAGACAGGGAGGGTCTCACTCTTTAATTGACATAAATGTCACTTATACCTCAGGTATGATTTTCAGCCCCCTCTTTTCTTATAACTCTTTGCTACAAAAAAGAGAAAAATTTAGAAATTTTCTTTGAAAAATAATCACTTCGAAGAAACAGTAAGTTCATGGTCTCTGAATACTTTGGAAAGCCACTGTTCGTTATTGGGCATGTGTTATATCCCAGGTACTTCCAAACACGATGTTTCATATTTCCTGTAATAGATGCAAGAATTTTTTGAGGTAAAAATTATTACCCTTTCACAGACGAGAAAAATAAAGCCCAGGAATGTTGCCACCCATGGTTCCTCCAAGGAGCAATGAATTTACCCAAATGCGACCCAAGCCCAGTTTTTATTCCAGTTGTTCTTCTATTTCAGAATCGTTTTATCTCCAAGCTTTTGTCTGTGATCCAGAAAATTTGAGAACGTAAAGAGGAAATTAGAAAAAGCTGTTTGGATGATGAACTAAACTAACCCTTATGGCTGCACTAATTGCACACGTTTTCACGTCACTGGCGTCGGGCTTTGAGGCCTTTTCTGTGCAAACTGCACGAGAAAGTCTTCTCCGGGTTTTCTGAAGGTGAGCGACTTATGGCTCAGACCTCACACTTCCTTAGAGCATGTCACGCCCAGTGGGACCTTCAGTCTAACACACATTTTAACTGACACAGGGTGCATTTTAACTGTGTAAATCAGCTTAAAATGCAGTTAAATAAAGGGCAGTCTTCAAAGGAGAGGACACGGGGTCTGACTACGGGACTCAACCGCCCCTTTCACCGCCCTCCCTGCTCTCACGTGTCAGAAGCTCTCCCCTCCGACTCACTGCACCCTCTGGACTGTATAGCGGGGTTGGCAACCTCTCAAAATTAGTTTAGCTTTGCATGATTGAACCCAGCATTAAGATCATGACCCAAACTGTCTCCCACGAGGCCGTGTAAATTCACTACCGATACACTATGAATTTGGCGTAGTACTTCTAACACCCCAAAAAACTGTAAAATATAAGGAATTGCACGATTCTCAGAACTCCAAAGCTGAAATCAAAGTTGTCACCAAGAAAAAGTGGTGTCAACCCAGTACCGATTCCAGAGCCTCTGCTGAGTCCACACTGCAGATCATCTTTCCTGGAATACCGAAGCCACTTCTTTAACACCGTCTCTGCATACACAGCGCAACTGAAGACCTGCCTGCCCTAGATCCCTCCCCGGAGCTCAGCATCCTAAACTACGATAAGTTTGACAGTCACGATCTGTAAAATCAGGCAGTGGAACAGAGCAGATCTGTAAAAACAGGCCGCCTACACGGCCTTCAGAGCCTCCTCGTCTCCCTCCCTCCGGGTCTTTGCCCTCTAGGCCACGACTCTAAAGCTGCTGTTCCCTGGAGGCTGAGGACAGGCACAGGTAGACCTCAACATACAACATTCACTCCGTATTTTAAAAATTTCAGAGGAGACTAGATCAGAGTTTGAAAGAATCAAATCAGCAGACTGCCAACCTCCTCAGGGGCCCTGGCCAGGGTAGGCGGTGACCTTCCGGACGTGGCTGGTGGCTGCCTCTGCAGGGTTGCTCGCCTGCCTTCTGCGGGGTGGGAGGTGGGAGGATGAGGACTTCTCTCTGACCTAGGGAAGGAGATGTACTGCACACCGAGTTTTCTTTGCAAATTCTTTCTCTCTTTCTCACCGTTCTCTCCTCATTGTCCCCACCCCATTTCCTTTTACCTCCTTCCTTCTCTCATGTTTTCTCTCTTTCTATATAGTTAGAAATCTTTATCCTGTAGCTTTGCTTCTTGCTCTTTCTTCAGCATACATGAGTTTGGGGATGGACTCGTGAAATTTGTCACCCACCTGCATGTTTGTACAACTTGTAACTGTTCAAATAGAAACAGCCAGCTGTCCCAGGCAGAGCACTGGATCCGTGAGGGGTTGCTTTGCTCAGCCTCCCCTCTTTAAGGAAGATGATGACCTATGACATCTCACACTGTGATTTTAATCATGGAAACACACTGCGATGATGTGTATCTTTATACTGATAAAACATTTAGTGTTTATCTGCTGCACGTATATCTGCATATATAGCACATCATTGTACACACTGAAACAGTATTTTCTTCCTTGGGAATTATATTAGAAAGAAAAAAACCCAATCACCTTGGACTATTGCCCAAACTTGCCCTATTAAGCCAAAATAATTTAGAAAATGATTCTGAAGACTGATGACTAGTTGAATCTAATTTCCAGCCTTATATTTGGTTATTACAAGAGTAATTATTTAGTAATTATCCAGAATTGTCCAAGCATAATTTATCACCTCCAGGCTATTTTCCTACAGGATCAACACAACTATCTTTGGCTGCTCTGGAATTTAATATTAGATTCAAAACTGGCAAACTGAATCCATTAAAATCTTAAAAAGCAGATTTAAATTTTTTGATTCTTGTAGTGACATAATATTTCTGAAATTTTCATAATGATATGTCTACTTTAAATTTTTCTATTTTGCTTGTTGACATAAGGTTTGTGTTCTAACTGCAGTCTGTAGTACTTTGTAATGATAGTTTTAACATGATTAAGCCCAGAATATTGCAGTAAAATTAAGTAACTCAAGACACCTTATTGTCTGCATTTAGGTTGGTGGCATGCTGCAGAATTGGCCCATAATGCATGTAAAAAGCTCTTGGTCATCAGGTGACCAACAAGCATCCCTCAATATGGTATTGCTGATCCTCCTGGCCTGGCCATGCAACCTGGAGGATGGCACGGGAGTCACCCAGTGGGGAGCTTGGGGTGCTGTGATCCTCTTCCCTGGTGGACGGTATGGGCAGTGGTCCTCAAGTAGAAGACAGGCTCTGCCTCAGCTTCACTGACTGCCTTCCCCTGGACGGCGAGGTCGGGCCGGAAAGGATGGCGCTGTGTGTGACAACACAGAGGCCCAAGCCTAGCAGAGCCCCGAGGTCATAGCACTCACTGCTCAGTCCTCCTCAGGTGAACGAAGAAACCCTCTGATCATTGGTTATTGTTGTGTTAGTATCTGCTGTTACAGACGGTCACAAACCAGAATGCTTTGTGTAAGAGAAGTCTCTTCTCTGACCATTCTAGAGGCCTGAAGTTTAAATGAAACAAAATCTAGGGACTGCCAGGGCTGGCGTCCCTCCAGGGGGTCCAGGGAAAAGCTATTCCTTGTCTGTCTCATGTCTCGTGGCTGTGCTGTGGCCATCCCATCGGGGGGCACTGCCTTCTGCCTCTTTGAAATCCCCTTCTGCCTCTCTTATGATTAACGTACAGTTGTGTTTAGGATTCCTCCAGGATAATCCATGGGTCTGCAAATATTTCACTTTATCATTGGAGAGATCCCCTCCACCCCCAAACAAAGCAATTTCACTGGTTTCAGGGATTAAGACCTAGACCTGTTTGGTAGCTTTTATTCCTCCTATCATAGCTATTAAGATTCATTTCCACTTGTTTTTCTTCTCTGACATCTTATGGTTAGAGATTTATTTACTCATAGACTAAATTAAATACACTGATACAAATATCTAATGGGTTCTGTTATTTATTAAAGAATTGTAACTCCTTAGGAAAGATTCACAGATCAATTGGTTAAAATGAATCCTTTTGCTTTTTCAATATTTTCAGGACTTATTTGAATAAATTTAGCTTTTCACTGCAGGGGAAAGATGAAAACATGACAACGATTTGTGTCACTTTTCCCTAATTACTTGTGCAGTACCTTCTTTTTTGCCAAGATTATTCTTTTTATTAGGGTGTGTTTACGATATGCCATAACATACAGCTTGAGAAATTGGTGTAATATATTCTTATTCTAAAATAAATTGAAAATATTTAAAAAACGATTTACAAAGAGAAGCATTTCGGACTGTGGAACACACCTGAGGCCTGGGCACGTGCCTGGCTGGTGTCCCATTGGTGCGTCTGCTGCATGGCTTACTTCTGTGGCCCAGCGTGCCCAGCGCCCCAGGCACAGTGTAGACAATGGACCTGAGCTCACTCTCCGCGCTCCTCCATCCAAGCTGAAGCTTCCTGAAGGGGCCGCACCTGGGCCTTCCGAGGGCAGGCTCCAAGGTGTTTTGGTCCTTGGGCCGGAGACCCGATGGCCTGTTCCTGCCATGGTATGGAAGAAATAACGACCAGACCCAGTCATTGGGGTGCATTTGTATTTGGTGGGCCCCTGAAAGCCCAGCCTCCGCCTGCTAATTCCCTAAACCTGCTCAACATAGGCCCTGGAAGTTCAGTATTGGCCTCGGTGGTCTCCCATGGCACGTGCCTACTGGCACATGCCACTAGGGCTTAGCTGTATGTGTGTGGCTGTTGCTCTTCAGAACAGCAGAACTCAGCCTGTCTCTCTGCTCTCTTTCTCCCCATTTTCACGTCTGCTTCTGCCGAAGTGAGCACTCTCTTTTGGACGATGTTCTCTGTGGCTGGACGCAGGTCCATGGATTTGCAGCTTTGCTCTGGAAGCATCCTTTGTTCTGCCTATTGTCAAACTCGGTCTTCAGGTCTTGGATTTTCTGCACCAAGAGCCATGGTCTGGCACAGATGGGCCTGTGGTGCTCATGTCCAGGGCTGTGTTAGGTGCAGTTGTAAACAGGCCGTTTCTCAGCATCTTCAGAATACCCTAGTTTCACCTGGGCTCTAAGAACTTCCAGGAAAGA
Organism: Ctenodactylus gundi; assembly: GCA_004027205.1. Taxonomy (NCBI): domain Eukaryota; kingdom Metazoa; phylum Chordata; class Mammalia; order Rodentia; family Ctenodactylidae; genus Ctenodactylus; species Ctenodactylus gundi. Next base: position 79,231 of record PVKB01003649.1, on the reverse strand, counting down.
ATGTGTTGACTTCACTGAGTTTGAGGGATAGGAAGAACACAGGAACAAGGAGGCTGTGAGAAAATCCACATTACAATCTCTCCTGTCTGAGGATTCTAGTAGACCACTTATTTGGTCACTAGAAGGTAATTTGCCAAGTGAGCAAAGGCTCCCTGGGGTGTATTGGTATTTCTTGATGATGGGGTATAAGAAAAAAAAGAGTTAAATGGTTTTACCCACTAGATATTGATCAGTGCTCCATGGGGTGCAGTGTGGTGCCTGCTGGGAGCGCGGGTGCTGCTGGTAGCCTTTATAGCTGACTGCAAAGGCTGGAAGCTGGCCCACTGTGCAGTGGTACACGGCTTCTGAGGTTCCTGACCCCCGCCCTGCCCAGCTGCTCCTAGGAGTCACGTGGCTTCTCTGCTCACACGCAGACCTCAGAGCTCCACGCCTGACCCGCTCACTCGCTGTGCTCTTCGGGCCACCAGCCGAGATGCTCTGATGCTGCGTGCTCATGTGCCGCTGCCTAGCCAGGGATTTGAGATGATCGAGTTAGAACTCTGCCCCTCGTCATTAACTTGTCAGTATAACCCTTCCTCATTTCCCAGTTTATTTTGAATACTGACTGAAATTTTATTTTCAAAGCATGGCAATAAATGTAAGTAGGCCAGGAGATGGATGGCTCAGCATGCACGAGTCCCGTGTGTGTCCTGTGTTTGCATATCATCAGCATGTGATCACAGCGATTTCTGAGAAAGACAGACGGGAAAGCGCTGCTGCTTACTATGCGAATCATAGTTTAAACACTCAGGGCCAGAGGAGTGCGAGGCTCCTGCGTGAGCTGAGACGGTGGCATGGCTGGCCGTGGCTGCCCAGGCCTGGGCGCTGCTGGTCTGGTCCCCTCCAATCCTCCTCCTGCTCTAAAGAGTGTGAAATACCCGGCAGCGCGCAACCTTAAAAGAGCTTCTGTCGTATTGCAGATTTTGAGCTGAAAATCAGGTATGATTTAAGAAATTTCTTTGGAGATTGGATGTTCTGTTTTTCTCAGGAACATTGTGAGTGGAGTAAGTTTATTGGAATTACACGGTGTTTTTTCTTTCTAAGAGGACTCACTCAGTACTTGGTAATTTAGCATTGGCCTTCAATAGCTCTTAGGTATGCTTTAATGTTAGAATGTCTTCCCTTTCTTTCCAATTTTATTAATAGTATTAACAAAATCTCAGGTCACAGTCTTGACATAATGTTGGACCTGCGTTTTAGTAGCTGTAACATGAGGTAATTATTGAGGTTGGTAGCAAAATAAATTATTATTCTCAATTCTAAGCTTTTCATTTTAAGTCCATAAGGCTTCAGTATGATTTCACAAGTTACTAGCAATTTAAACACGATCTACAAATCAATATAATAAAGAAGCCAAGTCCATATTTTTATGCACTTATTATAATTATAAAATAAGAGAAGTTGGAAAACCCACATGTCATCATAAATAATTATTAGACATTGTTACATAAGATATTGCTTCGTAGACATAATTTACTGTGGAAGATCAATGACAAAGGCACGAAGCCTTGACAAATCTATGGCTTTAATTAATAATCAATGATAACAACAGTAATAAATTTTCTCTCACAGCAGTCACTCTCAAAAGCGCAGGGAGCCTGAGCAGAAAAGCAGAGGTGTACTTTCGAGAAGACAATGTTCTTTGTTCAAAGAAGAAGAACAAACTGAAAATATCTATGCTCACAGTAATAATGACGCATCTGTGCCTTCGTCAGATCAGGCTGCTCAAAGCAGGCTTCGCCGGCGTCCGAGAAGACAGAGCGTTTTCTCTCTGCGCTGCCTTACCAGGAGCAAGCGCAGCTGTGCTGTGTTATAAATGACATACGCTGGACAATCATTCCTTCTTCTTCTTGATTAGCACGAATCAGGTGGGCTTCAAAAGCTGCTGAGGGTAACCCTCGCCCTCCCCACCTAACTAGTTGTCATTCCCAGCAGCTTCGCGTCAAGGCACAGAATTACACGGAATGGCAGTGGCTCCAGGGCGGCACGCTGTTCTGATCCAGGTTTTGCTAAATAACTACTCATTTTAGAAAGTTACGGATTACAGACCGTCTAATATGTTTAGTGTTTTCTCATCTAAAGATACCTCTGATAATGTTTTGTGTATCTTTCTGGACCACTTTCAAAACACTTTAAAAATTTTTTTTTCAACCAAAACAGGTAGCTATAATACTATATTGTTTTACAGTCTGAATTATCATTATGTTTTAGACATTTTACAAAAATATAATGCTAAATTATTTGAAACTTTTATCTCCTATTTTTAATTCTATGACTCCATTTTTTAAGCCAAAATAGGATATTAGTGTTATTTTAGCCATTATTTCAAATTCTTTTTGAAGAGTTGAAATCAATTTTATTTTATTTGGGGTTATAAGTGTCTTTCCACAGAATGTAAAATCGCCTGTCAGATGCCCCAGTGATCAGGTACAGGACACAGACCCATGTCTTTTTAAGTATCTGGCCAGATATTTATTGGAGTTTGCTTTGAATTTTATCAGTTTTCAAAGGTTTATTTTTCATTTGATCACTGCCTGGAATTTTAAGGAAAAAATGTGCGAATCCTGCTTTCCAGATGAAATTTGGGGGTTCAGCTAGAACTTTCCAGATGGGTGCTGAGCATCTACCAGTGAAGACTCGGGAGGGATAAAACGGGGGAACCGTAGTCAGGAAACAGACGCAAGCCTCACCATGGCGGAGACGGGCTTCCACGCAGCACGCCCTGCACTGCTTGCCCGCTGGACTGTTAATCAACTAGCACCCCACAGCAGGGCCAGGGCGAGGGCAAGAAGGGTGACCTCGCTGCCCCACCGGGCTCGGAGAGGGGCATCGGCACGGTGAGCTGGAGAGGGACAGGGAGGTCGGAACCGGTCAGAACGCGCGTGAGGCCCAGTCCTGCAGGAAGAGGGTCAAGCCGGGCAGCTACGGACACAGGGCGCATGCCAACCCCGGGGACCCGAACAGCAGCGGGCTCGCCTGCCGAGGACGCCCAGGGCCTCCCTGGGGCGGGCAGGTGGTGGGAGGGTGGCCGCAAACAAAGCCAAGATTCTCCCCTGGGCACAGGGAGCATCTTTACCTGGGCACAGCAGGTGGCCATTTGGGAGTTTGAAAGCAAGTGACAGAGTCAGTTCCATTTATTATAACATCGGCATAGGGCATACCGTGGCGGGTGGAGAGGAGCGGGACAATTAGGCGGACATTGCATTACTTCAATATGGTAGGAGGAAAAGTGGTAACTATTAGCACTACTGTGGCACTAAAGTCGACGTGAGCGGGTCAGCCGAGCGCTGGGCGCGGGGAGCTGGGCGGGGAGAGACTGCAGGACTTCGTCTGAGGGCCTGTGTCCCGGAGTCCTTCACACAAAGTTCTCTGAAGAGGAAGTGCTGGGACTCAGCGTACTGTCACCCTGGCACATTTGAGCTCTTCTATCTGATCGCCTAACCTCTTGGCTCTGGCTCAGAGCTTGTCACATCAGAACGCTATTAGTTTGAATTTTGAATTGGCTGGTAGTTTAATGGCATTTAATTTGTAGATTTTTGTATTTATTTGTAGCTGTTTAAACACTGGAATATGTTTAAGCAACAGAATGATCTAAAAGAATGATTTCCTTTTAAAAACATTCTTTAAACTGGTTAAACACACTTTACCACTTATTACGTTCAAATGGATTTGGGATCCGGAGAGTGTGTTAACCAAGGATCTGCCAAGATCCCACAGGCGCTCGCCTGGTGATGTGTGGAAAGGACTGGGCGATGTGGGGGGCAGTGAGCGAGCAAAGGGAGCAGCGGGCGGCTGACTGCAGGGCGGACAGGCAGGAGCTGCAGCCGAGCAGTGAGGACGGTGCAGGAGGAACCGCGCTGCAGCAGCTCCTCAGCCACGCGGATGCCCAGGCTGGGCGGCACGGGGCAGGCGGCCTCTCTCTGCTCTGTCCTCTGAGCTTTGTTGGTGTCTCCCACGGGGCGGACTGCGCGGGAGCCACATGGCAAGAACGGGTGTAAGATTCAGCCCCCAGATCAGATTCCGGGTGCTCGGGAGGCACAGCCGGGGAAAGGTGAAGGCTTAGGGTGAAGACCAGCATGTGAGCAACAGGGTATCTTCAGGACGCTGATCAATTCTCCTAGATCATCAAACATGATTTCAGACACTAAGAGTATAACGCAATCTCAGGACTTTAAGCAATCTCGTGTGCAATTTATACAGTTTAGAGTATAATAAATCTTGTGAATTTAAAAATAAAGATGTAGATTACTAATAAGGCGAACACAGAAAGTGTTAGGGTGGAGCTCAGTGTGCAGTGCAGTAGCCGCGGGCCTTGCACACCGCAGGGAAAGCGCTGCACAATTCTCCGGACAGAGTTTCCCTTAGCAACAGTAGTAAGCGTGACAGGTGTCCTGGCCTGGTGGCCCCAGGGGAGCTGGGAAGAACTCAGTGCATCCGTCGTTTCTGTGGCTGGTGGTTCTTTTCCTGCTCTCTTGGCTGCGGTCACAAAGCTGGAACCAGGGTCTCCTGCTGTGGAGCAAAGCCAGTTGAGTGTCTTCCCCAGGCAGTGAATTCCAAGTTAGGGCTCTGGTATTTGGAAACATCCACAAGTGGCACCACCTGCCCTACAGGGACTGTTTGAAGTCTGTGGGAGGCAAATTGGCCCCCAAATTGCTGACGTTGCAGCAGTTGGCACCCATTCATTCCTTGGGGCCCCAGGAAGGACGAGCGTGAGGTGGCATTCTGATGTTAATGCCTCAGTGCCAACAACTAAGCTGGTTTTGTTGCTAGGGACTAGTATTCTAATCAATCCTAATATGTGGGGGAAAAGACCCAGCTACTACAAATATCCAAAGCCGGCACACAACGGAATTGTGAGGAGGAGGATAGGTGTTACCTTTCCTTTTGCTTCTGTACATTAATTTTTTGTGAGATTTGCTTTGAGATCAATATTCGCAGAGCTTACAATGTAATTAGAAAAATCATTACGCATCAGGAGAATTAGCTGAGGCCGCAAGAAGAGAGCAATAGCGAACTAGTGAATGACCCAACGTATCACCAAGCTTCGGCAGTATCTCTGGATGCCTTGAAATACAAATTCTAAAACGTAAGTAAGAAACCAGTAAGGCACGTGCACTTGTTTTCTGTCCTTTCAGAGAATTGCTCCAACACCCCTTACTGCATGTAGCAGGGAGCACTGGCTGTCCCTTTTCTGTGCCTTACTTATCTCTGTCGTAGGAAATAGAAGTGCTTTAGGGCTTGGCTTCATCAGGCTGCATCCGTGTTATCTTCATGTTACGGTCTGGGGTTTATCTATGACTAATCTAGAGAAAGCTTCTTTTCCTGGGCAGGCAAGATGAGCCCGGCCCCCGCCCAGCGCCCTGGGGCCCCTCCAGCCTGAGTCCTCACAACCTCCTTCAACAGCCCCTTCCATGGGCCGAGAGCCCTTCTGGTAAGCAGAGCACCCCAGAGTCCTCAGATGTGCCTTCTGTCCATGTTGAGACCGCCATGCTTGTAGCAGAGCAAGCACGCCCTTTCCAGATGCTAGCCAATGTTACAAGCTTTTTCCAATAGCTAAAAGTAAAACAAAGTAAAATCTGGGGAGCTACTAGTCAGTTCATGGATTTTGCTGCCTACATGATTTCTCGACATTTTCTTCTTTCTGCTCTGTGACACGTGAGCCAGTTCTCAATGTGACACATGAGCCAGTTCTCAATGTGACACGTGAGCCAGTTCTCAATGTGACACGTGAGCCAGTTCTCAATGTGACACGTGAGCCAGTTCTCAATGTGACACGTGAGCCAGTTCTCAATGGAGTTAGTACGCTAAACAAAAGCTCTAGGCTGCGCAACGATCTCACTTCTGTGACTAGAGTTAAATCTCAAATGAACACTTTGTAACCACAACGCATTCCAGATCAACTGCTATCTACGTGATCTATTAGATTGGAAAGCCACTGCATGCGAACATGGAGTGTGCAAAATTCAAAAGGCTCAAGGTTCTGTGGGACTTGGTACCACAAGTCTTCTTCCTGAAATTTAAGTTCCTCATAAATGAGAATGAAAACATTTTCCAGATCTAATAGACCACTTGAGATGCAAAAGGCACAAACGAATTTTTCTTGAGACCATGAAACTTTCCCGAGGCAATTGTTGAAAATGGAGAAACAGAGGACAAAGGCTTTGCGGACAACACAGGGAAACATGCCCGAAGACAGAGTACTGGAGGCCGGGACCAGGAGGGCGCGGAAGGTTTCCTTGGCCATAGAACACAGTCGTGACTTCATTCTTGACCATGGAATTGCATGTGATCCTTGAGCTGCAGCTCCCACACCCAGGAGCTCAGAATTCGCTGATCATACTACAGAGCAGTTCAGATTCCTTTATTTTCAAGATCTGAATACACAGTTGATGTGTGACTCCTACAGAACGCAGGGCTCAGTAAAAGCACAATGTTGCAAAAAAAAAAAAAAACACAGAAAGAGACCTACATTTAGAAAATATTGAAATGTTTTCCAACTCAGTGTAAATAAAAGCCGAATTGTATGTTTGCATTTGGGTGGAAAATTCTACAGGTCTCCAGAAGAACACAGCTCATCTTGAATTTGATCCTGTCCAATAAAACAAATGTCAGCATTGGAAGGAAAAAGTTCAGATTTTTGGCAGAGAAAAGTTTGTAAATCAGTATGTTTTACTTCTAGCTAAGATGTGATTCAAATGTGAACCCAATAAAAATATTTTCACTTATTTTAAAGTTCAAACAAAACAGCTCTCTAAACTTCGGTGAGTTCTTTGGATTCATAACCAGTCACTGCAAATAACTGAAGATTTGGGGAGTTTGGAAATTAAATAAATACATTTTTCACATGGAACACATGTACATGGGGCACACACATGGGACATATACACATGGGATACACACATGGGAAACACAACACAGGACATACAACACAGGACACACACATGGAGCATACACACGGGACAACCATATGGTGCACACACACATGAGACACACATGGGGCACACATAGGACACACATACACATGGGACACACACACTTGGGACAGACACACAGGAGACACACACACGCATAAACGGTCTTTCACCTGCAGAAATCCAAATAAGCGTGTCCCATTGTGTTCCAGGGTAAGAAGTTACTAACTACGCCTGCGTGTTTTTTCCCAAGTTGCATTAAAAGAAACATGTTGATTATAAACGCTTTTTTGTATTTGAGCTTTGAGTCCTTAGAAAATGTTTTCACATTTTTCTATCTTTTTCTCCAAAATTTTCTTAATGGTCAAATTTACTTGAAATTATAAATCTCATGTTCCAAAAATACTGCAAAACCTCCAATCCCAAGTTTTCAAAATAGTAAAAAAAATAGAACTTTCCTATGATTGGCTGTTAAAACAAATAATTCGGATGAAGCAGTGTTTCTTTCCCCAGATGTCACCCTGTGGGACTGATTTTCCTCCAGGGCCTCAGACAGGTGAGAATCAGAGGACGTGCCCAGGACCTCCGTCCTCCTGTTGATGTGACATCATGAGACGAAGGAGGGACACACAAGCTTGCTGAGCAGCTCACTTACAATGTTTAAACCAGCAGATGTTAATCGTATGTATGAAAAGGCTTCAGGGTGACACTTTCAGATGTGCATACGGTGCGCACTGAGTCATCCCACCGTCAGCATTCTGCTTTCTGTTCAAAATCTCTTTCTCCCCCTCCCCCTTTCCCCATATACATGGGAACATGCAATACTGTCCCTCTGTGTCTTACCTAATTGCAACATGACGTCCTTATCCATCCATGTTGCTGCAAATGACAGGATTGAATTTTCTTTATAGCTGCATCATACTTCGTAATATAATTCTAGGCATACATCACCTGTCTTCTGTATGCATGAGCCTGTGATGGGCACCCATGCCGCCTCTGTATCTCAGGTATCATGACCGGTGCCACAGTAAACAAGGCTACCATGGCTATTTTGTGTGTTGGCAGCTGCTCTTCATGGGGCATGGGGTCTGGATTATGCAAATCTAGACACGTAAAATACCCCTAATCTGTGGAAAAAGATGTTTTAAGTCTTGTGAAATTATCAATGTGTAGAACAGATGCACACATTTATTGAAAAGCTACAGATGCTAGTAAGTTATTCCTGTTGTCAGATATTTGTTTTCTAGAACTTGCATCTAGGTTGCCTAAAAATTCATGTCACCACCAGCAGCGCATGTTTACATAAAGGGAAAGGCGTGTTGTGAGAGCAGACGCGTTTAGAGCTGCCAGGGATGGGTCTCTGGGGACCGTGCAGGACATTGCTTTTCTCCTCGGATTTACGGACATGAGGTTCTCTATACTCTCAAACTAATTGGCTGATCAGGGTGACGGCCAACTTCCTTTAATCTTTAAAATGTAACTTCCCATGAAAGAGCGACTAGATTCCCACCGCGGTCATCACCCTGTCCTTTCGGCGGATTAGGATACTCAAGCTAGACACAGCGACCGCCTGTTCCCTGAGGCTTTCCCCGACTCCCTAGTGCCACGTGGGAGTGCAGATGCTGAGAGGAGCACCAGGCTCACCGGAGCCAATGCGTTCTGGGCTTCTGCGGTGACGCCAGCTCTCCCGTTAGGCTGGTTCTGAAGGCAGAAGCTCACCTGAGTGTCTAAAGCACAGTGACTGTGACAAACCTTTAATGAGTTCCCTGAATTGAAAACCCCAAGGCGGCTGAAGGGTTAGGGCGCCTCCTCTGTCACCGCCCCTGCGGCCTGGGAAGTTAGCGCACGGCCCAGGAAGGGGGTGGAGCCTGCAGCAGGGCCACCCTCCCACGGAGAGGGTCCTGAGTCCTCTGGCACCCTCCTGCCTGCCCCTGCACACCACAGATCCCGCACTGGCCCCGTGCTGCTCTGGAGACTGAGGGGCACAGCAGGCCCACAAGGATCCGCGTTTGCCTAAGTCACACACCGCAAAGGCCCGATCCTCTCTGGAGCCCGCTGTGTGAGGTGGGAGGCGTCTCTTGCCGGCGTTTCACTGCCATGTGGAGAGGTGATGAGGCGCTCTTGGTGAAGTGGGGGCCGGGCAGACTGGAGAGCCCACCCGGGGCCGGGCGCAGCGGCAGCGGGGGGGCAGGCCCGCGTGGGAGATCATTTCCCACCGGCCTCCTCCTGCCCCACCTCCGCCCGGCTGCGAAGGAGCAGGGGACCCAAGACCCCCCGAGGTTCTGGGACCCGCAGCGCTAGGACAGCGGCCACGGCCCTTGACAGCGGGAAGGGCAACCACCGTGCCTGAGACGAGCGCTTTCTAACGTTGTGTGGATCTCGCCCAAGGCAGCGTTGGATCAAAAAAAGATCAGAAAGCAGAGATGAGGCCTGCTGGTACCGGCACACCGGTTTCGCCGCTCTGGGAGGCTGGGGCAGGAGGATCGCAGGCTCCAGCGCAACCCAGGCCTCTGAGAGAAAAAAGGAAACGGGGTCGGTGACGCGGAGTCCCGCCAAGGCCCTGGGCTCAGTCCCTGATGGGAACCAGCCCACAGGCGCTCAGGGGCACCGCGCGCGTCTGCGCCGGCCCTGGCGGGCGGCGGTTCTGCGCCGTTTCCCCCTTCCCGGGAAGCCGGCACTCCCGGGGAAGTTGGCCCCGAGTGCGTGAGTTTTCCCTTACAAAACTCACAGAGAAATCGCCCCGCTCCCTCCCGCTCAGCACCGGCTTCTTAGCAACCGGGCACAGTTACAGAATGTTTTTGTTTTCATCAACGTCATGCTCAGAGAAAATAAAATAATTATTTTCTAAGCTTTTTACAACCAAGATCTCCTCAATTCTCTGAAGAACAACTGCTCTCCTTAGGGTGTGTTGGGTACTCCAAATATTAATCTTTTTTTTTTGCACAGATGCTGTAATACACCTCGTTAGCTCTTCCTGTGCTGGTCTGGCTCAGGCCCTGCAGATTTTGGGGGGAATTCAGTAATGAGCCACCGCCAGGTGTAGCTTCTTTTTAATGTGTAAGGAGTTGGCATTATTATTGTATTTTAAATTTAAAGTGTTTTATCATCTACAGCAATATATGAATCAGTAACAGGATGGGGCAAATTCCAACGGCTCCTTTCCAAATTTATGTCTCTGAGGTCCGTGAACTCCACTAAAACTGTCCAGGTAACGGCAGAAAAGTGGCTAATCTCACAAACTGTTTTCTGATCTTTGCCTGATCACCTAACCTCGGGTTTTTTACTGTTTGTACTGGCGGAGGTTCTTAGGGAGACAGAACTAATAGACATTATATATAGATACAAGGAAACTTCTGGAGGCCTGCGCACAGGAGCTGGCGGGCCCAGTGGATCTCGGATGTGACTCGGAAGGACACCAGTCTGAGACCACGACGACCAGGGGAGTCAGCCAGGAGGCCTTGTGCGTAGATGACGGCTCAGGCCGGAAGACTGGCGCTACCTGGGGCGGAGACAGGCTCTGCAAAGACAGCGTGAGCCCAGGTCGGGCACAGCGGGCACCGGAGCTCCGGAGCCCGCGGGAGGAGGAGCTGAGGGATCCCCCTTCCTTCCGCTTTTGCGTTTCCTTCCTGCTGCCAGTCTGCCGGCTGGGCCGCCCGCACTGGGGTGGGTCGTCTTCTCATTTGACGGTTCCCAAGTCAATCACACACAGATAGCTCTGCCCTGGGTTTTTCCTAATCCTGTCAGATTGACATAACCCCGTCAAACCAACTGTTCTCTCCAATGTCACATGGTTTTTAAATTTAGTATGTGTAGAGGACTGCTGTTGGAGCTTTTTCATTTCTAGCAAGATCATTCTTTGTTCGCAATCAATTATAAGAAATAATACAAGGGGCTGGAGGAATAGCACAGCAGTGAAAGCACGTGCCTAGCAAGCGCTGAGTACCCGAGTTCGATTCCCCAGCACCGAGTAAGCCGGGCGTGGTGGCGCACGCCTGTCATCCCAGCACTCGGGAGGCTGAGGCAGGAGGACTGCCGTGAGTTCAAGAGTGGTCTGGGGCGGCCTGGGGATGTAGCTCAGTGGCAGACCGCTTGCCTGGCACGCTCAAGGCCCTGGGTTCAATCCCCGGTACCAAAAAGGAAAACAAAAGAACAAAACAACAACAACAACAACAACCCCCCCCCACTCTGTCTCACAAATAAAATAAAAAACCATAAAAATAAAATAAAATAAAGACTGAGTATAAGGCGATCTACACAGCCCTGACTCTGCTCCTTGCTGACACATCTTGTAAAACTGTTGCGCACCACTAGGGACACTGACAGCTCGAAACAAGGCACGATCCATCACTGAAACAGCACTTTTCCACTTAATGCTTTCTTTTTCTTTTGCCTTCTTAACTCTTGGGAAGCACGAAGCACGAATCTGTTCCTAAGTTTTGTGTACTGTTCTTAAGAATGTTTCGTAGTTCTGGAACTGGCTTTCCTGGTCCAGCCTGACGTCCGGGCAGTTGACACGTGCTCACTAGCATTGCTAACGTTCTGTTTTGACTGCTGTCCTGGTTTGCTTTCCTTGTTTTACCGCTGAGTCGCATGCTAGGGTGAAGCACACCACGTTGTTTGTTTGTTTGTTTATTTGGAGACACGCGCTCTCTCTCTGTAGTCCACTGGTCCTGAACTCACTATGTGGCCAGGCTGGGCTTGAACTCTTTAATGTTAAACAGCATGGCGGTTGCTTGCAAATTGGATTATTAGGAAAAAGAAAAAGCTTTCACACAGATTCGCGTGCTGTGTCGTGTGGGTGCTCAGCCTTAATTAATTTCCTTGGGGTTGACGCTGGGTGGGCTCTGGGTGGCGGCTGCAGCAGCTGCGCCCCGGGCTCTGAGAGTCTCTGCTCTTTTAGCTCAATGATGTTCTCACTTTCCGTTCTGCCATCTATTTTATGAATATCCCAGAACCTCCAAACCCTGGTAATAATTTGTTATTGTCACCTTTCAAAATTTTTTACCCACCTGGCAAGCTGTTGATAGTATGCTAATTGAGTAGTGATTTGCACTGAACATTTTTTGTAAGCATATTTTATATTTGTACATCTTTCTACTGACGAATTCTTTCGTGCCTTTTGCTCGTTAATTCCATTGTTGCATTTTTTTGTTATTGAGTATCTAAATTGCAGTCTGTTTTAAAACTGTAAATTTTACAGCCACTCTCAGCTTATGCGAGGTAAAAACAAGAAAATAAAAACTCTCCACACTTGCAAAAACATACTGCAGAAATGAGAACTCTGTCCCTTCAGATACATCACTTGGGCGGTAGAATTTGTCCTGCACAAAGTGCAAGGAATAGTTTTCAGTTGCTGTCAAGGAAACAGGCTGTGTCAAATGAATTAGGAAGTAGCAGGAGCAATTTTATTTAAACAATTTTTTTTGTAGAAAAAGGTAAAATATACAACACATATTAAGGAAAATTTGCACATGAGCGCATACGTAGATGAGGCACGCTACCATCGCCAAGTGGTTCTACCAGCTAGATGTCACCGCTCCCAAGCCCTCTCTCCTGTGGTTCTCAGATGCGGTCCTCTCATTCTGTCTACACCACCGCACGTGGCCTTTCTCCAATACTAAGTCAGGAAATCACCTGCACGCAGAGTTTGCAACACCTTGCACGCTGCTGCACCCCGTGCTGAGTGCCGGCCTCCCTTCTGAGTGGAGGAGCACCCTCGGCTCCGCTACAGAACACTTCCTTACTGCACCCTCTGTGCCACGTTGTTTCCTTCTAGTTTTCACACCCAGCGGCCTTCTCAGAATCATCTAGGTGAAGGTATATTGCCTAACGGCAACCAGAGAAGAGACAAATACTGCCAGTGAACGGCAGGAAGTCAATGTGAGCTTGATACTGAGGCTTGCAAGGGGTATACTTAGGTTGAGCACCACAGAATCAAATATCTTTTCTATGTTTCCACCGAGAAGCCATCTCCCAACCTAAGGCCTTCACAGAACACAAAGGTAGCATGTTCTCCTGCATCGTACATTATAGTGTCATGTGTGTAACCTCAGATTTAGCAAAGCCATGCTATGCTCTGAGTTTTCAAAGTACCTAGCATGCCCTGAATTTCATCCAGATCCAGGTGATTGAATGCTTCCGAAATGACTAATGTTTGGAAGAAAGTTTGTTGAGGGCTAGATGCATATTTTATCTCTACAAGGTAAAACATCTAACTGCAATAGACTGGAAAACCTCAGCTGAATGGATCAAAATGTAAACGCTGACCGAGGCCTGCAGGCAAGTTGAAGGTAGATGGCAATTGCATTTGGGGAAATGGGGTATTCTCCGCACAGAAGCGAGACCATCAGCGGCAAATGCAAAGCAGGCTGGTGGCCCTCAAGGAGGCCGCGCGTTTCATCTACTTGCACGTGATATGTGACCTTTCGGGAGGTTTTCTGTCACAGAAGTCATCGCTCTTAGGGCCGAGCGAGGCCTTATGCAGAGTGAGAAGGAGAAACACCGGTGAGAACACATACTAGAGAAAAATGGGGATTCACAGACTCACCACCTACGCTTATGAGACTTGAGGTACTCATTACCAGTGACAAACAACCAATAAAAAGAAAGATTCACCCAAGGATTGTAAGAAAGCCATCTCTTCCCATGCTTGATTTAAAGTGTTTTCTTTCAGAATTCCATCACTCAGTGCACTGATCACTCTGTGTCTTTTCTCTTGCTATATCCTGTTACTAAATTACGGCACACACAACTTTGCAACGGGAAGACTAAGAGATTTAGAACGGAATGATTAGCCATGTGGATATGTTTTAAAAGCCCAGTCATTACACACCATGAATGTAACAGGAAAAGCAATGTTCTGATCGGATGGCAAGCCAAAATACATAGAATTGTTTTCTTCAAATTTCCACTGCCACGCTGTGTGTGAGGCTCAGAAAGTGATACAGCACCAAGGCCAGGAAGGCTCCATAACTGAATGCCCCCGTGGACGATGGGATGTGGAGGTTGCTGTTTCCGAGGCTTGTGTTCCTTCTAGCTCCATGTTCACCGGAATCTGAGTGTAATACCTGAGACTGGAGACCCGACGTTCGCTCCTAGTTTCTAAAATGGGAAAAAGAATAAAGTAGTGGGGCGGGGTAAATTACCCCCATTTTCCTGTACTTCCTTTTTTGTCTGAGGAAAGTATCTATAGGTATCCTACCATCCCTCGCAGTCTCCAACTACTGCTCAAATGGTAAGAAATGACAGTGTGAGCATGTTAGGGGACATTTTTTGTTAAAATAATTTATTGGCATTGACATTGCGCTGTCAGGACTGTCAGTAACATAGGTGCCGGTCAGGGTTGAATTTCATCAACCAAAGTTCCATTTACTCTCCGCAACCCATCAGCAAATCGCGCACTTGTCCTTGAGTGTCGCACGCCGGGCGCATCTGGTCATACTTAGGGGGTTGTCTGAGGCTTTTCAAGAGCTTCTCTTTGTTGCTACTGTGGTTACTGCTGTGTCCTTCAGCTTAAGAGCAAGAGCACGTGTACTGGGCTGGAGGAACGGCTCAGTGGCTAAAACGCTCGAGGGCTAAGACAAGCACTAAGTACCCGAGTTCGATTCTCCGATACCACATAAAGTGGCTGAGGCAGGAGAATTGCTGTGAGTTTAGGACCAGCCTGGGCTATAGAGTGAGACCCTATCTCAAAAATAAATAAATAAATGAATGAATGTGTGCTCAAGAGAAATTGTTTTTAATTTCCCCTTTTCCCCCATTGTGTATGTGTATTTACATAATGTTTACATTGAGCCTGGGTATTTTGTGCACGTGCATACACACATACACACATATACATACACACACATATACATACACATATACATACACACACACACACACACACACACACACACACACACACACACACACATTCCTGCACAACCACAAATCCTTCTCCTCTCCCTTTCTGCCCTTACTGCCCCTTACTCCCATGGGATGAATGGCCGTGGTCTGGGTTGCTCTGTTAGAGAAACCGTTCGCTATTTAACCTGCAGCACCTGACTTGCTTCACTGAGCGTGATGGTCTCAAGTTGCACTCCATTACCTACAAAAGACTCAAAACTCTGTCTTTATAGACGAGTAGTATTCCGTTGCATACATATGCCACAATTTATGTATCCATTGGTCTGTTGATGGGTATTGTTAGTTCTGCTTCTATAAACATGTGTATACATGTATTTCTGTTATATGATGCTTTTAACTCTTTTGGAAAAGTTCCCAGAACTGCTTTCGCTGGATCAAAGGGACATTTATTTTCAATCTTTTGAGAAACTTCCACTTTGCTTTTCCATAGTGGTTGTGCCAGTTGACATTCCCACCAGGAGTGTAGGAAGATTTGTTTTCCCTGCAGCCTCGCCAGCACTGGTGGTTGTTTGAGTTCTTGATATATGCCATTCTTTATGGGAATCGGTGGTACCTTACTAGTGTTTTAATTTGCACTTCTCTAATGGCTAATGATATTGACAGTTTTTCCTGAATATTCCGGCCTTTTGAGCTTCCTCACCTGAGGATTGCCTGTTCTTTTTCATTGCCTATTTCTCAGTCTGACCTTTGATTTGAGAGGTCTGTTTTCCTTCATTTCCTTGTATATTCTAGTGGTGAATATTTTTTTCCCATTCTGTCTGTTGTCTTTTTACTAAGTCGATAATTTCCTATGCTGTGCAGAAACTTTAAATTTGAGATAATCCCATTTGTTAACTCTGGGGGATATTTCTTTCGTTGTGGGTGTCTTATTAAGAAAGTCGTTGCCTACACCTATATCTTTTAGATTTTTTGCCTAACTTGTCTCCTAGAAGTTCAGTGTTTCAGTTTTAATATCCAGGTTTTTGATCTGCTTTGATTTTTTTGTGTGTGGGGTGACAAGTGTGTGTCTAGATTAATTCTTTTGCATGTGATGTCCAATTTCCCAGCACCATTTGTTGAGGAGGCTGTCCTTTTCCAGTGTGTGCTTTTGGCTCCTTTTATCAAAGATCAGGTGGGTGAGGGCATTTGAGTTTGTCTCTGCATCCTCAGTACTACTCCGCTGGTGCCCCCGTCCGTTTTTATGCCGGTACCATACAGAGTTTGCGCTTCCTGCTTTGTAGTGTGGTTTGATGTCTGGCATCATAATGTCTCCTGCCCTTGTCTTGTTGTTCAGGTTTGCTTTGGCTACTGTAGTTCTTCCTTGTTTCCGCATGAATTTAAGCATTGCTTAATCAAGTTCTCAGAAAAAAGTTGTAGGTATTTTGATAGAAACTGCATTAAATCAGTTTGGACAGCATAGCCATTTAAACCATATTAATTCTGCCTATCCAAGAACAGGCGATGTCTTACTGGCAGAGCCATTTCTGCCAGCATCTTCAGAAAACCGGAGGTGTCTTAAGTGTTTTCTTTTCTTCTGAGTGTCAGAGTCATCAGCCTCTGCGTGTTCGTTTTTTGCATCCTCCTCACACTTCTCTGGGGCAGCCAAAAGCCCGCTGGATACCCACAGTGTCACCTGAGTATCCAAAACTTACTGCTGGGAAAGGCAATGGTGCGTCCGTGGGACGACAGCTCCAGTGATGGCCCGTGCCTGGTCTGGAGGCGTCCGCTGGGAGGTAGAAACCACAGGCTTTCCAGCTCCAGGATGGTCGCGCTGGGCCACCGGAGGCACATCCCATGCGGTCAGAAAGTTCACCCGCTGTGCTGAAACGTCCTTCCCAAATACAGTTCTCCGTGGAGATTTCCTGACCGCCAGTAGTGAAGGCTCACTTCTCTTCTATTTCCCAAGGTGGTTTTCCCGATCTTTTGCATTTTTTTCCAGCCCTTATTAGAACTACCTTCTTGTAGAGTTATTGTTTCAGTCACTGACTCCGGAATGCCCCTTCATGAGAACGCTTTTGGTGTCTGGTGAAATGCGGCCCTGGCTTCGCAGGGGGAGCACACAGAAAGCAGCCATCCACGCTGCTGTCTGGGTGGCTCCGAGGGAGAGCGGGGAGCTGCTTGCTCTCTCAGAGAGGTTTTGTGGAATATATTGGAGGTCTCCACAAAGGCAGAGAAACGTGACTGTGCTTCTGATAGTGTTTAAGTAAATAAACAATCTTCTGTTCACATCCCTTAACATCTTCATTTGCTAAGCAATATGTTTTTAAAAATCTAAAATTTTCAAAGATAAATATCGGGAAAGGTGGAAGCATATTTCTGTCTTATTTTGAAAGTCCTTGATAATAAACTCTAAAAGGAAACTTTCCACCACAAAATAAATATGAGATTAATTTTTATGCTTTGGACAAAAGACCAAGTGACATTCCAGTTATCTGTCACCTAGGCATGGACTTGGCAAGTGGGGACTTTCATCCCAAGTAGGAATTGAGCTGGGGTGCCTGGCTCTTTCCCTGCAAGGACTCAATCACCTCTCCATACAGTCTTAGTCGTCGCCTTTGGTTTAAGGTCCCAAGGGTTGGACGAGGGAGAACAGGTTAATAAACACAACCTGGTCCTTGCAGGAGCACCCGCCTGCCAAGAGCTGGTTGGACAATGGGTTTGACGCTACTGGACCTGGACTGTACCAACAGAGGTGAGAGGCGTGGGGGAGGCCCGGGCGACGGCCTCCTTCCAAGGCATCTCTGGCGCCTGTCCTCCTTCATGCGCCATCTCAATGCACTTGCTGGACTGACAGCTCCAGGCAGCACGGATCCATCGGGTCCCACTCAGTCTCCGTCATCCAGAGGTTAGGAGTCAAGAAGCAGCCATCCATATCAGCGATTTTTGCGGAGGACACGCCTTGGAGTGCTGCGTGGGGCTGCTGGACCGAGGGGCTGAGGCTTCCCAACCCCGCGGGACTGTTCCCTGAGGCAGCCGCTCCCTGCCGGTGAACAGTGGTCGCAGGGAAGCCATAACTCCAAAGTCCTTTTCTTAAAAAAAAAAGCCATTTAATATAAATTATTTTCATTTAGATAAAAGGTTTAAAGTAGTTACCTGCCATTTGTGTTGTCTCAAAAGATGTAGAAACAGAGAAACGCTTACCAGTGTTAGTAGTGATAATTCTCATGAAAATTATCTCTGCTTACAAAAATAGTATTTACTGAAAAATGCTTAAGTGTGTAAATAGATGAATTTTGTAGGAATGTCTACACAGAGATTTCTTGGAGTAATCATGATGTGTTTAAAATCCAAGATGAAAGATGTCTAATTTTAAAATTCCCTTGAAATTGTTGTGTGTTGTAAAAGTTTGTGTTTGGTCATGCAAATTCTTTTCCACTCAGCTGTTTGTGGCATTTAGCTACTCTTAAAGCAACATACTTACATTTCACAAGCTTTTTTTCTTTAAACATGCGTTAGGTCAGGTTTTCCTTCCCTAATTTTCAACTTCTTTCTGTCAAAACAGAAGACAGCTCAGAGGACACAGCCAGAGGACGCTGCCAGCTGTTTTACGCTCTCAGCGCGCGCTGGCTGCCTCTCCTTCCCCACGCGGGCGTGCCCTTTGCAAGGCCGGGCACTCTGTTGCAGCTGCCTGTGGGCTTCTGATAGGCACGTGCAGAGCTTGGGGCTGCAGCAGGTTCTCAGATGTCGCCACCGAACATTGGAAACAGACGATGTGAAAGACATTGGACAAGGTGAGGGGAGCCCGACTGGCAAGACCCACGTGGACCAAGCACAGAAAACAATGGGGTCGCTTGGACACCACGTTGATTCAGGCCCTCGGGAAGTTCGGCTTTGCCTGGTGGAGGTTTCCTTCTAAGTCTCCGTATATTTAAAAAAAATAAAAGGCGAAAGTCACTCAAGTGGCGAATTACTCTTCCTGGCTTTACTTCAGCTGAATCGTTAAATAAATGGGATCTGGAGTCAGAGGCACAGGTGGCTTTTTAAAGGAATTTCTTCACACGAAGTCTGTGGACACCGATCCTTGGGGCTCGGGGCGTGTTCCTTTTGGGCCCTTCGTGGCTCAGGGATTCTCCCAATTCCCTGGGACTGGCTCAGGAGAAACTTTCAAGAGAAGCGAGGACACTGACAAGCTCCATGTGTGAATGTTCACATGTATGAGTGTCTACATGGATGTAGGTGTGTGTTTGAATGAGTTTAGGTCTCTATGAATATATGTGTGAATGTAGGCATGACCGTGTATATGTATATGAATGTGTACATGTATGTACGACTCTGTTGAATGGGCTGAGGTCTCTCTACAGGGTTTTTGCTGAGGAGAAAGCCACCAGGAATAACTGATGGCTACAGCCGGTTGCCCACAATAGAATCTATCATGATACTAAACATCAGAAGTTAAATGTTAATATTAAATGATTACAAATATTTTTAATTTTATGTTTAGACATTTTGGTTTCAAAAATCATAAAAATTGAAAAACTATTGTCACGAAGCAATCTCACTCCTTAGTGATGGCCACGACTTCCCTTTTAGTACCAGTGCACAATACACACCTTCCCGTGCAAATGCATATATTATTTATTTTCCCATTAACAAATATTATCTTTTTGGTTTAATGATATCATTCCGTGAAATTTATGACATATTAATATAACATCAAATTCTAGATTTTATTACATTTGTCACCTATATTTAACTTTTTGTCCAACCTATTTATAGTTCAGAAAATGTCATCAGTCCTGTATTTGAACAAAATACTTTAAAATAAGGACTACAACTTGGTGATGTTAAAGAAAAACCTGTACCAAAGCAAGTTAAACAGACAAGAAGAATTCACTTGAAACAATTGCCTCAGGGGTTAAGTCCATTACATTAAGAGAGAAAATTGATCTCAACTCCATTAAGAGAAAAAGCAAAGTGTTTCCCAGTGCACATGAGCTAGAAAGGAGGTCCTGGAGGGCTCTCGGCGGGCGGTCGGTGCGTATGGCAGGCCGCTGGCATCGGCTAGCTGCTGCTAAGGAAGGTTGGCTTCTCCCCTCCAGCTCAGAGGTGCATAATCTTTCCTGATGACTCTCTTCCATAGAGATGGCTCCGTGTACTTCAGAAGGAGTTTCCAGCGTTCTGGAATTTTCCGGAAGCGACAAGAAGACTTAAACCTCAAAAAGGCAGAGGAAGAATTCATGGCTCCAGGTTTGGGAGAGCCAGTGCTCTGAAAGATGAGAGGCCAGGGGCCAAAGGAGAAGCCTGTGCAGAGGCCAGACAGGCTGATCGCACCCTTTAGAGCCACGTTAGTGGGTGGCAATATCCATGGCTAAGCTGAAGTGTTCACTTACTTCTCCGCATGCTGATTTGGGAGTGATTGGGTTCTGTGAATGCAGACAGGCGGGAGTCCAGGACAACTTGCTCCTCAAGACGGCACACTTCAAGTGCAGTCAGCACAAAGTGCTTAAATTTCCACATGGAGTAATCATGAACCTGAGACACAGGAGACAAGTCGAGCAGACGGGCTTCCAGACCTCTAACTCCAAGAACATAAGCAGGGTAGCAGTGATGCAAAACAGTTGCCAGTTACGAGACTTCCTCAGATGCTGTGTAGAGAAAAGACACGGGCGCAAACACGTCAGTCCCTGTGCACGGGAGTCCAGATGACCAGGTCTGGAGACAAAGTCGTTGTTGGAAATGAAGTCATACAACACTCCGACGGTATTTTTAATTAATTTTAAGGTTGCATTTCAAATATGAAGACCCTCAATGACAGTTTACTCAAAGCTAATTAATAAAGACATGCAATTGTTTTTCACC
This sequence comes from Ctenodactylus gundi, assembly GCA_004027205.1. Classification (NCBI taxonomy): domain Eukaryota; kingdom Metazoa; phylum Chordata; class Mammalia; order Rodentia; family Ctenodactylidae; genus Ctenodactylus; species Ctenodactylus gundi. Next base: position 58,595 of record PVKB01003649.1, on the reverse strand, counting down.
CAAATTTTACTTTTGTGAGAAACACGGTCGTACAAGTAACACCATCACCCGTTCTTAAACTCCTCCTTTGTCCTAACTCGGTTTTATCAAAGTGAGTTGTGTGACGGATGAGGAGGTCCACATTCCGCCCTGACAGAGCTGGAGGGCTCACTGCCTTATCCTTGTCCGTTACTAGGGGCACCCTGCCCTCTGCCCCCTTGGACGTGGCACATGACTAGGGCCAGTGGCATCAGGACTGGGCCCACAGAGGCGGCAGCACGGTGGCGGAGCACAGAGGTGCAAGAGTCCCGGCTCGGCCCTCAAGGGGCCCAACAGGTGCTTTCTGTCCCCCTTCAGTTGCATTTTCTTCACCCAAAAAATAATTAAAATACACATAGCACTCCCCCTCTTGGGTGCTGTCTGGCATGAGAGCCGCAGCTGGATCCCCGACGTCACGGGCTGCCCTGGAGGGGGCATGTCCCGAGTGCTGGACTCCTCGGCCTGAGCAGCACGCTGAATGGGCGAAGACATTGGAATGTTCATTTTTTTCTTTATACAGAGATAAAGAGAGTGTGGTGTTGCCCTACCCAGAACTGACCAAAGCGTCTGTACATTTATGATGTTGTGAGCAAGGGGCCTTTTTACCTGAAGGGGTGGGAGATCCCCTTGTGGCTGATTTACTCAGAGAAATTTAAGAAGAATCTAGACGGGTTCCGGCTCCTGGAGTTCTGTCAGCATGGTCACCCAAATGCACAGTAGAACTCATGTTCCACACAGGAGGGAAGAGCCTTCTTCTTTTTTTTGGACAAAGTCTGGCTCTGTAGCTCAGTCTGGTCCTGGGCTCACCATAGTGGCCAGGCTGGCTTTGGACTGCCTCAGCCTCCTGAGTGCTGGGATGACAGGCGTGCGCCACCACCCCCAGCTTATGTGGTGCTGGGGAATCGAACTCGGGTACTTAGCACTTGACTTAGCACTTGCTAGGCAAGCGCTTTAACTGCTGAGCCATTCCTCCAGCTTGGGCAGAGCCTTTTAAGATGAGCCTAGGGGTCATCCGATGTTCCTGAAACAGAGAAAATCAGAGGTCAGCTACTGCGCAGCTCCCTGGTGCTCTCTCTTGTCCAACATGCAGATCCGCAGGGCAGCCTGGAGAGCAGCTGTCACGAGCACTGCCACTTGCATAAATCCACCTTTATCTTCCGTGTACACTTGTAACCACACACACATGCACGGTGTTCCTCCTGGTAAGAGCTTATCTCCTCTCTTCGTACCTGTTGCTAAATCTTGTTAAGTATCTGAGAATAATTACCTCTCAGCCAAGTTCTCCTGGGGGTGGGAGCAGCCTTCCAAAGGGCTCCAGCGTGACTCTTGAGATACCCAAACTGTGTGTCCAAGTTATCTTAATGAAGACTTTTAAAGCACGGCTTATCTAAATACCTTTTCAGAGTTCTGTGCTGCCCGTGTCCCTACAGAGAGAGCTCAGTCGTGCCCCTTTCTTCTCTTTCTGTGCCTTTCTCTCATTTTGCTCTGTGATTTTCTCAAATGAGACAAGGAAAAACACCAACTTCAATATAACGCGTTGGATGTGAGCTGCCTCGTCCACGTGGCTGTGCATTCTTAATGAGGATGTGCGCTCGGTCACAGGGATGCTTATTAATTCATAAGGCAGCTGCTCCAAGGCAGCCAGCGAGAAGGACGTCTCCGCCCAGAGCCCCGGAAGCCATCAGGCCTCTTCCCTGCCTGGCCATTTTGAGTGCAGACTCCTCTCCAGCTGATGGTCCCTGACGGGCCCTGGGAAAAGGCTGTCCCCTCACAGCAGGAGGCCAGAGGGACGACGGGAGGTTGGGACCCGAATCCCCAGTGTGTGGAGGATGACACAGAAGCTTAATGAGACCAGTAGAGTCCGCAGCTCATTTCAATTATTTTTAATTGTTTTCAGATGCTGCCTGGCACGCTTCATTTAGCTCTGCAATAATCGGAGCATACAGCGTGGTGGTGCACCTCGCGGGAGACCCTGAGGACGTATCCCCCAGGACGCGATGGAAATTACTAGGGGCTTTCGTGTGTGCAGCTTGTGCTAGGCAGACGAGGCGCAAAACAGAAAAACCCAGGGCAGGAGCCGGGCGCCCTCCCTCTCCTGGGGAGTCCCAGGGCTGGAGGACCAGAGACCAGGTACTCGCCATCACCTGGGAAGACCCAGGGTTAGCGAACTGCAGGGTCAGTGCACCCCGTATCAGCAATTCGGCTGCAAGAGGAAGTCCTTTCCTTCCTTGACAAATGATTCCCGAGTCTCACTTATCCGTACGCAACCCTGGGCGCACTGAGTCGCCCCTCCTGCACCTGCCGAGTTGGAGTGTGGGTGGGTCGCACTTAGGTGTATCACCCTGAGGAGTCTTCCAGGTAAGGCGGCGTTTAGCCATTCCCGGCGCCCTCTAACTCACGGGTCCAGCGATACAAATATGCCTCAACACAGTGACTCACAGGAGAGAAAATAGGTACGTACACGAAGAAGGTGCGGCAGAGGTAGAAATACAGAGCACGACAAATGTAATAAATCAAGTACGAACACTTCCGGCACCTGGCACTGCTACTGAGACATCGCTGTAAGCCTGTGGTGGTGGTCCGTGTCCATGCACCGGACAGGCAGGCAGCCAGGAGCCACCAGGTCCCGTCCTTGCAAAGCTGTGACCGCACAGGGCGGCTCCCGCCAGTCCTCTACCACCTTTGCTCTTGATATTTGTAACTTACATAACCTTTCATAATAAGCAAATACACGCTCACTGTAGAAAATAAAGCCATACAATTAAAAATATATGTGTGATGTCACATTTGAGAAATAATTATTCAATTATAGGCAAATTCTCTTCCACTTTCCCTCCAGATACCTATTTATGTGTATTTTCTGGGTTCCATGTATGTGTTCCGGATGCTCCATGTTTTACTCACTGGATGTTACATAATTAACATTTTGCATGTCACTGAATATGGCTTTGCGGTACCGTGTTCGTGGGTGCACAGTCCCCTCCCCACCCCCGCTTATGTTGGGGTTCCAGGAGCTACTTACCAGGAGCCTTTTGAGAGTGCTTCTGATACCAGCCTTCATAAACAATTACCTGATAAATGTTATTATATATCCAGCTCACATGTATACTTTTGATTACATCATTAGGGAAATTTGTAAGAAAAATTATGAAGTAAAATGAGATTATGAACATTCTGAACATGTATTTCACAGTGGATTAAAGTTCACCGTGGACAGGCTCACTTGGAGGACAAAAGGGGGACAATGCCAGCTCTGCTATGGGGACCCAGAATCAGAAACTACCCGTTTTGGCTGACCTACTTTGGAACAAATGATTGGCGTTTGAATTTTAATCGCTTTCATTACTAAGGAGAAGAAATATTTGGGGAACTTTCAGTTTGCGAGTTTTTAAAATTATTTATTGGTTATTTTCCATTCATTTTACTTACTCAAGGCACTAACCCAGTGTTTGTTTTATCTGCGGCCCATATGTTTGTACTTTTAAAATTGCCTTATAACTTATTTATGGTATTCTTTTGCATCTCAATGATTTTGTTTTTACATTGCCAAGTTTATTGGTATTTACATTTACAATTTCTACCATTCTCTTGCAAGTGTGTAAAAAGTTTTAATACCTTGGGATCAGTCAACAAGTTCCCTTTACCTTCTCCTGGTTCGTTATGATTTTATCTTTCTCCTTTTAAATATTTAATAACTCAGCATACCAAATAACTTTGCTATTTTGCTTGATGTACGCCAGAAACCTCGATTTTCTCCGAAACACTCCACTTATCCAAAATTCATTCAATTTTTAAAATGTCTTCAATCTTACATATTTCTGAAGTTATGTTTATGCATAGGACTAGTCAATGTACATGATTACATTTATTCAAGTATTAAATTTAACAATAACAATCTAGACTCACTCATTTGAAAATAAGAAGAAAAGTTTTCTGATTTGATACAGTATGGGTTCGTTTCTTTCTGTGGTCAAGACATCATAATATTTACAACTCCTCTCTTTGAGAGATAAACATTTACTTTAAATGTATCAATTTGACTTGTAGGTACAAATTGTTGTAAGTCAAAATCAAGAGGCAACCAAACGCCAACTGGGGCAAGGTAAGGTTTTTTTTTGTTGTTGTTGTTGTTATGGCCGAGCTGATGGGTTTTGACTGGCTGTCACCGGCCACTGAGTGACTTTCCAGAGAGCAGCCCCTAGCAAGTTCAACAGAAGGTTTTATGGGCACCTGTGGGGCACAGGTGGGGATTTTACATCATTATTCTTGGCGGGCTTGTTAAAAATTAGGGGCAGAAATGAGGCAGTTGGTAGTGCAAGCAGTCACGTGAGTCCCACAACCTGGTTACAGGAAGTTAACACTGACGTGGGGCTATAGAGAATTCCAAAGTTACAAGAGTAAACCTTTAAAATCTGTATTGTAATGGTACTCTTACACACATCAGTCTAGTAGGATAGAATCTTTTGTTAATTATTAAATTCTCTTTTCAGTAGTAAACTCCCCAGTTGATACCTGCACAAACAGGCAGCTTACAATGAGAAGAAAGTTTAGTTTAAAAATGACAAATTTAAAAAAATACAAATTCTATGTGTCAGTCAAATTGATTGTTGCCTATTTGTTAAAAATGTACTTTTAAGAACCACGTTTTTTAAAAATGAGGAGAAATTATTTATCACATATATTCTTGTCTGTCTTGCTGGTAAAAGTTAGCATCAATATCCTTTGAAATGATTATGTGTTTTCATCCAGAAATCCCACTTTTAGGAATTTTCCAATGGAAGTAATGAAATCCACATGAAGAAATGTAACAAATAAATCCAATATTATTTACAATAATAAAATATCAGGACTATCCAATAATAATATAATTATCAACAATTGATAGGTTCTAGCCAAACTGCTTCACACAATTCTCATAACAATTCTAAGAGTGGTAGCACTAACATCCCGGCTTTTAGGATTTGAAAACGGAGAACCCCACCTTGAACCGAGGCAGTCTAAGTTCAGAACTTAGAACCAATGACTCAATAGCGTGTACAAACAGCTGCGTCTCAGCAGCAACCACATTAAGTGTGAGTCATATGTGATCCCCCGCTGGTGCTTTATACTCATCCAATGTACCGGTGGACTGGCATCTTGAATTCCCGACTCACATCTGTTTTATCATTTTTGGTTTGAGCCATGAACACAGTTATTTAAAAAATGTACACACAAGAGTCTTGTAGGTGATGAGTCACAAAGTTTTGTCAGCTTGTCACACATCCAGCATTTGATTTAGTACAAACGTCTGGGATCACAACTATGTCCTTACAACCCTTGATTTATGTTACACCTTTGTCTTCCGGGATTTTTATGTTGTGTTAGGCATTCGATGTTAATGACCTCTGGATACTCTTGAAAAAACGCTGAAGCAGATTTATTCCACTTGCAGATCAAGGTATGTTTCCAGTGTAATCTCCTGCTTTGTCATCTGTGCTCCACCGGCTCTGAAGACAACCGTATGAAGATTTGGATGTCGGCGTGGAATCGAACGCGTGTTTTCCCGGGCCTGTGCGTCTGGCAGAGTAGAGAGCTACGGCAGCGTTGCCCTGTTCCATGCTCTTTTCTCCGTCCCCTGACACTTCGAGATTCCATAAAGGTCAGGTTCGTGAGCGGAGCCTGACGGCCAGGCCCGAGCATGAAAACCCAGTCCAACGTCGTGGGGGGAAGGACCTTCTCAGACTTGTACGGGCAGGTGGGCTAAGTTTCCTGCTCTATTCGAAGTCCCCTGAGTCCCCAGTTAATGAATGAAGGACTTTGCCGACAGCTGCATTTCCCCAGTAATTTTATGCCTACTTCTGGCTTTCAGTTTTCATCTTACCTAAAAATTCTGGCTTCTCTGTCTTTGCAAAGTCTTCCCTTTCCAGATGTGTTTTTGTCTTGGTGACTTATTCCAGGAAAAAGAGTAGTATGTTTTTCTTCTAGCTCATAAGGTATCTTCAACCTGGAAGGGGCAAGTGAGAAAATTTTATATATCTTTTGTGCCTTAAGGAATTGACACAGGGAGAGGAAGGGTTGAATGTTCTCGCTTAGTTTCATTGAAGGTACCTGGTCTGATCACAATGACATGGCGGGAGGACGTGTTTTATAATTCATACCACCCGCAACGGCAGTAGAAAGCAACGTCTCCAGCAGTGGCCCCAGACCCTCTCTTCGGTTCCCTATGTTAATGTCAACTTTGCTGCAGTTCTGTGCGACACTTGGGAAGAGACCCAGCAGCGCCATTGACTCCACAGCCAGGCTAAACACGGCCTGATGCGTCGTGAATGGATTCTTGGTAAGGCTGGGAGGTAGCGCTGCAGTGCTAAATATTTGCTCCTACTAGGTCTTTTCCTTAGAAAGGCTTTTTCCCAACATATGTCTTTAGCAGCTTAATCAAAACACAGATGACTGTTCCTGGGTGGGTTTGTTGCTGTGTCCTCTCGTAGTCCCTGGGCTCTGTTTTCTTCAGGTACCGTGCCCCTGTGGCTCCGCCGTACCTGTTCAGTGTGCTCCGAGTCAGGCGTTGGCGTCCCGCCAGTGATGCCCCTTTCCTCACAGTTGACTTTGATCTTCTGAGACTTTAGTGTCTCCATGTGAACATTAGGATTTGTTTTAAGGTCCTTGAAGAATGCCATGGCTATTTCTATGGATATTGCACTGAAGCTGTAGATTTCTTTGATGATATGATTACTGCAACCCTATAAACACTACCAGCACATGGACTTGGAAACTTTTTCTGTCTTCTAGTTTCTTCTTCTTGTAGAGGCGAGTGAGGGAGACCATAAAGGGGGAGTGGATGGGACCAAGTAAATGCCACAACATACCCCAATGTTTAGGATAACTAATATGGACTGAAAATATTTTTTAAATGTCATGCACACGTTTCACAGATTGCAAAAATCTCCAACCCTAGAAGCTACACCATACTGTTTTCTCAGGTATACTCCAGGAGACATCTTCTTTAAGCTTTTCTGCATGTTAGTGACTTGAATGAAAGCAGTAACGGGTTCGCCAATGGGGGCATTTGAGAGTCTGAGTAAGAGGCAGAATGTAATGGCTATTAAAGTGAAAAAAATCCCCCGAAAATTTTAAATTAAGTACCTCATTAGAAGTTCTTACTGATGTTCCAGAATTAACATTTCTCTTTTGTCTTAAGAAAACATGTCCCCAGATGTACGGCCTTTTGCATTGCTTTCAGGTGCTTCTCTCTGTGTCAGAGAGAAGGTCCACTCTTGGAGCTTCACCTCCAAAGTCTGGAACAGTCCCTTAGACCGCCTTCAGCCTTTGAAACAGCAGAAAAAATGTTAGGCCTGTGTGTATTAATAAATCATAGGTGAAACTCAGAATATGCTCTTAAAATCTAATTCTTATGCTATACCCTCAATAAAAAAGATTCATTCAGAAACATACAATACTGTTGTCATGAAAAAATCTGCTGAATAAAGCCCACTCTGTCTTTACAAAGTCACTTGCGAATGGGGTAAGTGTGAACCCTGACTCCTTTCCGAGCCTTCGGGCCGTGTTGGCCGGTTCCACTTCACTGCCCAGCGTCTCCCAGGTCTGGGATAACAGATTTTCTTGTACTTCAGGTCTCTGCTTTCTAGACCTGCTTGGCAGCCAGGTGCCTACGGACTTAGAGTGTCTCTTAATTCACTGTTTAGATTAGAAGACGAAAACAGCTTAAAACTTCGATATTGTGTTCATCATTAGCGTTTGCACTCATTTACTTCTAAAATTTTATAAACATCGAATGTGTACTGATCATTTGACTTTCATCAGTTCCTTAAATCTCTTTGCCAACTTTGTCGCATCAGAGGCATGGCCCCGAGAGCTCCACATTCGGATGTCTTTAGCAAATTTCGGTGATCAGTGGGTGTGCTGATTGGCTCTGGACTTGGCTGAAGGAATTATTTCAGATCTGGACTCCATCTCTGACACTGATAACACGTTTCAAGTTTTTTGTTTCTATTTTTCCGAGACTGTCTCAGCTTGGAAGTGAGACTTCCTGTTACATTCTCACTGACTGAGTGTAGACATCTTGGAGTGACGTTGGCCATCACCCCCTGATCCCTTCTCTGTGGGGCTTGTGCTTGGGACACCCTCCTGCGTGGGCTCCTCACAGTGTCCAGGGCTAACCTGCTGCCCACTCTTTGGCCACCCCACTCCCACAGTGCTCAGATCCTTCTGGCATATGACTCCACAAGACCCTCAGTTACTACACTGGCCACCTCTAAATTCTGTTTCTCAGGTTGGCCACCAATTCCTGTGTGAACTCACCTTGTCAGGTTATGTTTGGGCTGATGACATATGAAGATTTTATAACAGAAAACAATCTCCAAGGAAAATAAAAGCTATGGTTCAATAGTAGCAAATGGTACAGAAATGTTGAAATGATAAAAAAATGGTTGCAGGCCAGTGATTTAATTATTTTGTGACTTTCTTGGATTTCATAGACTTGGAAATTTCATTTCTTCCAATTTGGAGCATGTTTGATAAAGGTGAATGTGCCCAGCCTTGCTCACTGCTCTAAAAGCACGATCAGGCTGAAATCAGAGACTCACAAATAAAGACCACCATGGCCCTCGGCTCTCACCGGTGGTCTTCAGCACAATTTCAGTAGAATTATGAGCGAGACCTTGATAACCTCCAAAAGAAGATTTTCAGTTCAGCGGCTGAGAAGCAATCTCAAGTGTAAAGCAAAGCAAGTGGTGATAAACTGGGGTTGACAGGGAGGCGATTTTTTCTAGAAATGTGGTTATAAGAGGCAAAAGGGTCAGTGAGTTGGAAGGAAAAGTTTTGTTTGCTTCTGATATTGGTGGGTATTGCCAGACGGATGCATCTGCTCAGTGTGGCCCAGCCCTGGCCTTGCTTCTGGTAACGGCAACCTTGAGGTTACCAGTGGCAAAGAAAATTGATGAATCAAAGCTTCGAAAGAGAAGAAGTGTGTACAAATTCTTTATGACCCTTCACTTTGACACGGAATAGACCCAAACTTCACAGGACACGAAGCATGTACGTAAGAGGAAAATTAGTATTTTGCTTAGCCGAGCCAGGGATTGAGCTGGAAATTTTGTTGAAGGAACTTTTCCAGCCACAGGTCACAAATAAGATTCTGTCCAAATGACGAGAGTTTTAGAGGTAGGGCTGAAAGCTATTAGCCGAGACTATTTGGAACAGACTCGCAGGGGAATAGACCTCTTCCCTAAAACACTTGCTGTGAAGCACTAACAGCCAACTGGAGTCATCCAGCATGTACTCATGGTGGACACCCATGATTTGCCAACCAGCCAATAGCAGGGACGCCCTAGAAATAGGAACTGCAGTGGGGTGCCTCACCGTTACCTCACTACCCTATGCTTTCTGCACATTGCCTTACATAAAATGTAAGATTTTTGACTGAAGAATCCATAATGTGTCAAAGCTTTCAAATCTTGCTCAGAGTTTAACATAAGATAGGATCATGTCTGCCATGACACAGGAAATTCACAGGCTATGACTTCCTTTCATAAATATAAAACAAGATTTTATGTTAAGTCTTCATCCACAGGCACCTGACTTAGTTCCTGGGGCTGATACATACTTCCCAAAGCTAATGTCCAAAGGCTGAGGTAGCCATTCCCACAAAAGCTATCGTGGGACCTCACTGTGGGCACATCTGCTGTTAACAGAAAGAGGGAGCCTTTAAAATGCTGCAGACATAGGGGAGCGAGAAGGCAGCCCTGAATAAAGCCTTTACCAAATTATTTATGTAGCTGTTACAGCAAAGAACAATTACGAAACACCAGAAGCCACTCAAAGGACTAGAAGGACCAGGCATTGTATTTTGAAACATTTGCTAAATAATCACAGAGTGCTGGTGTTGCAGGTGGCTTTCTATTGCATGGGCAGCTTATGAAATTGTTGCAATTGCTTCTAAATCAGCTGCACACACTTACACTATCTTGAGATATATGTTTCGATGGCCAAGTTTTCAATACTCTCTATATAATATGAAGGACACACTCACAGGTCCATAAACTCCTTGAACTGAGCTGCCTCCTAGAATCTCCAGGCACTTGGGGGTGAACAGGCTGTAGAGTGGCATGCTTAGGACTGTAGCCTTAGATCCTTTCCTACACATGAAATAAGATTACAGAGTTCCACATATTTAGGGAGTCACTCTGCTATGTTTTTGCCTACCTTGGCCCCCATTTGGCCTCAAGTGTTAGCACCCACGTTCTAAGTTTACACAGAAAGCCCTCTTATAATGTCAGGGCAGAAGGGCACTTCCGGCAGGTGCCTGGCCCAGGCTGGGGGTAACACTTTTCCTGCACCTCCCCACCTGAAACACCTTGCAGGATGTCCCCCGAACCCCATGGGGATCTCTGGAACCCTCCAAGTCAGGGAGTGTGACGTCACGTCTGTGTTTTTCCATAGCTCTTTCATAGCCTTGCGGGGGTGAAGCCTCCCAGGAAAGGCCATGGTTTCTGAACTATTAAGATGTTGTTCTCAAATATTGGCTGATTTTTAGAGGTGTTGCAGAGCCCCTTTCAGATCATAGAAATTTTACTGCCGTATCTCACGATCCCACCTGTCTTGAGGATAAATTAGAGGGTGAATTCTTCTTTCAAGGTGCTGATTAACCTTGCGAAGATTCCCCGCCAGGGAGCACGTGTTTCTGGCCTATTCTGCCGTTCTCACCTTTGGCAGTCAGCAGCCCTGCTGTACTGGGAGCTGAGCCCAGGCCCGAGCCCGTCGGCATTGCCTGGCTGAGTGGCAGAAGCGGCCAAGGGCAGCATGTCCTTCAGTCACCAGGGAGCAGGGTGGGGTGTCCTTTAGTCACCAGGGAGAGAGGTGTTGTACCTGGTCTGTTAGAACTGCTGAATTTGAACTCAGCGAGTTAAGAGAACAATTTTCCAAAAGGGTTAAAAGCATCGTATTTTAATTTCCATAGTGCAATAACTCCAGTGCTATCCTTTCAGTTTGTAGATGAAATTACCCTCAAGTCAAGCCCCAAAGCGGCAGTACGAGGCCACCTACGTGGTCGTGTCCCCTCTGTCCACAGCACTCACGGGCAGTAATCGTCCCGGGCGGTCTTCCCTTCATCTGTAATTCGGTCAGTTCTCCTGACTTTGAAGAAGGACACTCAGCAATGCGCTGCCGTGTGAGTCTTCTGAAAAATAAACTCGTGTGCCTACAGGAAGACACAAACAAGGAGCGTGAAGACAGCCTCAGGCACTCCTGAGTTTTGTGCCGTTACTTAGACACAGCGAACAGAAGAGGTGTCGGGAATGATTCTCGGCGGTGCCCGGAGTCCCCGTGAATATTGCCCCCAGGGAGCACGGGGCAAGGGGCAGCCAGGTACGGAAGACGGACTCAGCTTTCCAAAGAGTTCGAAACGCATTCGTGATTAGCACGCAGCATTCGTTCTCTTGTGCACAGTTGTACGAAATTAGTGACAAACACCTGCTGTCATAGTAGCAGCGCAGACGCCACCGTGGCTTCCGACGTCTCTGTGCTCCAGCCCTTGTCACCAAACTTGCCCGACCCCTTCCTGCTGCTGAGCAAACACTGGAGTCGGCTTTTGCCAAAATGTCATGGGAATGGAATCATACGCCTAACACAACGGATTTCAGGCAGAGCCATGTGTTGGCATGTATTAATAATTTGTTTCTTTACAAATATTTTAATAAGCTTTAATGTAGTATAATTTATGTACCCAAAGAGTTAAAAGCATTATATTACAGAGATAACTTGTACCCTTGTGTATAGCAGTACAACTCGTAAGAGCTGCATCATGGAAGCCGCCCATGTGTCCAACAAGAGATCAGTGCATAAAGGAAATGTGGTACATTTGCACACTGGAGTACCACTCCGCTGACGCCCTCAGAGTTATGGGCAGAACCGGGCTTCCTTCCTCCCAGCAGGCCGAGGCAGTGCCCTGTGCCGGGGTGGCCCTCCTCAGAGGCCTCAGCACAGACTAGAAGAATCGGGAGCCTCCCGCGGGCATCTGGAGATGCTGCTTTACCTCTGCCGGGCTCCACGGGCACGTCAGCGATGCACCTGGCTCGGGCGTCACAGTGTCCTACTCACCTGCAAAACGGAGGTCACTTTGCAGGCCCTGAGCGAGCGGCAGCGGCCACTGTAGGATCAGCACCCTCTTGCATGACCTCCTTCGGGCGGCCCCCGTGAGTCACAGGAGCGCTGCTGCCCCGAGCCAGCGCGAGTCCAGCTGAGCTCAGCCCCCACGCAGGAAGCAGACAGATCTGGGTGGAGACTTTCCTGCTGGGGCACCCAGTCACCACATTGAATGCAGAGAGAGGGGGCAGTGCCTTCAGGAGACCCCGCCTCTTGGGTAGGGTGCTGGGATGGTTGGGTTGGTGCTGGCGTCAGAGCACAGAGGGGCCTCGTCAGCGCGTTCTGGGGAAGTACAGAAAAGCCATGACCGTGAACAAAGCGTTTCATCTTAAACATATTAAATGTTCAGCGAGTGCAGTCTAGGAAACACTGACGTCAGTGTTGAACCTTGGATCGGCAGGGAAGAACACGGGTCACCTGCTACAACACTTGTGTGTCACCTTCATGTGGTCATGTGGTTCAATTGCCCTGAGCACCAAAGTGTTCACTTAATCTTCACTGTACAAAATGACACACAAACTTTAACTGTTGCTTGGGAGATGGAAATATTATCCCTCTACCCTTGCATCTCCATCCATGTAAGTACAAGCGATAATTTGTAATTGGAGAGCTTCCAAAGATATCTCCAAAATAACAGAGGTGAATAATCAGTTCAATTTGGGCACGTGTAGCATTAACGCGGGATCTGAATAACGTGGCCTGGGAACCTCGGAGACCCATTGAACCGCCTGGTCCTCTTTATCTAGGGTTGCTCCTTCTCCTGTGCAGACACTGATCCTGGAGATGGGTTTGGGGTGATTTTTCTTTGAGATTGATGATGACGTGAAGTTTCTCAGAATCTTGGTGCCCATGAGCCTGTGAGATCATTTCTGTATTTTGCACCCAGTCCCATGTCAAGGGTCATAGTGGCATAGAAGTGACCTGGAAAATGTCATCTTTGAAGTTGGGGTAAGGCGGGCCGGGATGCAGACCCTCCCAGCTCTGCACCGTCCCGTGGTCACCTGCACGGTGGTGCCCACTCCAGGCACGCCACCGCTGTTCCTGTGAGGAACAGACAAGTCCTCTGGGAGCCTGAGCGTGCGGTGTTAGCCGTTTGCAGGATGCATGAACACAAGCCAGGGGCTGCTCGCAGAGACACTGGGTCATGGGGCTTGTGTCGTCTCCTCAAGGAAGGTCGAGACCTGGTCCCTTGAGAAGCTCAGCTGGAGACATCTCTTCCGCTGAGAGAAAAGGGCTCTCGGGCGTCAGTTCAACGTGGAAGCAGCTTAGAGAGACGTGAGGGTTACTTTGGGGCCCTTTGCGGACTCATCCAACAATACTATGGAAAAGCACAGCAAACAAACCTCAGCCACCACGAATACACCACAAAATGACCTGTGTACGCGTGCACACAATTCACCACAGGCAGTCCAGTGAGTTTAAATCCCCCCGGCCCCTGTAAAACACTTAAGCTGTAATCCTTGAGCAGTCAAGGGTGACATCCCAGGGAATCCCGGAAACAGGACCCGCATGAGCCGGTTAATTCAGCACAGAATTCCTCTCACTCGCCAGGAAGTGTTTACTGTAATCTACCTCACTTCAGGTTACCTAGAAATCGAATGCATGAAAAGCTGCAGGCTGCTGCTCCGCCAAGGCCTGGCTCCAGCAGACTGAGCGGGAGGGGACCATGGGAACCGGGGACACAGTTCTGGATGAGCGGGTCGTTCTGTGGGTGCTGACCGAAATCTCCCTCTCCCGGAGTTAGTGTCTTTCTTTCCTCCTCCCTCTTTCCTCCTTTTCTCCTTTCTGTCCTTTTTTTTCTTCTTGTTTTTAGTAGTACGGCCAAATAGAACTAGAGATAAATTGTTCTCCCTTGAATTGTGCAGGACTAAGCCCAAAGAGTCCTCCCAGTAGGCAGGAAACTTCTGGCTGGCAGGGGGCTTGTGCATTGCAGGCCCCACCCGATGAAGGTACCAGGAGCCTGGAGACCCCCGGGCTCCCCCGTTTGAGGGCTTCACTCCAGAAGGGAGGAATGGAAGATCTCCTGTGAACGGGGGTCACACACTCTGTTGATCTTCTTTCCTAGAGGTGGGGGAGAGAACCCCACAGTTAGTTCCCCACACAATCGAGGGGCATCAGAATGAGAAGGGCCAGCATCATATCTCCATTCAGAAATGCCTTTGCTCAGTACGTGTGCGTGGATGCGCTTTGACCTCTGAATGAACTGTCTGATGATGTCACACCAAGAGGCCCCTGCCATGCTCAGCCCCCACGGTCCAGAGGGAGAGTAGGACCCAGCAGAGAACAAGGAGAAGCATCTCTGGGGAAATGGAACACGTGCTGTGACCACCCCAGCGGCCTGTGCCCGCTGCACCCGTCACCGTTACACTACAGTACGTTGCATAAGGGGGAGGAGAGTGCTGCATTGCTGGGGCTGTGGTGCCCGGGAAGGCCCCCGGGAAGTCACGGGGCTTCCGAATCTCGATGGTCTTATACAGTCAGAGTTGTCTCGAGAGAATGTGACAGACAGTGTCAAAGAAAATACGGAGCGTAGCAGCGCAAGGAAACACGGGTGTGATCGACGCCGGGGCCGCTTTCCTATTTATTACTTGTGACATGTTTCCTACTCATCTCCATAAAGCACACATAGGGAAAATTAGATTGTTTCTTATATACCCATAAGCAAAATAGAATTATTTTTCATCTGCACGGGATAATGCAATCTGCAGTAATCTTTTCCTCGATATATAAAAATGAAGGGATGATGTCCCAATCTGCCTATCATGGGAAGGCCCCGGGGAAGGTATCCCACCGGAAGGCTGGTTCTGTTGACCCCGCTTTCCCACAGATGGTACCGGACATTGGGGGGCTGGGCATCGCGGTCTGGCCAGGCTTCCATGCGCACTGAGGGAGTGAGGTGCCCATGAGTGGCCACGGCTGTGGAGCTCAGATTAAGTCTTGTGTCTCTCTGCATTCTCTGTTAGTTATTATGTATGAACCCACTGAAGATGGAGGAGTTGCTACCACATAGGTCCAGAAAGAAATTATTCGGGAGATAATTACTAGCAGTAGCATGCGTGGAGTCCAAGGTAGTCAGCTTCAGCGACAGATGCTCCGGGTAGATTCCACTCTCGTCTGAAAAGATGACCATAGGAGTCCCGTGGTTTCTCTCAGGAGAAGAGGGGAGACACTTTCAACTCTTGGAACTGGTCTCAACCGCCGCTTGGCTCTGCCCCAAGGAGCAGCCGTACTGACTCCATACGTTCTGCCAGCTGCTGATGGCGCAAACAAGGAAAGAGAAACTCTGCTTACACCTTGTCTTTGTAACAGAAAACTTGGCAGTGCGCTATGCGTGGGTGCCATACAGGGGTGGGGACATTCTAGTTTCTACTTCCCCTTGCCTCTTCCCTAGGCAGAGAGGAAGTTCGTGGTCCACGATCATGGTCATTTTGATGTCCGGGATTGGCTGTGTTCCACACAAGTACTAAGTTTTCTTTAATATCTCCATATCTGAGAATATATGATTAGTTAAATGGAATGGAACATTGATAATGTTTAGAGTTGCTACAGAGAAAAAAAGAAATTGCCCTGGTTTTGTTTTCTGGAAGACTGTTTGCTTTTAATAGGGGAGACAGAGAGAGAGAGAGAGAGAGAGAGAGAGAGAGAGAGAGAGAGAACATACTTAACATACTTTATGTGGAATACCTCCATTCCAAGTGAAATTGAATAGAATTGAAAGCAGTTCTCTTCCAAAAGTCTTAGTCAGTGGCAAGAAAACAGAGCTATACTTTTGAAAGTGGTCATGTTAATTTGGCCAAAACAGATTGCAACCAAAGATAAGCCAGCGGTTACGCTGGATATTTATGAAAGCAAAGGAACTCCCTGACACCTGCTAGGCTTTCCTATTCCTGCTAAGAACAAAGCAAGTTCAAGATATTGAGGGTCTTGCTGGAATTTGGCAATCTCAGCTCTATCAGCAAAGCAGTCAGAAAGTAAGCTTTGCTATTTGTTGCCTTAAGAACTCCATCATACCCAATATTCTCTCTGTAGCATGTTTCAGAAGCAAAGCAAGAAACAGCAAAATTTCAAACCACACTACACACATATGCTTATTTTCATGGCAAAGTACCATGTGGTGAATTAAATGTGACAGTTGAAATTATTTAAATAATCAAATGACATTATTTTAGTTTGCTTTTCTCAGACATAGACAACATCATGCAAGTGATATCAAAGGGTGCTACAAATATTTAATTTTACTAATGAAAAATTTTACAGGTGAGCTCAGTTAATAAGTTCACGAATCATTCACGAGGATTTAAATCAAAAAGTAAGAGTGAGAAAAATCGGTGATTAATCTATATCCTTATTAAGTTTTCCCTTTGGAATATGTTTTGCAAGATAGGCTATCCCTACATGTAAAATATTTTTATGTGGCATGAGTTGAACTTATAAACACATGACTCAGGGTTTAGGGGAAGCTTTAATTGGGATGCTAAGGTGCTTGGGTCCCAGTTTTTAAAGGGAAAGGAAGCGGAGACCCTCTTGGAGTTGGGGGAGACTTCTGATCTGCAGCAGATAGTGGATTGTGGGGGCGGGTCTGGGTTACAGGACAGAAACTACCCACAAAGTATTGCAACCATCCAAGTAGCAAGGGACTGCCTGGGAGTAAAACTATGAGAACAGAAAGAAAAGAATAGATAAAGAGTCAAAGATCAGTGAACCATCTTGACGAGGAAACGAGGCAGATGGTGGGTGAGAAGGAAGAGGAAGGCTAGCCCCCACTGGGAGGAAGGCCCCGTGAAGGGGGATGTCCTTCCTGATGCTGAGCTACCTTCCGGCCGAGTGGGGGAGCAGCAGAGGGGACCTGGCGCGCGGTGGCCGTAAGCAGAGGCACAAAGGCACCGCTAAATATTTGTGGGTTTGGGTTTTCTTCCATTACATTTTTTCAAATAAGGTCTCAGAGGGTCTGGATGAATGGCTCAGTGGTTAAAGCAGTAAGTCAAGTGCTGAGTACCTGAGTTCGATTCCCCAGCACCACATAAGCTGGGCATGGTGGCGCACGCCTGTAATCTCAGCACTTGGAGGCTGAAGCAGGAGGACTGCCTTGAGCCCAAGGCCAGCCTGGCTTCCATAGTGAGTTCAGGACCAGCCTGGGCTACAGAGCAAGATCCTGTCTCAAAAAATATTTTTTTCAGAAAATGTGCATGTCACCCTTGCAAGTCCGTCTCAGGGACAGGCTGACTGCCCAGTGGCCCTGAGCAGGGGCCTTGCGGGTAACTGCGCCTCATTGTCAGAGCCGGAGAGGGGGGGACGTCTGTACCAAGGCCTCTGATGCCGCTGCTGGTCGTCGGCCATTGTCCCCTGAGGACGCCTGGATTCTGGGGGCCTGACACGCAGAGAAGAGTATGCGATACAAGCCAGGGAGGGTGGCTGCCCTGCCCCCTGAGGAAACTGCCAGCCACAGCTCCTCACGGGGGTTTTTGGGAGACGCAAACGTGTATCGGTCCCAGGTTCACGTTTCTCCCAGACCCCTGAGAACGCTCTTGTGTAGAGACCAACTCTACGATGTGCCTTGAAAATTCCAGAGATAAAGCGTCAAGGGAGGGAAAAACATCACACAACTAAAGAAAACAAAGTGCCCGGTTCGGGAGTTATTTAAAGTAATAGCTGTTTTACACTCACAGGGACTTCAAAGTTTTTGAATTTTTAAAATTAGGACGTGTTGAATTCTAGTAATGTATTTTCAAAAATAGTGAAAATGTAAGTCAAAAACAACGTATTATACACAGATTAAACAGATTTTTAAAAGAAGCTGGAAAGTTATTCATTAAAAATGAAGAACACAAAAATTCAAATTAATAATTAAATAGACAGATTAAACAAAATACCAAATACAGGTAGAAAGAGACTTTGTGAGTAGACAGTGTCAGTGAAAATTTTTCCAGAGCAGAACATATCTCCTAGATTAAGAGATTCATGAATTATAGACGAATTTGGAAAGTTGTAAGAAAAAATTGAGTTTAACACATAGCTATCAAATCTTAAGATGTATAAAATATACAAAACATGCAATTAAAAATACTATTTATGCAAAGGAGACGTGAGTGAGAATTACCCTTAGATGAAAAACACAGAGAAAATTAAGGACAAGCTACGCCAAGAGGTGACAGGTGTGCTCACTGTGCTTACAGAAGTCAGAAACGTGAGCCCCTTTCTTTATCTAGCTACAGAAATATTACACACTACCATAAATATTTAGTATTTTAAAACTCAAATTCTTTGATTAAATAGATATTTTAGTGGGATTACAGAAAATCTGAATGTGCGTACATATTATATGTCCACAAAAGTACACAAAATAAATGTAGAAATCGACGGCTAGGCAGGTCAACTGAGCTCTTCTTCGGCTACGGTGCATGCGTCCTCTGCCTGTCGGCGTGTGGAGCCGCAGGCCCGACACGAATGCTGACGGAGACAGGTCAGGCGCGTCCAGCTACTTCAACTGATGCCGGAACAGTCGTACATAGCACGAAATGAACGTTTCCCTCTAATCTTTATTTAACCTCCTTTTAACAGGACAGATAAGGACCCGAGGAGACCCTGCTGCACTGATGGGATGGCTACGGGAAGCAAGAGGGAAGGAGAGTTGGAGGACAAAGTTTTGGGGAAAGTCAAGAGAGCGGTTTTCATAGGACGCAGGCTTTGTCGATAGAAGAAAGGACGATCTTTTTACTCTGAACACAAGGAAGGCAGCATCTAAGCGGAACTGAGACGAGGGAGCACCAAAGGTGCTAGACACTGGAACTGTTGGGAGCCTCACGGAGTGGGGTGACTACTGAGACGAAGGGAACAGGAGCGTCCGCGGAGTGCCCGGCAGGGCAGGATGGCGCAGGGCGCCTGCTGGCCTCCCCTCCCGCTTCTCACCTGGGGTCTGAGAGTGACTTTAGAAATGCTGGGTTTCAACACGCAGGTATGGGGGGCAGCTGAGCCGGGAGCCGAAGTTCCTCTGCCCCTCTCCCTTCTAGGACAGAACATCGGCAGGGACCTCGCCTGTCACTTCCAGTGGCCCTGTGGCCCGGGACCCAGCACGGGGCCCCATGTCCGACAGGACAGTCACACAGGGACTCCACCCGCCCTAGGCAGACAGCCTAGGGGCGGCTCTCCACGAGTTGACTTCCTGTGGACACACAGCTTCCTGTCCCTGGTGCGCCCCGGACTCCTGACGGTGGCGTCACTGAGGCACGGGGAGTGGTGCCTGGGGAGCTTCACACGGTTGAGTGTGGGGGGGTGCTCACTTCATGGTGGTTTTCTTTAAAATTATGAATAAAAGTAGAAGAAAGAACTTTGATTGCATAACCCTTTCCTAATCATCGACTTCAGTTTTAACCCTTGTACCATAATGTGGAGATCACTTAGAGTCGGTGGGGGTTAGCCGAGAGAATGAGCGCGGGCCTGGCTGTGGGCGCTCCAACCCCGAGGACGCAGTAGCTGCAGGCGAGGAGCGGGCCTTTCCCAAAGCACATTGCAAAAACCACTTTTAATGAAAAAGGGAAAACATGAATAATATGATCGTCCAAAAAATGAGTGTAGCTGACTTCGAATGAAGCCACCAGCGGAAGGTGCTGTCACACACCCGTGGTGGTACAGTGGCACTGGCCGTAAGGCCCGGGAGGGTGAGGTCAGGACACGCACACAACGGATGTCATGAGAGGGCGCAGGTCAGCAAGCAGCTCGAATGGCGAAGCGTGGCTGGCAAAGCTCAATATCCATGCTTGTAAGGAGGTGTCGATTTGGAAGAGAGGCTAGTGAGGCCGAGTTGAAGTGACGAGGGAGGGGGTGAGGGCCTGGACTACCGAGCTCTCCAGCCCAGCCCAGATCTCCCCTGGCCACCACTTCCAAGCGGCGACGTAACCCACCAGTGGGCACAGGGAGGGCGAATTCAGAGCAGGTGATCCTAAGGAAATTTCCGTTCTGATCAAGTCTGCGCTCACTGTTTGTGCCGATGACAGAAACTGACGCTGCAGCAGGTCCGTGCCGGGGCCTGCGGATTCTAGAGTGGAGGGGGGGGGCACCGGGTGGGTGCTCCGGACTTCACAGCTACTGCACGCGTCCCAGCAGGGATGTGAAGTTCTTCGTGTTATTTTTAGAGCTAACAGGGTGACAAAAGTTAAATAACTAATTTATTTTCCTAAACTTTTGATTAATTTCCTTACTGGAGGCTACTGTAAAGAAAACTGACGATTTTAGAATTGGCGGTAAAGGTCGATCACTTATTAAAAGCCAGTTCTGAGACAAGACGTTGAGTCTCAGCAGTGGGAGAGACTCAGGAGACTCGAGAGAACATCCAACTTGTCCCCGCCATGCAGCCGGGGGGTGGTAAGTTCCCCCCAGAATAACTTTAGCTGTGGTAGTTACTTGAAATAAGCACAGAGAAATATACTCTTGCTGAAGGAAAGATTTAAAACTGCTCTGATAGTGAGTAGGAATGTGTGTGTGTGTAGACACCTGACATCAGATATATTTTGTTGGCTTTAGATTGTAGGATATATTAGGCTCACAGGCAGGGAAGGTTTGATAATTTATAGTAATCGGAGACAACCTTTATGTCTCATTAAAATTACAGTCTAGAGAATGAAATCAGAGAAATGTATATTTTCATGAACAAAGGCAACTTTGAAAAATCTTTTGCACAATTAGGCAATTAAAGAGATCCAATTTTTATTTGTTTTGCAAAATGTTTATCTCAGTATTCCTTCACCTGTCAAGGTCATCTTTGATTTTTAATATTTGTAGGACTTACGTAGATGTTTATTATTTTGGAAAGCAGGACATTATGTTGACAAAATACACGTAAAAAATCTAATAGAAGAATACTTCTGTCGGAGAAATAAACAAGAACTTGGGTTATTTGAGAGAGAGGAAGGAATTTCACGGACTGGGAAGATGTACCCAGGCAGATGTAGGGACCTAGAATGAACAGATCTTGTTTGGGGGCGTGGTAGAAACTGCATCTTAAGGAGAACTCTTGTTGAATACATGGTGTGCAATCGTTAGTGTCCAGTTAAAACTTGGGACGGCCGGTTTTATGCACCAACCAAGTGGGCTGCGGGCATCCTGTTTACCGCTCTTCCTGGGTGAGTTTGTGAGGGGCTGTGGGGGGTGACGGTCTGAATCACTAGTCTGGGTAAACACAGCTTAGTCCCTGAGCAACCTGCTGCAGTCTAGACAGTGGAGAAAGGGCAACTCCCTCCCTGCCTCCCTTCCTTGAACTGGGACATCCATCACGTCTGCCTCGGGCTGAGAACTCCTCGGTGTAGTCCAGGATCACCCAGTCATGTCCCCAGCCCTCGCAATTGGAGGGCCTCTGTCCATACGGAGATGTGCACTTGGCTCCCTGGGGCCTCAGGGCCCTGGGCTTGGCCTGGCTCTCACGCCTGGCCCTCCTGGGTCCATGGTTTGTGATCAGCATATTGTGGGCACTTCCTGGCCTCCGTGTCTCGTGAGTCCATTCCCATACACGTCTCCTCCTACACATCTGCATATGCAGTGTGATTTGAAAAATACGGTGCATGCTTAACTTAAAAAGAAAATGCTATGGCAAAAGGCCCACCACCCTGAACTCTGCTCAGGATGTCCCCGCGCTGGAAATATGGTTGTTTTTTTTTGCTCTTTCCTAAAGCAGTTTAGGAAACCCTCTACAGTGTGCATCCACGGCAGAGGGTTCCCTGGCTTAAGGGTTGGGGATTGCTGGTAACGAGATGTCAACACCCTCCTCTTTGCTCAAACTGGCTAAAAATGAAAAGTAGGCATCTGTTTAGATCAGCAGTGGCACCTGGAGTGTCACAAAAGTCATTTTGGGCGGACACTAGTTTCTCTTAGTCCACTGAGAGTTTAAGTTGTGTAAACATTTATAAATTGGGAAGTTTTACATGAAAATATTTTATTGACTTCTTTTGAAAAAAACAGCACCAGAGGACCCTGAGGATGGAGTACCAGCTGGCCTTTTCTTCGAGAAGCTTGCTTCGGTCCCAGGGACCTCTCCTCTTCCTGTGGTCCTAGGCCAGTGCTTAGTGGATGGCTTTCTGGGCCTGGAAGGACGTTTGCTAGTAAGATTCCCTGCTGACATGGTGGTCCTAGCACTGTGTATCTCCCTATATCCTGTATCTCCCTAAGGTGCTAAGCTGTCTAAATGTAGCTTTGAGTGGGCCTGTGAGACCGTGGGAGAGGTGGTGAGCACAACCTTGTGTGCCTGAATCAAGCAGGAACCGGCAGATTTTCTGGGGTGTGAGGTGACCAAACGAAACAAAAACAGCTAATGAAAAGAATGATGTAATGCAAGGACAGAACCCTGAGAAAGGATCAATAGCTGTGGAAATCCGTTTCCCTCTCCTTTCGTTACTTCACAGCTCAACTTCCCTGTTCAATTAATTCAGTAATGAGACTCTTTCTCATTTTCCTATTCCCTTGTCTTCAATTAATTAAGGCAGTAAATGTATGAGGAGTCAAATTCAAAGAGAGATTTTCTATAGAGAACAATTAGGTCCAAAGGAAATGACTACAGATGGAACTTAAATGAGTAAAAGTAACTGATAGAAAATGACAACCAGAATTATCATATTTTATTCTATATGATTTCTTTCAAAATGTTGAATATATATCATTCACCTAACACAATCTATACTAAAAAATGATGTGGTGAGCTCAGCCAGAGGGTCTTATGCAGTCATAAATAAAAAGGAAAGTCCAGTTTTCTTATTTCTGAGCACAGATAACAGATGCAAAGTCTAGACGAGACTGAAATCCAGTGCCTTATCTCAAAAAGCATCATTTTAAAACACCAAACAGAAAATAAACGTACAAGGCTTGCACAAATGTTAGGTCCCATTTCCTCTCTGTCCTCTGCTATCTTGCTTTGCAGTGTCAGAGGCTGCTGCCTCCACGTTCTTGGAGTATTTCACCTTTGAATCTATTCTTGTGTCCTTACCGGGGCAGTCCGGACTCCCTTCTTAACAGCACCGGGTTAGGGTCCATGTGCTACCACGGCTTTGACTGCATCTTTCTTGATGTAGACTTTTGTTTCTGAGAACTTTCTGTTTGCACGTCTTTTCTCTTCTTTTTTTCCCTTTGAGACAAGGTCTTGCTGTGCGCCCCAAGGCTGGTCCTGAACTCACTCCATAGGCCAGGTTAGTCTTGGACTGAGAGACAGTTCCAGAAATGAAATTGTGGAAAAAAGAAGCACTTGCCCACCGGATTTCAATGAGCTTCTTACGAGCTGAACTATTAATGCAGGACCAGGGAGTGACGCAGGGCAGGATGTGCCAGTCAGGTTGGGTGCCCAGCGTCCTCTCCAGTCTGTACTCAACAGGCACTGTGGTGTTTTCTCCATGAGAGTGACAGCTGTGCTGTTTTCTAAGGGACAAAATTGTCCTTAGACAAACAAGGGCTCTGTGTTTTTCAGCTTATCCCACTTGCATTTTCCAAGACACAATCATTCTTAACAGAGAGTTGACTGACATGGGCTAAAGTGTCTCTAAACTTCACACCTCAAGGAGTCTCTGCTTTAACATATTTAATTTATGAAGCTACTGCTAACCCTTGGGCATTTTTTAAGAGGAGGTGTGCCTTCCAAGCCACAGAACTCTTCCTTTAATGCTTCCTTTAAATATTTTTGGTTTTACATCTTTACAGGTTATAGCTAAATAGCTTCAGTTTAAAAGAAAGGTGTTCCTGAGAAATTTCTGATCAGCAGATCTTTGCTAACAAGTGATACCACTATGTACCTATAAACACATACTATTTGTCTGTCTGATTTTTAATTCTTTAAGTATTTAGTGCAGTTCGTTTCTTGAGTCTGGGAGGACTATTTTTCATTCAAATACAATTTTTTGACCAATATTGAATTTTTAATTATGATCCAAGATTTATCTTACTTCATACATTTTAAGAAAACAATTTTGATAGAAATTCATTCCTTATCATCAACTAATATTTACTGGAATGATGTTGTATGTAAGGCCGAGTGTTTGGCACTGTGAAAGAGTACAGGAATTACATGTATTCACATGATCATTTTTATTTCAATCTTCATTCTGATATGCAGACTCAATGCAATTCCTATCAGATACCTTCACGCGGGTGAGGAAGAAGCACCAGTGCACCATCCCAGCAGCCTGAAGCGCTGCCTGCACGCACAGACAAAGGGCCTGAGGGCTGCTGGGAGCAAGGTGACAAAACTGAGGATGAAGGTGCCGGACCCGCGTGTTTGTGCTCTTACTGCATGAGAGAGGGAACGTGGGCTTCTAAGCATAGTTCTGACATGTGATACGTGCCCAGTGAGTGCTGGCTGCCATTGCAAAGGCCCAGTCTGGTGATGGACGCAGACTCCTCCTCTTCTTCTACTACTTCTTCTTCTTCTTCTTTGAGACAGGATCTCGCTCTGGAGCCCAGGCTGGTCCTGAACTCACTATGGAGCCCAGGCTGCCCTTGGACTCACAACAATCCCGCCTTGGCCTCCTGAGTGCTGGGATGACAGGCGTGCGCCACCACGCCCAGCTTATGTGGTGCTGGAAAATCGAACTTGGGTACTTAGTGCTTGCCTAAATGCTTGCCAGGCAAGCCCTTTAACCGCCGAGCCATTCCTCCAGCCCTCTGTCTGAAATCCACACTTCTCCCTGACCCCTGTGAACCCAAACTCCACATTTCCTTCCTAGTATCACTATTATTGGGTCTACATTTAAGATTTAAAAAATAATCTGATAAGTTCATTTTGCAGTTGTTCTCCTGCGCCCGCCTGGCAGGAGTGGAGCAGAGTCACTGCAATGAACTAATCCAAAGAGCCAGGGTGAGCGGAGTGCGTGAGAGTGCATGATAGAACGGCCATGGAAAGCGAAGCACAAACGTGGGCTCAATATTCACATGATCAATGTATGCTTTTTAGAAACTTTAATGAGAGCCAAGAGATAACTATATCTTAAATTAATATTTACTCTGAAATCCTGAAGTGTTTTGTAAGTTGACCTACATTCAGAATCAGAATGTGTGTCTGTGTCTGTGCGTATGTGTTTTAAAGTTACTGCTCTTGGGTAACTTATTCTAATTAATACGGAGTAGATGATGTTATGTCAGGAGAAGTCTCCCATGGCAAGAAGGCACCAAAAAGAAAATCTCAGCCCCAAATAGGATGTTAGAGTTGGGAGCATCTCGAATGATAGGGCCATGCTTTGACGTTGGCGCAACCGACATTGACAATACCCCTGCCCAAGCTGTTCCTTCCGGACGTACTCAACCCGTCGCTCTCTTACCGTTCCCTTCGGAGTGAGTGCTGGCTAGTGACAGGCAATCTGCCACTAGGGTGAGCTGGGAGAAGTGCACTGTGGGAGTCTGGGTATGGTGTTAGGGCATGGCGCTGCTCGTGGGGCCAACCCGCCCGGGAACGTCCTTCTTGGATGTAGAAGACGCAGTGGGTCTTTAGGGACGTGTAGTGGCGACACCAGTGAAGAGAAAGCGAACTGTTGTGCGAGATTCCTTTCGTCAGCGGCCTTGTGTTCAGATGTTCTGTTCACAGGCTCAGGTCAATAGCCGCGTCGAGCCTGGCATCTGGAGGAGGAAAGCCTCCTCGCAGCGTAACAAAGACACTTCGGAGATGAGGGGGAACATTCACCTCAGAAATGAATACACTGCAGGCTCTTTTTGACTAAGATTAATGTTTTATAAGACCTAGAAAAGAGCAAAAAAAAGCCCAATCGTTATGTTCATAGTGAAAGTCGGAATTTAATCATCGATGCGCTTTTCTGTGCTTTCCACAAAATGGCTTCAATGTATTGACTAGAGCGTGTGAGCTCTTGAGAGGAACTGGGGAGCTGTTTTCCACCACAGCTCGTAAGCCCAGCTCGTAATAGGAGGCAACACACATTAATAGCTTTGTCGGAAAGGGGCTGGCATTCTGAAATGCGGAATGGCATTGTGAGGGCTTCCAGGTACCATAAGGATAGCCTTCTCTGAGCCCTGAATATTCATGACACCTCATAAAACTAATGATAAACATAAAAATTGATGCGAGCGTTTGACTAATCTGCTCTTATTTGTTTGGAAGAGCTGTCGTAATTGCCTGGTTTGTAAATTAAACATCTGCTATGGGAATAAACAAAAACATAACTGAGCATATTCAAATAAATTGAATTCACTCTGGTTCCATAAATCCCATTATACGGGCTCATCAATTTTATTACACCTGAACACAGCCTCACCGCCGAAGCTGATGCATCTTAGATGTCCTATTTGCAAGAATGATGCTCTCTCTAGTAAGATGGAGATCTTGTCTGGGTCGTTTTAGAAGGGTATTTCCACTGCCAGGCGGACCGCATTGAAGGCATCTGCCCAGTGGGCTGAGCGCAGGCCCAAGCTCCACCACCGGGCTCCCTTGAATTCCAGCCGAAATCGTCCCTGTGTGCTGGCATCGGCACCAACCAGAAGACAACCATTCTGTTTTTGAAAAGCCAATCTGCCTGGCACTTGGCACAGCCATATTTTTTCTTCTGGTTTCTGAGCCATAAAGATGAAACGCGGTGCACACAATTACAAGCAGGGAGGTGGGAGAGAGCCCCTCAAGGGGGCGTGTCCATGTGAGAGTCAGGCCTTGCACATGACCACAGGTTTCCTTCATTCTACGATAATTCCTTCATGCTGTAGACAATTCCTACCACTCTGTCAACTTTCCATAGAAATTCCCAAGTCAAACCAACTATCTCAAGCAACGGACAAAGAATGGGTCGAAATAGTACTGTACTCCTGCGAGGCAGCATCCAGCCATGACTGTGGAGGCCTGCCAGGTAGCTCCGCGGCCAGGAAGGCCTCGGCCACCTGGCCTCGGCCACGTGTGCGGTCTGCGCCCAGAGACCCTGAGAAATAGAAAATGCGAAGAGACAAAGAGAGTCCCATGTGAGCGCGTCGGGCCCAAGCCTCCACGTGATGGTGACATAAGCTTACTGGCACCGTGGGTCCGTTTTGAAAGAAAAGCGGGTTGCCCATTTCCAGGGGAATCTTGGCCTACACATTCTCTTCTCTCGACACCGCAGGGCCAGCAGGTCATGGCAGGAATCTAATCTGGGGTCCACACCAGTGGGTCGCCAACCACCTTGCCATCTGGAACCAGAGTGTGAGGTGGCCAGAACGAGCCCCAGGGTTCACTCCCAGGCACAAGGCGCAGCCCCAAGCAAGGACAGGCCTGGTGGAGCAGAGCCCAGAGGACAGGCCGGGGGCACAGCCACGGGGCGCTCTGGCAGATCCATGTCACGCCGGCGGGGCAGGATACGCAAGGCATCTCAACCCTAGCTTTCCCACCTTGTGGGTCCTTAAGGAAGGGGCGCTGCCGGCTTCAGTCCACCCCATGCGCTCCCAGTAGCGCTGGAGCCGGTCGGTGCCTAGCGCGGGGCTTCCCGGTGGTAGTAGCAATTAGGAGCCAGCAGTGCTCATTATAGCTGACAGAAATGATAAGCCCCTTGACTTGATGGAACAAGAAGGAGGCCTGTGCTTAAGCACAGAAGATTAATGTTGTGTCCAATCGCACGAAGTATATAAAACTGAAAGAAAAGTTGTTTTTGTGAGCTTATAACATATGCGAAGGTAACACTAGCAGCTGCTTCTATTGTAACATAAAACAAACCTAAAAGCAGCCAGTGGGTCTCACCCGGCAGCAAGATTTCCAGACTTTATAGGAAAAGGCTCACACAGATGGCTGGGAGTGGGCATTGGGGTCTGCAGAGCAAGGGCTAAAAACTGTTAAAATATAAGCACAAGAACAGCGAACACGTAATTAAGGTGAAATGCTCATGTGGTAATTCTGCCAGTGTTGCTCTGACGCTCATAGCAACACGGAACAAGAACGCCTGGCAGTTAATTTGCTAACTTCAGTTTAAAACCTGTTATTACACCTAAAAATGTCAGGCGGCTTATGTGTCTCCCCAAGGGGAAAACAGAAACCAGAGTGAGACTGAGGACCTGCCGGCTACTGTTTTTATTTTCCAGGATGGCTATTCTGAAGTCTTATTGCCTTAAAAATTTAAAATATCTAGTATCAATGAGGAAATCCAAAAATTTCCAAAATGTAAAGAAACGGAAAAACGACTCATTCCCAATAGACAAATAATGAAATTGACCTTTAATATGATAAAATGTGGTTTGTTATTTACGCATTTATATATCGTTTCATAACCATACAGTTGCTTTATTGCACAATGATCTGAAACACATGCATACAAAAGGACTAGGGGTCAACGGGGCGGGGGGTCAGTGTTCCGAAGGTCAGGTGTGTGGAACAGATGGCTCTTTTTAAATTTTTGTTTTGTTTTTGTTTTGTTTTGGGAGACAGGGTCTTGCTCTGTAGCCCACGCTGGTCCTAAGACCACTACATGGCCCAGACTGGTCTTGAGCTCATGACAACCCTCCTACCTCAGCCTCCCAGTGCTGGGATTAGACACATGGGCACCACGCCTGGCTTGGGTAGTGCTGGGATCCTTGCCCTCGTTCTAACCGCTCTGCCATTTCTCCAACCCCTAGTGACTTCTTTATAAATGTTTGTCACCAGCGCACACGAAGGTGGATTTCTGGTTGAAGGGAGGTGGCCTGACAGGGCGGGGTTGCAGACCTTTATGCTGATGAATCTGCCTTGTGGGCTACCCTGGTAGTGGCTACCTGAGCGCGTGCCCGCGTCAGTGCCGGGTGGAGTGGGAGTGCGTTCTGGAGTCAGGGGCCGAGGTTCTGCCTCCTGGCTCAGTCCGAGACACCTGCTCCGTGGCGCTCTGCTCTTCTGTCTGGCCATGTCACTCTCTTTACTGGCTCTTTCACCGCATGGTAAAGCACCCGAAGCAGCTTTTCCGCCCAGCCTAAGGCCCTTGCAAATTCATTTCGACATAGGTTGTTCCTAGGTGCGAGTTCAGGCTGACTGGTTTCCACTTGACGCATCTGCCTGAGACACAGCGTCAGACTTCTTACTGTTTCCAACGGGTTAGAGTTCCCAAGACTATGCAGCGAGGCCCACTGTGGAAGATACTGAGGAAATCTTCTATCCCATCACCGGCTCAAAGAGGAGGCAACCTTAGAGCGGGCTTGAGCTTTGCAGCCTGAGAAACAAATCGAACATGAAGGAAAACGGGGGTCATCTAGAGGGTAGATTGAGGGCTCTTCAGGGAAAGGGATGTTCCTCTGTGCTAGAGATAAAACAGGTGACCGGCCCCAGAAGGTCGAGAATATACTCTCAAGAAAAATACCCGCCGCTGTGATGGTGCAAGTTATGGAATAGCACGACCAAAAGTGAAGTTGTTTGATTTCTTTCTGACATGTGCGGTGTAAGTTTCTATGTCTGTGAAGCCAATGGCAGCCCGAGACAGCGGCTGCAGAAACGGGAAGGGACGGGGAGCGTGGGCAAGCCGTGGGAGAAGACCGTGGGTGTGAGTCGCCTCAAGTAATTTTTATTTTAGTAAATGTGCAAATGCACAACATAGCAATATAAATGAAACGAACCGTATACTGCATTCCAGGAGGCCAGAGAGCGGCAACGTGAAGAGGCTAAGGCTTTGACGGGAATGCTGGCTCTCAGATCTGCGTAGAATCTTTGAGGAGCTGCCGAGAACATAAATCATCTCGTTCCTGCTCTTCCAAGATTCTCTTTGAGAGGCGGTTTTCCAAAATGAATCCTCATAGTCCACTCATCATAGTTTCCTAAAACAAAGTTGGATTTCAAATAATTTAGTCTGGATTCAATTAATACACTTCAATGTCATAATTAGCTTTAATATCAGGTTTCCTGTCTTGCACGTTGACTTCTCAGGTATGATACACAATGTAGTCTGATTTACTTATAACCTTTTTTACAGAGCAGGGTTAAGGTTGGCTGTATAAATACTTGTAACACAGCATCTTAAGATGAAAGTTGAATGATGTAAAGTAGACCAGAAGAAAAACGAAGGAAGGTAGAAGATGATAAAGCCAAAACTGAGACGGTGAAAAGCCCAGGCACCTGCCTTCTAATTATGGTAGAAAACTCAGCAGTGTGCTTTCTTCCCCTCCATCTGGCAGGCAGATGACGACAGTGAACTGGGCACCCGGAAGTGAGCAGACTATCCACCTGCTAGAACTCCTGAGATTGCCCTCAGCCTTTCAGGAAGGGAATCTCCCTCCCCACACCCAAACACACGGAACTACAGACATTGGAGGAGCCAAGAGATGTGTGATGGCACCCTAGATTGCCTCCTTTCTCATAGGCAGCAACCATTTGGACAATCAAAATTGGCAGCCCAACTTCTGGAGGAGGCAAAGATGAAAAGAGGACCCTGGCTGTCCTGGGAAATACACCTAGAAATCTGGGCAGAAATACTCAGTGGTCAGAGGCAGACAACACTGGCATGAGTCAGGGCACTAGAGGGGCCACTCTGCAAGGGGCAGAAACCCTCTCTGCTTTCTCTTTTGCATGCTAGGGGTGCCCGGAAGCCCAGGCTTCAGAGTAGCACTGTTGGAGCACCTGGCAAAGGCAGTGTTCTTTGCAGGGGCGAAGACCTCCATGTTAAGGTGGGGGTGATTGTATTCTGTTTTCTAAAAGGAGAAATTGAGGAAAAGAGCCCCGGGCTGGGCCACCAGGCAGAATCTCTGCTACCTGTTCTTTCTCTCTTCTTTCATTACTTTCCCTAAAGGCAGACTTCCTCGTACAAAACTTGCAAAATCTCAGAAGACATAAAACTTCAGCCTTCCAGCTGGAGCTACAAAGATCTGTCCCCAAGAACCAGAATGTATGAGAGAATTTCGGAGGTGGGGAGATAGGGCACAACCTAGCCACGTTCTCGGGAACGTTCTGGACTAATTCTTTATCTGACCAGACACAGAGACGATCCAATACAACACACCCAGAAGCTCTGAGGATGGACGGACAGGACAGGAGTTCAAACAGGGGCCTTGACCCCTGAGAATGGGCCAGAATGTCACAGTTGACTTTAAAGTCAAACTGAGATTGGAACCAGGAGCCACAGAAGCAAATTTGGACTTGTAGCTTAAGACAACTGCCGGAAGTCACAAATTACTGGGATTCAGAACACAGGTTCAAATTTTCTTGAATATAATACAAAATCAGTCAACAAAAGGGGGCTCTATTAGTAAATCCTCAGGGAAATAGAAAGTAAATAGAAAACAACTGCATAATAACCCAGATGTCGCGTACTTTGGACAAAATCCTCAAAGTAACTACTCGATGCTGGAAGCATAGATTGTGTCAGCCAAGAAAGAGTACCAACAAAAACTCGGACGGAAACCTTAAGGCTAAAAACAAGAGATAAAAAACTCACTGAGGTCTCGCAGCAGGATGAAAACGACAAAAATGACGACGAAGCTGGCCGAAGGACCTACAGAATTTATCCAAAGTGCACAGCAGAAAAACAGCCACGAATTAAGGGAGCAGAGCCCAAGGTAGCTGCACTGCGGGGTCAGAAGGTTGAACATCCGTATATCCCAAATCCCATAATTAGGAGAGAAAGAGTATCACACAGAAGAAATAGCTGGCTGTGTATTATCACATTTGAAAGTAGGTAGAAATTTACAGTTTCCAAAAGCTCAGTGAACCGGGCCTGAGAGAACTACAAGGAACCTGTGCTCACACACATCAGGTGAATCCACTGAGCAGTGAGGATTTTCCCAGAAGCCTGAACTCAGCCAGAGAAAATCACATCTTCCAACATATGTGACTGAGGCGTGGCTCGAACGTGTGAAGATCTCTCTTAGAGAGCTAAACTCCGAGATACAGTATTATGAAATGTGGAGGAAATGCCAGACACGCCACTCCCCCTCTATCACGCAGATCTGTCCTCTGAGAACGCTGGCAAGAGGGAATTTTCCCTACATGAAAGGAAACAGCTATAATTTATCACCAGGAGAGCTGGCATAAAATGAATGCCCCATGAAGTTTTGATAATAAGTATAGTAATATAAGACAGAAATACGGACTTTCAGGAGAGAAGAGAGAAGGAAATGATTGGCAGAAATCCGTGGCAACATAGCGACACATTCTCTTTTTTCATAAAATACACACGACTGTAAAGGCAATGATGTTTATAGGGAGTCATGTATACAGACCAAATACATACGAAAACCGTAAAATAGGAGAGAATCAAAATGATTTATTAAGTGATAAATTTCCTTTTTTTACTTGAAATGGTCAATAATTAAGACTAAGAAAATGTTTAAGATTAGTCATCGATGTCCTAATCACCAGGGAAACAGGGAGATAGAAAATCAAAATTATTCAAATAATCAAAATGACAGAAAGGGGAAAGCAAAGGAATGAACAAAATGATTATAATAACGTTACTAATTATTAGTTAAGACTGAAGAGAGCCAAAACCTCACATCAGACTAAACGAGTGGGTTGGGTCCAATGACCAAGGTTTTCCTGAGGAAAGGAAACTTGAGCTACTTCCAAATATCCGCACAGAAGGGCAACATCCCACGAGAAGCAGAAATCCAGGCAACAGCAAAAACTCAACGACAACCAAGCAACCAAAATGGCTGCACCCCAGGAACAGAGACCCAGCGAGCAATAAGAAACAGCTGCGAGATGTGGGTTACGCGTTAGAAACTCATTTTGAACTGAAGACAGCTTGGGAACAACGAAAAGTATTTCCAGGCCACGTACCCGGTTCTTTCAAAGACACTTGTCCTACGCAGCGGTGTGGGGAGAAGCAGGCGTCCTCACAGAGGACGCAGCTGCTCACCCACAGCAGGATGGCGCCGGGGTGGGCGAGGGCACTCGGCACCCAGAGGGCCCTCTGGGCATGACCGAGCAGTGGCAACCTGATCACACCCCAGCTCTCACGTCCAGAGACCCACCGCCACGCAGGCTGCGGCTCTGAGAAGCATTCATGGCTTCTCCTGAAGGAGAAAATTTGGGGGCCAAGACAGTGGTTAAAGCACTTGCCTAACGTGTGCAAGGGCCTGGGATCGGTTTCCTAGCACCACATAAAACTTAGCCTGGTGTGGCGGCACATGGCACATGCCTATAATCCCCATGCTTGAGAGGCTGGCAGGAGGATTGCTGCGCGTTCGAGGCCAGCCTGGGTTACATAGTGTGCTCAGTAAACTAGCTTGGACTACAGAGTGAAACTCTCTGTCAGTTGATTCATTAACTAAAATGAAAAAAAGAGTTTTTTAGTATGATGCCTAAAATATTTTTATTTACAAACCGACATTGATTTTGAAAACATTTTCTTAAGAGTAACCCACCCTTTTAGAATCCTTGTTTTGTATTCTAGCCAGTGGGTGTTATAGTTGTTGGTTATTAAAGGGCACGATGAGTAGGGTACAGAATCAAGAATTTAAAAGTGTGCCTGTACCGGTTTAAGCAAGAAGTTATCCATTTTGCAATAAGCATCTGAAGTGTTTTATTCAGAAACAAAATTTTATACATACTTCACTTTCATCCTTCATGCTTTTAGTCTGAATTTTGCATAAACACTGACCCTTGAGAAATGATTCAAGCTTCCGATTACAAGGTAACTAACTGTCTGGCTTTCAAAGGTCCCCATATATTCACAACTCAAGGATGCTAACAGAGAAACGCAGACAGCGCTTTGTCATATGAAACAGTTGAGCCTCGAATGGTCTCGGTCGTGGAGTCATCAGTGCTCTTTCAAGGGCACTGTAAACATTTCTGAAAAGGAGATATTGCGGGAGAACAAAGGCCTGCCTCACCAATCTTCCAACTGTGAAAAAGTCAGACATCTTCCATGTTTTCATACTGATCTAGATTTGGCCTAAACCATGTGGAAATTAAAATTATACTATTTTATTTCTTTAAAATATACTATAGGGTACCTGAAACTACAGTATTTGAGTGTATGTGGAAATGTCTTTTTTTAATAAAGCAAAATACTGTTTTGCAGTTATTATTTTTGCTAAGGGTATATCCAGATTTGCATAAGAAATCCAGACTTCCTGGGAAGAAAGGGAGGACAAATTATTGCCCTCTTTTCTGAAAATCTGAACCCATTGAAGCTGGTGTAGACCTGGTCTCTCCTGAAGCCAGGGCCTGGCACCGGGCAGTGCACCTCAAGGTCGGACAAATATGCCCAAGCACAGAGCTTGAGCCCCAGGTAGACCCCTCAGAGAAGACTCCCCATCTTTTCCGAAATGTGCTATCCTGGCAGAAAGCAGCTTTTAAGAGGAGACTTTACGAACAAAGGCAGGTGTTTTCCCCTTAGAGTTACCATTTGGAGCTCTGTTTGATTTTGACGTCAACTCAGCTACGGAGAAGTGTAGCCCTGGGGGATGCTGGCCCCTCAGAACCCCTGAAGGTCCTGGAGCCTGTGAGTTCAGGTGGTGTCAAAGGGTCCACGCGGCTCTCTCCGGCCTGCGTTCCTTCGGTGGAACCTGCAGGCCAGGCCAAGAGTGACATCTCCTACAGCAGCAGCCCGTCGGCACTGTGTGTCTGATCAGTGCCATGCCGGCTGCTATCCGGCCCTATTCTCTTAGAGCAGCCTACCTGGGGGATGATGGGAAAATCCTCTCACTTAGGAGTAGATGAGTGCATGGTCCAGATGGCAGTCTGGCCCCCTGGAGATGAGAAAATATAGGATGATCCAGAAGCTTCTACGATGTTGGCATCAAGGCGGCAAAGGTACAGAAGCAGCACAGGCCGGCAGTCTCAGCACAGGAGGAGGCTGAGACCGAAGGACTGAAAGTTCAAGGGGGCCTGGGCAACTCAGCCACTTAACTGGACTCCAATCAAAGTAAAAAATGGGCTGGACACACACACACACACACACACACACACACACACACACACACACACACACACTGGACGCCCGGGGAGCTGCTGGGTGCTCCTGCGCCAGCTCTGCACACGGGGCCCCTGCTGTTCTTCTCCCAAGCTTAAGAGGATCGCTGCAATCCAATAGCTGTGGCATCTTTTAATTTTCAAATCGCCTCCTCATAGAGCCTCTATTATCTCAATACCTTGAGTTCGTTTATGTTGCCTGAGGCCTCTCAGGCAGTGGCAGGCCAGAGAGGACGCAGAGCTCAGCATATGGCACTGCAGGGCCTGGCCCCTCCGGAACTCCAGGGGACAGAAAGCAAATTCTACTAGACCACATTTTACATGTCGAGATGCCGACCCCGGTGAGCAGCGTGGCTGGCGTCCAAGCTCCGACTTCAACGGGCGGCGGAGCCACCACTATAACGCAGATCTTCTGTCAGCCGGTGCCATGTCCCCACATCGCTCTGGCTCTTCAGGTCATTTTCTAAAATGTCCCCCTGCTTACAGACTGACAGAGAGTCTTCAAATGTACTACACACTGTAATCACGACTGTTTCTCCCGTGAGCCTAGCGTTTTGAAATTCAAAGTGTTTTTCCCAAGAGTAAACACCTAAGCGTCGCTTACTGCCAGATACATACCACCACAGGCCCTGTCTTCAAGGCCCTCAGACATTTACTCAAAAGCAATAGAATGTGTGTGCCCAAATTCTCTCCTATACCAGTGTCGACAGTATCTTTGTGCATAAAGACCAGAACCTGAAAGGGTAAATTTTACCCCCAAAATTAAATGAATCTTAAAAATATTAGGTGTTTTAGTTGTGAGTTCTTGTGGAAAATGAAGTGCTACCTGAGTACCAAAAACACCAGCAACGTATTGGGTTAGATGCGTAGCTAAGGCTGAGTGTACATAGAGATTTGGGAATGCAGGAAAAACTTATCCAATAATAACATGGGTTAGTGGTAGATGCAAAAGTTCCCACAGTAATCTTTTATCAAATGTGCTTGATACTGTCTGAATTTCCCATTTCTCATTTATTCTCAAATCATTGCACATTGACTTATTTCCCATGTTATTTCATTGAAACTGCTTTCATAAAAAAAGGAAAAACCCTCTTGCTGAACAGTTACAGACTAATGCTGACACAATCACTGGGAAGCCGACGTGCGCCAGGCTCCTGCGACATGGCACTCACTGGCCTTTCCATGATGTTTTCCATTTCCATTTCTCCTCTTCATTCATCCGTTCCCTTGACCCACTTTGTAACTAAAATAGGATGCGATTCTCAGTCCTCTGTTCCCAGGCCGCCTCTGGGTCTCTGGGTGTTAACATACTATTAGTAATGGTACTCATCTCAAATGAAATTTTAATCTCATATCTCTTCCAGAAGCCCAATTGTATTGTTCAGTTGCTCACTAGGAATCTACCTTGATTTTTGTCATATCACATCAACCTAAAATTCACAAAACATCCTGCTTACCTAAATCTTTCCCTGCTGCATTTTCTATGCTAGTGAATGATTAGAATCTTTGCCAACCCACCAAATTCTGAACCGTTGTCTATTGTCGTCTGTCCTTCCACAACACTCCAGAAACCATTAATTATGGAGTTTCGTGTTTCATGCGTCCTGTTTTACAATTCTGTTTCTCTCTAGTAATATTGTTGGAAAGCTGGGCTCTCCTCTAGGTTAGAGAGAGGTCAAAGCCTTCCAAGCGGTTGTCACTGTTTCAACTCTTGCCATTCTGCATTCGGTCTCCATATCGAAGCTAATGAGATCATTCCAAAATGAAAATCTTAATATTATGTCCTTGCAAAGTCGGCGGAGTCATCTCAACGTTCTCAGGACCAAGTCCTGCTTCTCCCCCTCCTGAGCCGGTAGCTGCCTTCCTCTCTGTAAAGCCTACTTATGCCAAACGCACTTCTCTGTGCTTGCCACTAGGGTAGGCTGAGGTGTCACACCCCAGTCCCATGTGCCCTGTCCCACGTTACACCACACAGCAGAAGAAAATGTTCAGAGCTTATTAAGTTTTTAGACCTTCAGAAAGGAGCCTACTGTGCATTATTTGGACAAATTTAACCTAATCTTATGAATTTTTCAAGGCAGAGACCTATTTGGCTGGTGTCAGAAGTTGAGGCAAGAGAGGCAGAAGCTGCTGTGAGAGAGACGAGGAAGAGGATGGTCTTGCAGCCTGTGAGGGGGTCCTGAGTCTCAGGGCGCAGGGATCTTCTAGCCAGAAGGAAATGCACAGACCCACAATTGATGGCACCTCAGAAATCCTCAGGTGCTGGTTTCTGCCACTAAACGCCATGGCCCTGGAGGCTAATTCCCACCAGGATATCCAGAAAGGAAGGCGGCCCTCCTGCCACGTTGACTTTTAGCCCCTAGAAATGGTGGTGAGAGACTCCTGGTCAGCACAGCCATGAGAAAGTCGGTTTGTTAATGTTGATTTAGGGCACTGAGCCTGTACGTCTAGTTACGTCAGAAATAGCAAACGAACAGCGTTCAGTGTTGGAGAAGGCCCGGCCCTTCCTCTTGTCCCCACGCACGGTCTCCTCGCTGGCTGGCGAGCTCTGCCTTCCCGTGCTGCGCTCCTCTACCCACGTTCAAGGTCTCCTTCCAACGCACGCGCCGGCAGCCGCTTCTTCTCCTCTCACCTCTGCCGATGCCTTGGCTGGAGCCCACTGTTCGCCTGTCACGAGTGGGGATTCTTGCACATTCCCATCTGTCTCTCGCTTGCCTGAGGCAGCTTCACGCACAGACTGGGCATCACTCATTATTTTCTCTTTTCATCAGTTACAGTTCACGGCCTCAGGCCGGTACCCAGGAATTCCATTCTACCACAGGAATAAAATGCGGCACAACGTCAAGGCGTTAACCCCATTTGTTTAGGCACCGAGGACCTGAGGAATTCTACAGAAGCCGCGATGCCACTCAGGCCAATGACTATCTGATGGAACAGGAAATGTGGAGGACTATTTACATAAAGCACGCTTCAATTTCTCTGAATTTCTCATTTTCTAGCCCAAAATTGCCCATTTTATTATCTTAATTGGAAGATTGCTCGTGCTTCTGATAACCGTTTGCTACGAGGAGTGGGCTTCCTTGGATACTTGGCTTAGCTGTTACATTATCTCAAATGTAAACAGAGTCAGAAATATGAGAAAATAATCTTCAGAAACACTAACTTGTGAGTAATCACAGACCCTCTGTGTATAGTACGAGGCAGTGCATCTGCATGACTGTTTAGTATGGGATTTACGTTAATTAATATTTGGCAAAACTTGGAATTCACCTTCTGTCATCCTGGTCGTATTTCACGGAGTCAGAAGCCCCACAGTGCCTGGGATTCCTGGTTGGTGATGCAGTAGCAGGACACCCCTGAAGCAGGACCCTGCCTCCGCCCTCAGGTTGTGGCTTCACGGTGCAGACGCACGTGCCGGCGTGACAACTTGCTCTGTGATTTTGTTGAAAAGTCACGCCACAGCAGCTTATGCGCTCCTACTCTGTAGTGCAAACCCCCTCCCCAGGAAGGGTTGGCTCCAGGCCTCCCCTGGGTGCCTGCACCCTGCTCATTTCGTGCATGTTTCTACGTGCCCTGGGGTATTCCCCGCAGAGCAGGAGAGTTACTCTGTCCTTCCGTGTTGGGCCCCGAAGCCTCTTTTGTGCATCACTGCCCTTGCAGTTTGCAGCCATGGCTGAGTAAAACTTGAGTTATTTGGAAGCGAACGCAGGTTGACAGGGACAGCTGCCCAGTGAGAGCCACGCCGGCAGCAGAGGCAGGAGGTGCGGGATGGGGGGCGGTCATGTTCTGCGTGGACGGAGCTGGGTGTTGGCAGGATTTCACACTGTTGCAGCTAACGGCTTGGTAGCTACCATGCGTCACTTGGCTACAGCATATTACCCTACTGACTACCAGTGGGAGCACTTTAGAGAGGGTAAGCCTTACGAGCGCCACACAGGGCAGCTTTCACCTGCATGCAGATACCTGTTTTTGCCCGTAAGGTGCATTCCATCCTATTCTAGAGGACAAGTGCACCTGTCAATCATTAAAACCGCGAGGGGTAACAGAGCCAGAGCTCTTCAGCCTCGTCCTAAACTCCTGGCAGAGACCTCGGGTGCGGGTGTTTCATCGTGATTCCCTGTTGCAAGCCATCACCGTCTGTTTCTTTTCCCTTCTCTTCAGAACATACGAGACTGCGTGCAATTCCAGGGTTGGCCGATGGGTAGGGAGAGGGACTCACATCCCGTGTTGCGTGGAATCGTCCACGTTGAAGTGGTTCATGCCTGAAGCAGGCGTCAGAGCGCCAGCCTGGAACAGGCCAAGAGGGCATCGGTAGGTTTGTCTCCCTGCCGCTTGGTCCACACAATG
Organism: Ctenodactylus gundi; assembly: GCA_004027205.1. Lineage (NCBI taxonomy): Eukaryota > Metazoa > Chordata > Mammalia > Rodentia > Ctenodactylidae > Ctenodactylus > Ctenodactylus gundi. The sequence goes on along the minus strand of PVKB01003649.1, from coordinate 19,300 downwards.
GGCAGAGTCCGGCAGCCCAGCAAGGGCAGGTGTGAACATTCCCCCTAACTGGCAAAGGCGGAACCTGGCATCAGTTGGGTCCTGGCAGCTGAGGCTAGCACAGGTGGCTTGGATGGAACAGAAAAGGGCTA